>OZ025302.1:30411246-30837416 GCA_964019185.1 Maratus speculifer
CTTTAATTTTAAATTGTAAATATCAGGATTATTATTGCATAAACTCATAAAAAATATTATTTTTTTTTCAAACAATTAAAATAAAAAAATTTTTGTCAATTAAAATTTCAAATTTCATAATGTATAATTAACTTAAAATACACATTCTTTTAATAGATATTACAACTAACAGATTATTTTTCACTAGAAACATGTACTTTCAAATAATTTACAATAAATATTGTATTTAATATTCTCTCATAAAAAAATCTCACTTTTGTTAGTACAGATAATTTTTATTATTATTATTATTATTATTATTATTATTATAAGTGAATTTCGTAGTATCATTTTAAACTTTTGTATAGTAATTTAGTAAGATATTTGTAATTCCTAACAAAAAATAAAATAAAATAAAATAAATAAATAATAAAATAAAATAAAATAAAATAAAATAAAAATAATAAATAAATAAATAGATATAAAAGTTGGTTTCCACATTAGCATTTATTTACGAATGCAGATCGAAATAATTTTTTTCAATAATGAATATAATAATATTTTTTGGGTCTGGAAATTTTAGGAAAGTACTTTCATAATTAAAATTCATGAGTTTTTGTAAAGCATTTACAATTATTTTCTGGGGGTATTAATTGACTTCTATCACCCAACATAAAGTATTTACATTTCAGACGGTCACATTTCATTCGGGCAGTCTAATTCTAAAATTTTTGTCTTTGACTAATAAGTTAATGCACTCACAACATTTTAATTTATGTGAAATTTCATATTTAATGTAACTAAATATAAAAGTCAATACAGATATGATGTCATTTTTTTCTCAGTATCTTCACAGCTGTTAAACACACCGCAAAAGAAATCCAATATGTTTAATTCTTCAATTTCATCAACAGCTATTAAAAAAAGTAATAATTGAAATTGTTCATTTTGCTGTTAGTATAAGATAATTAAACTTAAAACATTTTACCTTTTTTTCTGCTTCCATAATTTTTATGTAGTAAATAAATTTTTTCATTCATTTAAAAGGATAATCAAAGATACGATAAATTTTCTATACTCATCTGATGATGTTGTTCAAAGCGGGCTTCTAAACTATTAATCTGATTATATATATATATATATATATATATATATATATATATATATATATAAAAGATAGTCATTAAATAATTTTTATTTCGACTATCCCTATGCATAAGAACTTAGTACTATTTCTGTTTTAAATTGCTTTTCATTTATGCAAACTCAATTGTCAACAGAAATTCTAGACCGAAAATAGGATGTAAAAGGGCTTTCTTTTTACTCTTATCTATTAGATGATTCTAAATGTTTACTTCCCGACTTCAAAATAAAACTTATAATTCACATTACATGTAAGACCACGTGGGAATGGCATAGATTTATTTAATTCATTTTAAATAATGAGATAAAAATAAATACTCATCGACTAAGGTTAATCCTTTATCCACTAATTAATATTTTTAAAATACTCATTAAAAAAATATATTCGTATAACAGAATATGTAATAGACTCAAATTATCTAAAAATATACACACAATATCAATGGTGATTGCTTCAGCCCTAGCATAAGCAAAATTTTAATGAAAGTAAAGTGGTCTGTGAGATGAAAAAGTCAGATCTCGTGTATGACTCATTTCTCCTGCTTGGGATTTCGAATCAGGTGTGGAGAATCATGTTTTAACGCCAAAAGGGCGATGAATCCTAATCTTAGTTACGCGTGGCAACCCCTCCTGGGCTCAAGATATTTTTTGTTTTGTTTATGTTTTCAGAGAGAGAAAATAATTAATACGCGATGGTGTTATGACAGTCTTGATAGAAGAATAATTCTAAAATATATCGAATTTCATGTAAATATTTGTAACATATGTGTAAATAAGAAGGTGTACAGTATGTATAATGTGTATAGAAGATGTAAAGTATTTTCTTCCAATTAAAAAGAAATAAGAAGATGCCCGTTTTGGAAATTATTGAATATGAATCGCCTAAATTAAATTTGAGTTTTAAATCCACTGAACCAGCCGACGCGACAATGGTGCATCCGACGCGGGAAATAATAGAATGAGAATATGATTCAGACGATTGCATATATGAAACGGGTAAGTTTTTTATTGTTATTTCTTTGATTTTATGATTTGGAAGAAACAGTACTGTACAAAATGAATGCCGGTGAAAATTTGAAAAGAAATATTACTAAACGCGGATCAATTAGATCCACAATAACAAAATTAATTAAAAAAATTGATAATGAAATTTTGAAAGAAAGTGATTTGAAGCCGGAAATTGTGGAGGATTGTTTAGCAACATTGCTGGAACATAAGATTTCTCTAGAAAACCTAGACGATTTAATACAATCTGAAATTGAATCTTCTAATTTAGAAACCGAAATTGAAACTTGTTTAGAATATAAAGAATCAATTATTACATGTAAATCGAGAGCAAATAGATTTTTGCATAATTTAAAGAAAACTTCTGATATTACAAGTGAACCAAAAGTAATTACGCCCCCCATATCAGATACTCAGTTAAAGTGTAACACCAAATTGCCGCGAATTTCTTTAAACAAATTCACTGGCGACATTTGCGAATTCCAAGAATTTTGGCCGCAGTTTAAAGTCGCTGTTCACGAAAATGAAGCCCTTCAAGAGATAGAAAAATTTACTTATTTGAAATCTTTGATTTCGGGATCAGCAGCTGCTGCTATTAACGGGCTTCCATTAACTGGTGAAAATTACGCAACGGCAATAAATATATTAAAGGATCGTTTTGGAAAAAGAGAAGTTTTAATATCTGCGCACACAAATAAATTATTAAATTTAGAAGCAGTGCGAAGATCAAATGATATTTATTCATTAAGAAAATTGTATGATGAAATAGCGATACAAATAAGAAGTTTAGAATCATTGGATGTGAAATCAGACCAATATGGTTGTTTATTGTTACCTATTATTTATAAATGTATACCTAATGACCTTTTATTGCAATTTCATAGAGAACAGTGCGAGAAAAAAGATGTTTGCGTAAATGATTTATTATTGTTCCTTAAGCGCGAAATCGAAGCGCGGGAAAAGGTTGTTAATGTTACATCTGTCAGTTTTGAGATTAAATCTCATGAAAATAAATTTAAACAAAATCCTTCTAAACATTTTCTTCAAGGAAAAAATAAAAATCCTTCAGCATTTACATTAAATACAATTACAGAAAACCTTTGTCCTTTTTGTTCTCAGAAACATGAAGCAAATTTGTGTAACTTAAATTTGGAAGAAAGAAAGCAATCTTTATCGAAACAAGCGAAATGCTTTTGATGTTACAAAAGATTTCATAAGAGTAAGTTTTGTAAAAATTCTAATATTCGTTGCACTCTTTGTAATTCTAAAGCTCATCAAAATTCTCTTTGTAATAAAAAAGTAAAAGAAAGATCATCAAAGGAAAATAAAATTGACCTTGTTTCAACTGAAGGGGATGAAATAGGGGGAAAGCAAAATACGCAGTATGAAAAAATAACTGTTTCTTCACTTAGTTGTAAGCCAGATGAATATGTTTATTTTCAAACTTTAAAGGGAACAATGATTGGGAAAGATAAAAATATTAATGTTCGTATCTTGCTAGACAGTGCGTCGCAGCGTACGTTTGTCGGAAAGAATTTGTCAAAGCATTTAAATTTAGAGGTGACAGGACAGGAATCATTAAAAATCCATACATTTGCTGGTACGAAACCTATTGTTAATAATCATAACAGAGTTAAAATTTTCTTAAAGGATAAATTTTCTGACAATGTAATATATCTGGAAGCATTAGAAACAGAGAAAATTTAATGTTAAAACTGTTGTTAGTTTTCGTTTTTTCAAAAACTAAAACAAAATCACTTCACCTTTTTTCATTCACGTATAAAAACATTTCATATTTATTTACTTAGAAGGTGTCACAAATAAAAATTAAATTAAAGAGTTGACTGATTTTATATGTTATGAATACGGTTCTTATTAATGAACCGAAACATGTCAACTCTTTAATTTAATTTTTATTTGTGACACCTTCTAAGTAAATAAATATGAAATGTTTTTATACGTGAGAGAAAATTTGTTCAGATATAATACGCGCCCCAAGTTCAGAGTTAAATGAAAAAATAAAAGAAATGGGTATACAGTTGTCAGATGTTTCAAATGAATTAAGTGATGGGGAGAATAAAATAGATTTGTTGATTGGTAGCGACTACTATTGGTCAATTATGACAGGGAAATATAAACGTATTTCACCAACTCTTGTTCTGAATGAAACTAAACTAGGTTGGACACTTCATGGGAAGTTCTCAGATGAAATTAATGAAAATAATTTAGTGGGTGCAATGTATATATCTATTTGGGATAATAATGAAGATGATAAAATGTCAATTCAACTTGAAAAATTTTGGACTATAGAAGGGTTAGGGATTCAGGAAGATAATACAAATAAAGATTTGTGCGATAATCAAATATTAGAACAATTTGAAAATTCTATTCAGTTTAAGAACAATAGGTACGAAGTTAAATTACCTATGAAATATGACAATGTTGATCTTCCGAATAATTATGATGTTGCCAAAAAGAGATTTGATAGTCTAATTAAACGATTTGTAAATAATCCTGCATTATTTAAGGAATATAAGGAAATTATTGATGAATATAAGGCTTTAGGAATAGTAGAAATTGTTGAACCGCAAGAAATAAATTCACCGAATGGTAATTTGACCTATTATTTACCCCACCACCCTGTAATTCGAAGGGATAAACAAACAACCAAATTGCGCATTGTTTTTGATGCCTCATCTCATGCTCCTTCTGAACCTTCTCTAAATGATGCACTCTTCCCAGGTCCCAATTTGAACTCAGATTTATTTGATTTAATTTTGCAATTTCGAAGCAATAAAATTGCCGTAGTGGCAGACATTGAAAAAGCTTTCTTACAAATAAGTCTTGCTGAAACCGACAGAGATATGACGCGTTTCCTGTGGATCGAAGAACTCCCTCAAGATAAAAATTCCCCAATTAATTTTATAATTATGAAAATGTGTCGTGTATTATTTGGCGTCACCTCGAGTCCATTTCTGTTAGGAGCTGTAATTAAACATCATTTGAAGAGGTATGCAACTTTATATCCAGAAACTTGCTCTAAAATTGACTCTTCCATGTATGTGGACGATTTATTGTTAGGAGCACATACGGTTAATGAAGCTTTAAAAATTTCAAAGGAATCTTTATCTATTTTTCAGCAAGCAAATATGTTTTTACGTAAATGGCAAAGTAATTCTATCATTTTAAAGGAAAATTTAAAATCTTTAGATATGAATGTTTGCGCTGATACATCAACTGACACAACTCCATTTAAAATTTTAGGGTTAATATGGGACACTGAAGAAGACATTTTTAGATTAGATAATCAGAGTCTGTTAGAATTTGTCCATTGTCAAGATAAGACCAAAAGGACTATAATTCGAGCAGCTGGAAGAATTTTTGACCCTGTTGGGTTTTTATCACCATTTACGATTTTAATTAAAATGATTTTTCAATCATTATGGGAACATGGTATCGATTGGGATCAGAATGTGCCAGAACATTTAGAGAAAAAATGGGATAACTGGTGTGCACAGATTCCCTATCTTAATAAAATAAAGATTCCAAGATATTATTTTCAGGAAATAGACAAATACGACAATGTAGAAATTCACTGTTTTAATGATGCAAGTATTAAGGCCTATGGAAGTGTTATATATCTGAGATATAACAACAATAATAGTATAAAGACAAGTTTTGTTACGTCAAAAAGCAGACTAGCTCCCATAAAGAAGTTAACCTTGCCCCGCCTCGAACTGATGGGTGCTCTGATCGGAGCTAGACTTGGAAAGCGGGTAATGTCTGTTCTCAAGATAAGTGAAGACAGAGTACATTATTGGAGTGATTCAAATATCGTGCTTCACTGGATCAAGAGTTCATCTAGTACTTGGAAGCCATTTGTAAGCAACCGAACATCAGAAATACAAAGTTTAACAGATCCAAAGAACTGGCGACATTGTCCCGGTAGCTCAAATCCTGCTGATCGACTCACAAGAGGACTATCCCTTCTCGACCTCGAAAAAGATGACCTGTGGTGGTCAGGGCCTCCATGGTTAGTTAAAGATTCAAAATTATGGCCCAAAGAAGACAGAGAAATAGATGAAGATATGAAACAACTAGAAGCTAAAAGAAATGTGATTTTACAAAATGTTTGTTCATCAGAACAACAGAAGCCACTTATAGAAATTGAGCGCTTCAGTTCCTTCTTGAAGGCAGTTAGAACATTGGCAAGAGTTAGGAGATTTATTTTCAATTTAAGAAATTCAATCAAGCGTAAAGATACATTATCTGCTGAAGAATTGAAAGAAGCTGAAGAATTATTAATCAAAGAAGTACAAATGAAGAATTATAAGGAAGAAATTGAGTCATTAGAAAAAGGAAATTCTGTTAAGAAAACATCACGAATTTATTCCCTGTGTCCATATTTGGATGAAAATAAAATTTTACGAATAAAAACCAGACTTAATGAAGGCTCCTTTGATTCGAATGAGACCAACCCTATCATATTGCCGAAGAATGAAAAATTAACAGAATTGCTAATAATGCAAGAACACAGAAATTTGCTGCATAGTGGAGTTTCTTTAACGCTTGCACAAATCCGGAAGAAATTTTGGATTCCACAAGGAAGACAATCTATCAGAAAAAATCTAAGAAAATGTCTAATTTGTAGAAGATACAATGCAAGGGCAGCTGACCAGCTAACAGGGCAACTTCCGAAAGAAAGGATCTCACAATCCCCTGCGTTTACCGTTATAGGATTGGATTTTGCCAGCCCAATAATCATTAAAACAGATAGTAAAGAGACGTCAAAATCCTACATTGTACTGTTCACCTGTGCCGCAACAAGAGCAATACATTTGGAAGCAGTCAGGGATATGACTACAAAGTCCTTTATGTTGAGTTTTCGTAGATTTATTTCAAGACGCGGAAACTGTAAAATAATTTTTTCTGACAATGCATTAAGTTTTAAAGCTGCCGACAAAGAACTACAACAATTTGAAAAAATCATTAAAGATCAAGAACTTCAAGACTTCATATCAAACAAAGGCATAATATGGAAATTTATCATCGAGCGTGCCCCATGGTGGGGAGGATTTTACGAACGTCTCGTAAAAAGTGTAAAAGAACCCCTAAGAAAAATTTTGGGAAGAGCTCTCATCACATTTGAAGAATTGGCTACAATTTTGACAGAAATAGAAGCCGTAATAAACATGAGACCTCTTACGTATACAACAAGTGATTTCGGTGAGCCAGAGCCACTTACACCGGCTCACTTTCTTCAACTCGGAAGAGAAAATATTAGTTTTCCACTACATTTTGCCGAATTAGAGAATAAAATCTCTACCCGGGAGACATTATTAAGGAGAAAAAGATACCAAACTACCTTGTTGAAACAACTGTGGACCAAATGGAAGGAACAATACTTACTGAACTTAAGATCGATCCATCAATTTAAAACTCCTGAGAGACACAAAAATCTAAAGATTGGAGATGTTGTCTTAGTGGACGGTTGTGCTGAATCTAAACTGTTGTGGGAATTAGGAGTAGTTCAAGAAGTGATTCTTGGCAGAGATCAGCTCATTCGAGCTTGCATGGTAAAGACTGCGAAAGGCCTGCTAAGAAAACCAGTACAACTGTTGTATCCTTTAGAATTAGATTGTTGAATGTTAATTGATTTCAGTATTTGAAATTTAAATTAATTACTTTTTTTCTACTATTATTTGTATATAAATGTGATTTATTTCTTATTATAAATTCATAGTTGAAATATCTTTTTTATGTGTGTAATTTGCAATTGTTAATTTATCCATTTAGAAAAAAGGTTTCATTGTGTATAATTATGCTTTATTTTAAATTGAAAGGATTATTGAGATGTTAATAATAGTACTTAATTTGTTTATATTATGTACATATATTTAGTTTATTTTATTCAGGTAAATGTCTGGCCAGACACGTTCATGTAGCTACATGTTATTGAAGTGTCATTTTTTATTTATATTATTCATGATATTATTTTATTGTTTAATGCTTTATATGTCAGTATCTGAAGATTGAAATTTTTTTCTGTTATATTATTTGAGTTATGATTTAAATTAATGTTTATTGTAAGAATTTAGTTTTATTGATTTATCATTATGTACTCTCATGAGTCCAGGTGGGGAGTGTGTGGAGAATCATGTTTTAACGCCAAAAGGGCGATGAATCCTAATCTTAGTTACGCGTGGCAACCCCTCCTGGGCTCAAGATATTTTTTGTTTTGTTTATGTTTTCAGAGAGAGAAAAGAATTAATACGCGATGGTGTTATGACAGTCTTGATAGAAGAATAATTTTAAAATATATCGAATTTCATGTAAATATTTGTAACATATGTGTAAATAAGAAGGTGTACAGTATGTATAATGTGTATAGAAGATGTAAAGTATTTTCTTCCAATTAAAAAGAAATAAGAAGATGCCCGTTTTGGAAATTATTGAATATGAATCGCCTAAATTAAATTTGAGTTTTAAATCCACTGAACCAGCCGACGCGACATCAGGCCCGTTAGAGAAGAAACTTGCTTCGCGACGGCCCCGGTAGGTAATGTTGGATTCAAGAAAGGTTGCCATTTCTTAGTCCAGGGTATTAGACGTCAATGATCCCAAGACTTATGGATACATGTTTTCTTCTTTCGAATGTCAGTAGATGGCAGCACCACACGATGAAACACTGATAATTTCAAAGTGGGTTCCTACGACACTTTCCAGCTCACTTTAAGTGTAAAAAAATTAAAAAAAAAAAAAAAAAAAAAGAAAAGAAAGCTTTGTCAAACTCGCATAATCCAATAAATTCATCTAATTATAATTTTTGAAAATCAGTGGTGCATGGCTACAAATTGCAGCAATTTAATCTCGCGCTCAGTCAACAAATCTTAAAAGAAATACAGTGGAGCATCGTTTATACGACGCCGAAGGGACTACCGAAAAACGTCGTATAAACGATAACGACGTATAATCGATTTTCACCTCCAAAACTAGAATTAATTTTGTTTTCAAGTAATTTTAATGTTTAACGTGATGATTTGCATGAATTTGTAAATTAAATAAACCAAAATAAACTAATAACCAAAAAAACGGGGGAGGGGGATTAGTAAGGAATTTAAATATGCCTATCTTTATGTTTTACCGAAAGGTTCCTCATTTGCAATACATCATTTCCTTTCCATTTAAAGTTAAAGATAAAAAACCCTGCATGGCCAACTAAAAGTCGAAAATATTGATAACAGTTAGAAGGATAGTCTATTTGCAGCTTAAAACAGGTCGGAAAAGCTGACCATCCCCGAAAAAAGAATGACCCCTCCCAGTGTAATTTGTTACACGTAAGATGATTCAGACTAATCGAACACGAGCCCACATTTTTCTAATGTGGAATGCATTTAAACACGGTCTTTGGCGTCATTCATTGCCTGCTAATTTCCGCTCGTTCGTAAAATATACAAGAAAAATAAGCAAAAATAAAACTATACAAAATCGAAAAATCGACGTATAAACGATTTTGGGCGTCGTATAAAAGATATATTTTTACATTAAAATGAATAGGAATGAATCGGGACCACATTAAAACGTCGTATAAATGTAAACGTCGTATAAGTGATCGTCGTATAAACGATGCTTTACTGTAATCTATTTATTATAAATTACTGTGAATATTCTAAATAATTCGTTTATTGTTGATTCATTTATTTTTCGTCCTTTTTTACGTGCAATATAAAATGAAATAAGACCGCGATGTATAAAAAACCTATAATATTTATTAATTAAAAAAACTGCTGTTTTGGTTTGTATCGCAATACTTAAAAATGCATGTTTTCTTTCTTTGAATAGTCAGCAGATGGCAGCACCAGAGAATGAAACATTCATATTTTCAAAATAGGTTTCTAGAATACTTTCCATTTTACTTTAAGCGTATATAATTATAATAAAAAAGAAAAAAAAAAAGCATCGTTACATTCCTAAAACCCAACAAATTTATATAACTGTAATTTTTAAATCAGTGGTGCATTGCTACAAATTGCAACAATTTAATCTCGCACTCAGTCAACAAATCTTAAAAAGAAAAAAAATTAATTAATTTATTTATTATAAATTACTGTGTATAGTCTAAATAATTCCTTTGATGTTGATTCATTAATTTAGTGTTTTTTAACTTTTTCGACACGCAATTTAAAATTAGATAAAACCATAATACATAAAAACCCTACAATAACTATTAATTAAAAAAGACTGCTGTTTTTTCTTTAGTTTGTATCCCAAGACTTATGGATGCGTGTTTTCCTTTTTTTAATAAAACGGTCAGAAGATGGCAGCACCACCGAATGAAACATTGATATTTTCAGAGTAGGTTTCTGTGATAGTTTTCAGTTCACTTTAGCGTAAATAATTAAAAAAGGGAAAGAAAACAAAGGTTGGTTATTTTCATGAACTAAAGAACGGAAATTTCTCAAATGAAATTGAAATTTGTATTTATTTTATTATTTACGTAACGATCTTTGACAAAGAAAACGAAAAAAAAAAAAATAATAATGTGAAACATTTTCCGGTACAGATGCGCACCACATTGCACGTGCTTTTCCCCCCGCCAATTTGGCGAAAATTTTGTTTTTGAATATAAGTTATAAGCAATAACAAAACGTGATTTTTTATTTCAATATAAAAATAAAATAACATGAAAAAATGAAAGAGATTCAAGTATTTTAAGAAAGGAAATAATAAAAGTAAATAAATTATAGTTTGATGTAAATAATTATTAATATTGTATATAATAAAAAATTTTAAGAATTGAAATAAAAAATAACAGTGAATAAATATAAATTTAATAAAAAAGGAAACAATAAATAAACAATTATAAATAATAAACTTAATAAGTAACAAAACAGTAAACATATAATTTTCACAATGCATCTTAAATAGTAATAGTAGCCATGTTGAATGCATGCAGTTGTATCATTTAATCAGCACATTTTACTGAAATCTTTAACTTTTCTCATTTTATTTTCCTAATAATTGTTATAAATTTGTATTTTTAACAAATACATTCTTAGTTGTTATAAATTTATTAAATGGATCTTCTCCTTGGCGCAGATGTGCAGTGCCAAATTGGCGGAGGGAAAAGCACGTGCAAATGTGGTGCGTATATGACGTCTGTGCCCATTTTCCCATCTATGTTTGCACTCACACACACAATAAATAAATAGGTCAAAAGTTATTTTCTGCATTGATTTTGAATAAAAGATTTAAATTCAGGCTTAGAAGTTATTATTATTTTAAATTTTAAAATTGACTTCGAACGATAAATAGAAAGTTTGTTATCTGAAAATGCAGATATTTAAACAGCATAATGAGCTTTATTATAAATTATTATTAACAGTAATGTTTGTTATTAATAATACTAATAATAGCAATATTAATAATAGTAATACCAATACTTTTTAATTTGAGGTGTAGAAGAAGTGTCTTCATTGCTTTGATATAAAGGAATTGTGGAGAATTTTTTTCTTTTATATACAATTATTTTCCCTTTTTTAAAACAATAAATTAATAAACAATTTTATGTTTTTCGCCCTTTTTTACGCGTAATTTAAAATTAGATAAGACCATGATGCATAAAAATCCTATAATATTTACAAATTAAAAAGACTGTTTGGTTTGTATCCTAAGACCTGTGAATGCATGTTTTCTTTCTTAGAATAGTCGGAAGATGGCAGCACCACCGAATGAAACATTGATATTTTATAATTAGATTTCCATGATTATTTCCAGCTCACTTTAAGCGTAAATAAATTAAAATAAAAAAGAAAGAAAACAAAGCTTAGTTAAACTCCTACAAACCAACTAATTCATTTAATTATAACTTTTGAAATCTGTTGTGCATTGTTATAAATTATGGCCCCTAACACATTGGGCCACTTCTTGAAGTTCGGTATCGGCTCGTTTGTTGTGGCGAGCCGGTGTTTTTGATCTTAATGAGTTTTGCAGCAAAGGGACAGTTGGTCGGCAAAAGAAAAATCTTTTCGTCCAGTAGGGTGGATTGCTTATATCCCGATTCTTTTGTTCACTCCCCTCTGTTCTATTATGAAGAAACTGCAAATAGATTCTATACAAAAGACTTCCCCACATTTTCCAAGAATTCAGTTTAAGGGAAGAGTATTGCAATCTGAACGGAGTCTTAATCTCGCACTCATTCAATAAATATTAAAAAAATTGAAATGTTCTATTTATAACAATAATAATTCCTTTAATTAATTTTAAAATAATTACTTTATTGTTGATTCATTAATCTTATACTCTTTGTCTTTTTTTCATGAAATTTAAAATTAGATAAGACCATGATGCATAAAAACCCTAACATAGTAATTAATTAAAACTAGTAAATCTGCAGATCAGGAGACTCAACGTCAGCTTTGCACATATTTTTTTAAACACACTTTCGGTAATATTCAGCTTCTTGGAAACTGTAATTTAAAATTTTCAAATTATATAATTATTTATAAGAATAAAATAAGAATAAGAAGTTTTCAGCCATCAAAAGCGTTAAATTAAAAATTTAGTTATGTTAGGATATTCTGAAATTTTCATGATCTATTATTTTTGTTTTTTTATTATAACATAGCAGATTTCTTCAGGGGGGCTCAGCCAGTGTTCTCGCTGACATTTGACCAACGTTAGTAATTTGGCTAATTAAAAATAAAAAAACATTCGCCAAATGAGAAAAGTATTAGCAAAATAGATTCGCCGACTAGCACTAAAAAATTATCTTTAATCCTTTAATGTATACCCCCCCTTTTTAGGTGCGTTCGTAGTTATGTAAATACGTAGCACCTACTGTTGTCGCTCAGTCTGTCCGTCTGTCTGTCTGTTCGCATATAACAACGCAAAAACTACCGAACCGAATCGTTTGAAATTTAAAATACTTAATTATTACATAACTTTGTCGAGTCATTTCAAAGTTTATGAAAATCGGATGGATAGATCATTTACAGGGACAATCAAAATTATTTCGTTACATTATGTCAATGGGGGAAAAAGTTTCAAATGCATTTTAATCGTTTGAAATTTAAAACATATAATTATTACATAATTTTGTCGTATCATTACAAATGTTATAAAAATCGAATGCATAAATCAATTACAGGGACAATCAAAAGTACTCTGTTACATTACGGTCAATGGAAAAAAAAAGTTTCAAATGCATTTTAATGGTGTTACACTCATTCGAACATAATAAAATTGGCATGAATCTATGAAGTACATACTAAAATATACATTCTGTACAATCTGTGATGCAAAGAATATTTATTATGAAATTATAGGGCCACACAAAAGTATTCCACTACATAATGATATACGGGGAAACATTGTTTGGGGCGTGTTTTAATTATATTAAACTACGTCACATTTTATGAATAAGATATACGTTGCTGAGGTGTAATAAAAATTACTTCCTGCATATTTACAGGAACACAAAGATTTCGACCACTATACTTTATCCGAAGTACGCTCTACTATATCAGCAAGATGTGAATATTTTTAAAACTACGTTATCATACGAGCGCACCACTTTTACTACGCTTCACGTGCAATTTCCAACTTGTTTTCAATATGTTCTAAAATAGGCTTAGTTTTTATAACTGCGACAATGATTGTTATTAGTCTAAATTCAACTATTCGCTACAAATACGTTAAAAATATCTATATATTTAAAATATGTATAAATGCATATGTATGAAAAACGAAAAGTTAAAAAAAAGAAAGAAAAAAAAAGAAAGAAAGAAAAAAGGCTTTTCTGGGCTATGTTATATTTATACACAAAGATACAAAGACATTAATTAATTCATCAGTTTTGATGTTGACATCATTTAAATTTTCGTACACGCTTTCAAATTATAGATAAGAATTAGGATGAATGGTTGCTTAGCAACCAATATGAAAAAATAAAGAAAATGAAATAAATACATTTGAAATAAGTAAATCTTTAAAACAAATTAGTCTATATTATTAGAACACGTTTATAAAAAAACTCCAAAATTTACAGTAATAATTTAAAAAATCTTACAAATGCATAGACAAAATTTCAAAACAATACGAATAAATTAACCGGTAAATTTTAGTATCCATTTATCATTGAATTGCATTAATCAAATGTGTCATTTTCTCTCAAGAAAAAAAAAATTGAAAATCATTGGATTTGCCATAGAAAAGCATTATTGCGGAAAATAAAATATTCTATATTTTCCAAAGGAATGAATCAAATCTAACAAAAAATTATACAGCTTAATCCCTGTGCCTCACTAACATACCCACTTAATTTCAAGTTAATCAAATGCTTTTTACGTCAGTTATCACGGAACAGACAGACTGACAAACAGAAACAAAAAAAATTTGTGCCTCCAAAGTAAGTATTCACTGACGTTTCGGCAAAAAAAAAAAAAAAAAAAAAAAAAAAAAACACTTCACCTGAAAAGTTATGTACAATAATGTCCAAGATAATGAAAACAATACGGATAATAACAATTTAATTTTTAGACCTTTTTTTAGTTTAAATTTATTTAATTAATCAGTAGAGTTATTTTTGCAAAATACATACAATAATAATTAATAATTAATTAATAATAATTAACATAAATAATTAATAATAATTAACATAAATAATTAATAATAATTAACAAAAAATACTTTTATGAAAATCTCACAATTTTTGTAAGAAAAGTGTCAATGAATGATCCCACAAGTAACACAGAAGTGCAAATTTTTTGCATAACATTTTTTTAATAGGATAAGAGCGACACCCAGGTAAAGAGTCAAAAAAAGAACCGCATTGAAAAGTACTGACCTTTGACTGTTTACCAGTACTTTCCAAAATAAGATTTTGTAGATTATTTTGCACGAAGAGTTTCATCTGCTTTTATTAGTACAAAAGAATTAAAAAAATTTTACATTGAATTTTTTAATGGTAAGTAAAAAGTACCATCAGATTATAAAGGGTTAACTAATAAATAGATTTTATTAATTTATAATTATTAAATTCTTCATTTTTTAATAAGAACATAGATGGCAGCGCCCTTAATTTTAATTTAAAGTTTATTACAATTGGAAGGTATTTCTTTTTAATCAATTTACAAAATTTAGCCAAAATTATTAGTTTTTTTTTTTTTTTTTATAAAATTTGCATAAACACACATACATTTGCTCATATTGTAACATAACATCAAGAAAGACTGGGCCTAACTCAGTCAAAAATTAGCTTTGAGTTTAACTCAATAAAATAATACATTTTCGGCAAATTAACAACAATATATTGATGACAAATTTGATGACATTGTTTTATTTGATGACGCGCCTTATTGGCATTGATACTCTTGAAAATCGATTTTCCTGCCAAATTTGGCGATATGCTTCCACTTTTTCCTCTTTGAATGCTGCCAATTCTTCAACAACTTAATAACTGTTTCAATATTCATTTCAATTAAAAGACAATGACCCATGCATCGAATTTTCACAACCATGTGACCTATATCAATGCTTTCTCGTACTTCAAAATGGTAGAACATAAAATTAAGCAAGACATTATCAGTGAAGTTTTTCAGATAAAATTTGCATACACATAAGTTTTGGTTGTATTACATTATATGACTATCCTCCCTAGGTGACCAGTTTGGTCTCTGTTAAATATATGCTAAGAACTGTATCATGCTATTTTTATTTATAATTTAATTAGCATTTTCTTTGCTAAATCAGAAGATTCTGACAGAGAAATCAAGAACTGAGTATTTGGTACTGCCGGATTAACTTGTCGACCAAAAAACTATCACCAAATAATAAGAATAAATGCCAATAATGTCTGATCATAAATGCCACATTTGTTGTCACTTCATATTTGTTGTGTCATCAAGTGATTTTTAAGTCAACGTTTTATTTGCCTATTTTTTAATATTTTGTTAGTACATTTTTTCTGCAGTTGTTCAGATAAAAAAATATCAATCTGTGCAATTTGGTGAGTAGTTTGGCGATTTACATAATTTGGCGAAAATAGTTGATGGGATAACCCAATAATTTTTTGTTAGACAGGTGCAGGGGATAAATCACCAAACATTATTCTTGTAGTATTTCTTCGTATTACATTAATTTTTTTAAAGTAATCTTTTCTCTCATTTTTTATGTAAAATATAAGACTTTCATTTAAAACGCATATTTAAAATTCTTTATTTTCACTTATTATTTAAAACAAACTATTAGGTAACCAAGAAAGTTCGTGCGGTTTTTGAGAACAGCTACTTTTGTTGCGTAGGCGTGGTCATACTGATTCTGATGACGTCATTTCTGTACATTGGCTTTAAATTGCAATCAGTAGAGTTGTTTAACGTATCTCACGTTTCGCTATCAGTTTTGTAGGAAGTACAATCGTTGTCAAAGGATGTCGTTGTCAAAGGAGATTTTGAGGCCTATTTTGCTCTACGAGTTCAAATTAGGAATCAAAGCTGCAGAGGCCGCTTGAAGAATGTGCTCCGTGTTTGGAGAGACTTCAGTGAGTGAACGGACCGCTCAAAAGTGGTTTAGCAGATTTTCGTCCGGAGACGAGAGACTCGAAGACAAGCCCCGTGTTGGTCGTCCATCCATCTTAGACCAAGTCCAGCTGGAAGAGGAAATCAAACAGAATCCTGATCTAACATGCCAAGAGCTTGCGTAAAGGTTTGGAGTATCTGATGAAACCATCCGATTGCATCTTCATAGTCTTGGGATGTCGTGGAAACTTGATAAGTGGGTTCCTGTCCTGTTGATGTCCTGTCCGAGGAAAACAAGCTCCAATGATTGAACACCTGCTTGTCATTGCTGTCGCGCAACAACAAAACCTCTTTCTTGGATCAGATATTGACATGTGATGAAAAATGGGTAATGTATAATAACCGAAAGAGAAAACATCATTGGTCAACTTCTGGTTCCGTCTCATTGGTTGCTAAACAGGACATCCATCAAAAAAGATAATGCTGCGTATTTGGTGCACTAGCGCTGGTATAGTTCGCTATGAATTCTTAGATAGCGGGAAAACAATCACAGCCGAAGTCTACTCGTCGCAATTGAAAAGGGTTTCAGCTGCTTTCCTCGAAAAGCAGCCAGCGCCGGTCAGCAGGAGAGGAGTTCTCCTCCACGATAACGCCAGATCTCATACGGCCAAAGCAGCCAAGGACGTGATAAAAACATTGGGCTGGGAAGTTTTGCCTCACCCACCTTACTCCCCGGACATCGTCCCATCGGATTATTACTTGTTTTTCTCCATGGATAATCACCAGTGGGAACAGCAGTTCCAAACCCAAGATATGTCATAAAAACTATAACCCAGTTTTTGGACTCTAAACCAAAATATTTTTTCAAAAAGGGTATTTATAAGCTTGTGTCTCGTTGGGAACACGTAATTGAAGCCAATAGTGATTATCTCAAAGAATAAAATAAGTGTTTGAGATTTTTGTGGGTCGTTTTTTATGTCTGATGAAAACCGCACGAACTTTCTTGGTTACCTGATAGAAAGAAAACAAATAACACTGTAAACCATGATACTTAATTTTACATCAAAACATTGTTTTAATTTACCATGCGGAAAATAAAAAAATGTTAACTGGTAAGTTTAAATATGCTATTATCAAGAATTATGTTTGTCTAACATAAAAGTACCAAGAATTCTTTACGATCATGGGAACTTTTATGTAGTTTTATTTAAAAAAATAATTTTGATATTTTAATCAAAAGGAAGCTTTGCATTCGAAAAAATTGAAAATCAATACGACAGTCACATGATTTGGACTATTATAATTTAAATGAGATTATAGCGATGGAGCAGTATTTGGTTATTTATATGAAGCGGTTAGTTATAATTCAAAAATGTCCAACTGACATAGTAAAAAAATTAAAAGGTCAGCCTAGAACTATTCATGAGAGTCACGTGATTAGGCTATTATTTAGAGAGATGATAAGAGGCAATATTGTTCTGGCATAAATTTTTTTTTACTTGATGGTCTAGAATACAAACAAGAGGCAAAAGAAACAAGACCTTAGTAAAAAAGTGCATGTCTAATTAGCTTATAAATAATCATTTAGGAATTAAGTAAATATGTCATAAATCAATATTCAGTTAATTATTTATATATTTTTAGAAAAATACCAAACTTGTGCTGCGTTCAAAGAATACATGATAATGAGACACACTTCATCTGAATCTTTTGAAAGTCTTTTAAAAGGAAAATTAATCAATGAGCACACAAATAAACATAATTTTTTGCACAAAAAATATTTTTAGCATATTTCTATACTGATTTTAAATGTGTTACTTCAATAAAGCTTTTACTATCATGTTACATATTGAAGTACAATTTATCTTTTTCAGGTCAGATTAAGTTCTAATTTTAGAGGAAAGTTACTTTACAGTAAAATAACAAAAATTAAAGCTATCAAAAAGTTTTACTGAAAACTAATGAACAAGTCTGGAGTTGTTTGCTTTTTATTAAAACAGTAATTGTGATAATTATGGAAAAATTTTACAGTTTTTGTTTTATTACTGAATGCTAAAACAGAAGAGAAGTGATAACAGTAAATGCAACGACACATACAAGGTTTATACTCAAACTTAACAAAAAAAAAAAGAGAGAGAGAGAGAGAGAGAGAGGATTTTTAGGTGGTATCTATTTAGTATGAGACAAATGTTTTTTAAAATAATGGCTATGAGATAATCCTTTGGAAAAAACATTGCACAAACAAAACATTTTCTCTTGTATCAATCATGAGATGTCTTTCTAGTTGATAATGTCTAGAAAATCCTCTAGGACACATTTCAAAAACAAGGATTTTACGCTGTATGTGTCAAGAGATGCCTTCTTAGATAAGATTTTTTAGAAAATCCTTTAGAACATATTTTACAAACAAAAGGCTTTTCACCTGTATGAATCAAGAGATGCTTGCTTAGAGTACTACTCTGAGAAAATCTCGTGGAACATACTTCACAAGCAAAAGGTTTTTCTCCTGTATGAGTCAAGAGATGTTTTCTTAAAGCACTTTTATCAGAAAATCCTTTAAAACATATTTCACAAATATAAGGTTTTTCTCCTGTATGAATCACGAGATGTCTTCTTAAAGCACTTTTATCAGAAAATCCTTTAAAGCATATTTCACAAACAAAAGGTTTTTCTCCTGTATGTAACAAGAGATGATCTCTTAGATTTCTATTCTGAGAAAATCCTTTGGAACATATTTCACAAATAAATGGTTTTTCTCCTGTATGCGTCAAGAGATGGGCTCTTAGATTACAATTTTGTGAAAATCCTTTATAACATATTTCACAAGCAAACGGTTTTTCTCCTGTATGTGTCAAGTAATGGCTTTTTAATTGGCTTTTACCGGAAAATGCTTTTGAACATATTTCACAAACAAAAGGTTTTTCTCCTGTATGAATCAAGAGATGCGTGCTTAGAATACTACTCTGAGAAAATTTCTTGAAACATACTTCACAAGCAAAAGGTTTTTTTCCTGTATGTGAGAAGAGATGTTTTCTCAAAGTACTGTTATCACGAAATCCCTTCGAACATACTTCACAAACAAATGGACTATCCCCTGCATGAATGTTTTTTAGATGTCTTCTTAGGTAACTACTCTGAGAAAATGTTTTAAAACATATTTCACAAATAAAACCTTTTTCTCCTGTATCAGTGGAGGAATGTTTTTCACTGGAGCATAAATTTTCTTCTGCAGTCGATGACATTTTTGCACATGACAAAGTTTTCTTTTAGATGATAACAGAAACTTCTTCAAACAATCAGTATTTATCAGATTGTTATCATTTTCATCCAAGGAAATGAGTTATTCAGCTTAAGCAAAAAAGTTATATATGCATTTGAATCTAAAAACAAAATGAAAAATATTAAACAAGACATTTTTAAACAAACTGCACTAAATTTTAACTCTGAATTAAGCAGCCGATTTTACAAATTTCATTTCCTTGATGATAATTTAATGCAAGAATTTTGTGCTGTTTAAGGAACAGCACAAAATTCATGCATTAAATTATCCCATTATACATTTTTAGACGTATGACTTGACCAGAGTGAAGATACACATGTGTGTCTATAAGTCGAAATATTGACTGTGATTCACATATATATCTTTTGCTGGAGTTTTTGTTATACGATCTGGTATATACACAACATTATCACTTTAGAAAGTTGGGGGAAAAGGGAGGGGTCTGTCACTTGACATTGTGAGATATCTGTAGGAGGAGATTGAGATTTTTCTTTTGATATCAATATAATTTTTGATGCAACCAAATTTGCGATGTGACACACAAAAACTCTTAAAAGTTACGAATTTGAGAGTGGAACTTTCAGAACTGTTTTTGAAGTAACAACTACTGAACTGTTAGGCAAGTTCTTTCAAAGTTCACAAATTTTTGAACATTTTTCATGCATGCATTAAATATCATTTGGAATTTCTAGAAAACATTACCAGCCCGCAAAATGCAACATACAATTAAAAATTGTTTGGACAAAATTTATAGAACTAAAAAAATAGTCAATTCCTGTTACTGCAGTGTATTTTCATAACATTTGTTTCTATAGAATTAAAAAAAAATACAAGGGAAGAAAGTTTAATATAGAATTGAACCTACATCAGAGTCATTTGGAAAATTGCAATATAAGCTAGTAAAAAAGGTTTACAGCATATCTATATTTTGTGGTTTTCGAAGATTACCTAAAAATTTACTCATCAGTGATGAATAAAAGGATGCATTTCCCCAATCTTGGGTACATATACTTTTATCAGCAGGTTCTATCCATTTTGTAAAATCATAATATAGTGTTGCGTATCATTTTTATTGTAATCTTCATTTGTATAATGCATGAAATTTATGCCAGGAATATGTTTATTTGCGAAATCATAAAGGTGGCAGGGATTAATTATGAGCTTCGCGTAAGGTCTTTTAATGCTCACTTTTGTAGTAAGTTGTTTGACAGTTCCTCCAAGACCATGAACAGGAATTTTTTACATGTGATGTGGCAAAAAATGCTACTCGGTACCAATACCAAAATCAGTTTTGTGCATGCATATGTTTAATAAGTTCTTTCTATTTTTATATTGAACAGCACATCTATCCGAAAAATAAAACATTTTGTTGATTTTGAGATTTTTCGTTAATGTTGCAATAAGATGGGTTTTGAACAAATTAAAGGCCTTTGTGTTGTGCTGCAAACATTCTGAAATGATTACATAATGGAGATGCTCAAGAATGTTGCAATCTGTCTTATCTATGCTCCTTTTATAGTAAATATGCTATAAAATGATAAATAGTAGCCTGGGTCCAATGATAGGACTGTATCTCATCTTCTAAGACAAAAGCATAATTTTCACAAAAATAGGAAGTTAATATTTTTCCTTGTTTTAAATTAGAATTTTAAGTAAATAAAAACTGAAAAATCTTAATAAAACACTGTTATTCTTCATTTTTATTTAAAAAATATTTTAATGATGTTTTAAGATGTTATAGTCATTCTTTCACACCAGTATTAACTTATAGTATTCTTTTAAGTAGAGTAGTAGTTTCTCTAAGAGTAGAAATGTACAACTCCTCATTTCCAAGGAGCCAATTACTGAATAGTTTCAATAAACCACTTTCACTCAAAATTAATAGCTCAAAATCCCATCATTCCTCCATCTTAAAATTTTGCATATTTGTAGCCAAAAAGTGAAAAATTAATAAAATTAAAAAATAATAATAAAAAGAATAAAAAGTCCATGACCGCACTACAATAAGGGATTGCTCAAATGATATTTTTAATAAAATATTAAAAATAAAGCTTCCGACAAAGGTTTTTTTTTATCCTAAAAAAGAGATATGGAATAATATAATTGATTTTATATTTCGAAATAAGAGATTGACATATAAATAATACAGCTGAGTTCTTTTTAGGAAAATAATATATTACGGCGAATTAAGTAAAATGGGAACTTTAGCTGATAATTAAATATTAGCATACTACTCAGATATAAATAAAAGTATATTTTTATAAGAATTTGGAGAGAAATCGAAACGAGAAAGTCCTTCCGGCAGTACCGGGAGGAAGAGGTAGCTTTCATATAATTAATTAATTTAGTTATTTATTTTAAATTAAGTCATATTATTCAAACATACGAGGCTCAATTTAGTGGAATCCGATTATACAAGATTGAATACTAGTTTTTGTCAATACTGAATATTAATGGGAATTTTTAGAAATTAGTCATCTTTTATTCAAGCTGGATTTATTTTAAGCGATTTATAAGCTTGCCAAATTCCACGATATCATGAAGTGTATGCCATTTTAAAACATGATGGATAAAATAAACCTATAAGCTTGGTCGAAATCTTAATTCTTGTGCACATGCACACTCACATCGAATTCGATTAATATATACTAGTCCTGTAGCGGGCAAATTGATTTTTTAAAAAATGTCACCCACATGAGAAATTTAAATTGCTATATCTCAGGCATTTTTTAAGATAAAGACAAAACAAAACATACTCCGGAATTCATGTATTAAGATCAAACATTCAGAGAGAATTTTTTTTCAATTCCTAATTTTTTGTTTGTACATCATTATACATTTAAAAGATATTTGATAAACTTAAATGGCCATCTTGAAACAAGATTGCGGATGAAGTTGAGCTGTGAACTCGGTCAAGACATTGGTATGTGCTATGTACACACAGAGATATATATATATAAATCAGTTTATAAATATACGTATTATCGCGTGACAAATTCCAGATCGTTTCAAAATGTCAACAACACTGGAAATTGAAAGTGCTATACCTCAACCATTTTTAAAGATATAAATGAAGCAAAAAGTGTCCTGGAATCTTTGCATCAGGGTCAAACACACAAAAGAAAAATCTTTTTCAATTTCTTATTTTTTGTACCTAATTTTAAAATTTAAATTTTAAAAAATTAATATTCTGCTTTTATTTAAATAAGATAGTGGATGGAACTGGCCAACGAACTCTGTCAAGGCATCGGTGTGTAATATGTACATACCAAGTTACATTTAAATCGGTTTATAAATGCGCGTATAATCACATGACGAAAATCAGATCATTTCAAAATATGATCAACACTAGAATTTAAAAGCGCTATAACTCAGCCATTTTTAAAGATACAAACAAAACAAAAAATGGTCTGGAATCTTCGTATCAAAGTCAAATGCATAAAAGAAAAATCTTTTTTCATTTTCTTACTTTTTTTACCTAATTTTAAATTAAATTTTTTTTCTAAAAATTTAAATATCTGCCATTTTGAAACAAGACGGCGGGTGAAACTTACTAACGAAATAGGTAAAGGTCTCAATATGTACTATGTACACACAAAGTTAAATCCAAATCGGTTCATAAATACGCATGTTATCACGATACAAAAATCAGATCATTTGAAAATGTCAGCCACACTAGAAATTTAAAGTGCTATAATTCAGTCTTTTTATAAGATATAGATGAAACAAAAGTGTTTTGGAATCTTTGTTTTAAGTTCTAACGCATATAAGAAAAATATTTTTCAACTTTTAAATTTTTCGTATTAAATTTTAAATTAAAAAAGTTTCATTCACACCGGTTCATAAATACGATAGTTACAGCATGACAAAATTCATATATATATATATATATATATATATATATATATGTCAAAGTTTGAATGGAGGGTAGTTTTGGGATCTGGGAGTCATGATCGGTGAAAAAATACCAAAATTTTCTGGAAGTGCTTTCCTCCGGACAGCTGCAATAGGTAACTTTTTACTTTTTGCAATGAAAGCTACCTAAAAATGAAGATTTTTTTTTATTATTATTACATATATATAATAAAAATTAAAGAAAAAAATGTTTTAACATCCTTAAAATAAATCCTGATAATTTGAGAAAATGAGTTATTAAAAATTTATGGTACAACAATTAAATACTTCTTTTTATTGTTCACCCAAAACAATACTAATTCGATCTTCAAGCCATGAGTTTCATTCATTTTCAAAACGGAAGCATGTATTTGTGTAAATAAGGAAAATATCCTCTGAGAAAGAGCCTGATTAAAGGCTTGAAAGTACTAAGATGTTTTAAATAAAATTAACCATTAACATCTATATTCGATTATTTTAACCTGAACATTTTAAAGCTCATATTATATATTTTGTGTTAAAAGCAAGGCGAAAATTTCATTCTGTGATATATTTTATATTTATTTATTGCAATCAATATAAAAAAAAGTAAAAAAGGCCTTTATACAAATCATAGTCAGCTATACTATAGAAAAAATATATATACAGTAGACTCCCTCAAATCCGCACTCCTAAAATCCACAACTCTCTAAAATCCGCACATATTTTACGGATGTAAACAATAAAACATTCAGTTCAGATGTAGGCGCAAAATTTGACTTTTTTAGCTTTATATCAATTCCATATATTTTTTTAATTTGTAATTTTTGTTAAGGTTATTGAATTCATGTTTTTTAATGAAGAAAAAATAATTTATTTCTGAAAAAATAAAGATATTGCTGATATCATTGGTAATCACAATCTTACCAAATATATTTATGTATTAATCAACCTTTTTTAGTTATTAAGTCTGGCTAAACCTGAAATAAAGCTTCATTATTTTACGATCTTGATGTGAATTAGTAATGTACCTATATGATGCAAGTTTCATTGAATAATTTAGGAAAAACACATTTCATCTCAATAATGAATATTTAATAGTACATTATTGATTATTAATTTGACTTTTGCTTTTAGTATTTTTATCATTTTAAAAACTGTATATTTTTTTATTATCTTAGTTTAATACTTATTTCATTATACTTTTGATTTCATTATTAATTACATTCAAATTACTTTTTAAAAAATGCAAACAAAGCAATGACTAGAAATCCGCAAAATTCTAAAATCCGCAAAACCTCTGGTCCCAAGCTGTGCGGATTTGAGGGAGTCTACTGTATACTAAAATTGAAATGCAAATTTGGTATTTTTATAAATTTCTTTTGTAGAGTTAGCACTATTGAATGGGTCTTTGTGTGATTGAAGCAAGCATTATTTTAAAATTTAGATCAGTTAGGCTAGGACAGGCTTAGGAATGCAGTATGGAACCATTTATCCAGAAACCAGTTAACCAGAAAACCAGTTATCCGGAATGATTCTTCTAATAGACTGATGTTAGAATCTTTTTAGAAAAAAGTGTCATACACAATCAGTTTGGCATATACATTGCTTGAAACAATTGTATAGTTTGATAACAGCATCTAGTATTTGAAATAGAAGCATATAATCATGTTATAGATTAATAAATAGTATTATAGATGTTTTCATTTTTATGCCGAGTAAACAGAAGAATTTTTGTTCCCAAAGAATTTCAAAGGAATTATCTTCTTTCAAACTTTAACAATTGATCTTACTTGCATCATATTCTTGGTTCAAGTAATTTAATAATCAATTTAAAATTAGAAGTAATACCACAACGACATATGTTTCACAAAACTTATCAAATGGATGCTGTTTTAATGCCCAACCAGTTAACTGGAAAAACCAGTTATTCGGAATACATCTGACCCCAAACATTCCGGATAAATGGTTCCGTACTGTGTATGCTTATCCTTTAGTCAGAATATAAGGATTTTAAAAATTATTCGATTATCTTTCTGAAAGGGAAAAATAAAGGAAAGACAACTTATATGTAATAAAGCATAAATATATCTTTTATGAATGTGGATTTTAATGGAATAATTTGCTAAACGATTGTAAATAAATTATAATTTTTGATTAAATGAGTCAAAAGAAACAAATTTTTAAATTTTAAATTAGTGGAGTCAAATTTAATAATGAATTGCATCGTAGTTATCTTTTAATATAGAGTGTGTACAGTACAAATTTTTAATATTTATGAAAAGAAACATTTAAACTAATTCATTACAAACTGCCTATAAATTATGATGGAAAAAAGATATTATAGAAAAATTAAATGCCAATGTATTTATTTGTGCATTTAGCTATTCATTTTCAATGTCATTACCATTGTTATTTTCTTTCTGGCTCCCTCCGCCCTTTGTTGAGTGCAGACGATCAAAAATTTGATTCTAGTATATTTTTAGAATCAATGACTCTTTCATTTTGATGTAATATGCAATAAAAAAATCTTTTGTGAAATTAATCTTTAAAAGTAAGAAAGAAAAGTAATAATATTGGTAAAACTGTCTTTATTTGAAATCAATAATGCTTCTTTAAAATTTTTATCTTTATAATTACATTACATTCCTAGTAAAACTTTCAGATATAAACAACTATTTACATCATTTCAAAAATGCATTTGTAATCAAATTTTCTTCTTGGAATATTGTGAGCTCAGGAGAGGAATTTTTTTATATTTTTTCCTACAAATAGCAAACAACATATAACTAATAGTCAGAGGCATAATTTCACACCTACTTCCCTTCAAGACTCCCTGGAAAGTAAATTCATATCATCTTTCAGTCTCCCTTTTAAAGGCGGGGTTAAGAGAATTTTTGTCTATTTTAAATCAAAGTGTTTCAACATTTTTATGTATGTACCATAGATGAAAAAAATTTTAATCAAAATAAAAAAAAATTCAGAAGGCTAAATAATTAAACTATGCATACTTTTTTACCAAACTTTAAAATCTCAAACAGAGATTTTGTAATAAGACACTAAAAGTGAATTTTAAAGAAGAGAAAAAAAAGCAATTATATTGCCTTAAATAAAAAAAAATAAGTAAAATTTATAATGGGGTGCATAATTTAAACATACAGGTTTTCAAAACTACAAAAATTATCAAATTTGACCAAAATGCAAATTAATGAAAGCTATAAATTTCTTCCATTGAAATAACATTAGCCGTTTTGTCTCAGAGCGTTACTGAAGGAGGTCCTTAACAATCTCAATGTATATGGCGGATTTGAAGATGATTGGTGCATAAATGAGACTTTTATCATGCGTACACAATTTAATATATACATACACAATAAACATTTAAGATGGGGGTGGTTTTGGATTCCTGGTGTCATATAATGAAAAATGACAAAAAAATGTTTTAAAAGGTACTATGAGAAGATTGCAATAGGGAATGTTTCGTACAAAATCTACCTAAAACAGTTCTTACAGGAAAAAAATGTTACAGCAATTGGCAACATTAAAAAATAAAATAAAATTTTTACCATAACATTTACTTTATTATTGCAAAATTTACACATGAAAAAAAAATCATTCATAAAGAGCAAGGGGGGGAGGGAGAGATTTCATTAAGATTATGTCAAAACATGTAGAAATTCACCAAAAATGGCAAATAATTCAAAATTCTTTTAAATTTAAAAGTGCAGGGAGCTTGATTAATGAAAATAACAGAAAACATTGAGAAAAATCAATTCAATATGCTCAAAAGTGAACCTTTGAAAAAAAATGTATTAATATTTTATGCGACGTCCCCATCTTTTGTAAATTCAAAAACAGAAGTGTGTGACTTATTGAAAAATTTCAATTTCTGATTTATACATGCTCAATAAATAATGCAAATCAGATAAATAATAGACATGTCATAAAAAATATTTTTAAAAAAAATTCTGAAATGAAAAATTTTATAGTGGAAAATTTAAAACTTACAATTAATTTTAAAAACTAGCTTATGAATAATTATATTAAAATATTGAAAATTGTAATATATAAGGCTAATGCTATAAAAAATTAAATATATGGCAACTATAAATATCAAAGTAAATCACAATTGAAATGCTTAAAAATATAATAATAAAAATCTGATTTTGTGATGTTTTCCCAATACTTATTATCTTTGGAGAAAGAAAAATAGTGAAATTACTATATCATTAATTTTTACAATTTAATATTTAATAAAACATTTATATTAATTACACATGTAATTCAGAAAATTCTTTCAGTTCCAAAATAAAAAAAAGTAATGTTATTAGGTAGTCTTTTCATTTTTCTAAACCATTTTCTGAAATTCATTCATGTATGTGCTATTGCACCATCTATTATTGTTAATTGAAAATAAAAATAAATAAACATATTGAAATATACAGATTAGAAATGTTACAATATATATATTCTATTTGGCAGAACAAACTGCTGGAAATGAAATTGTCATTCTTATTATTATTTGATGCCAAAACTTGTCAAGTTTGATGTTACACAAATGTAAGTGTATTAGGGCATAGATGTCTCAGCCACAGGAGGATTGACACAATTTTTTTTAGCCACTTGGGGAAGAAAATACTGTTTTCATGTGCCTGTTAGAAGTAGCTTTTGTAAAAAGCATGTTAGTTTTACATTAAGATAGGGTTTAATCTAGGAAGAAGAGAATTGTAGCTTTTTGGCTAATTACAGCCAAGAACTTTTAGCCAAATAAAAATAGTTATCGCCAAGAAAAAGTAGAATGTTTCATTTATGCAAAATTTCTGCATATATGAGTATTATTTATGAAATATACAAACAATACGTCACTCTGTAAGATTAACCCTCCGAGATTTACGCATACAATAATTTTAGAAAAACAAATAAAAAATTAACTATCCTTTTCAAATTATTAAGTTACTTAAATTCATGATTTTCAGTTTATTTCTCATATCAATTTTTGTTATATTCATGAGAGTTAAACTCTTTTCATAATCTGTTGTAGACAATGCAAGTGTTGCTATAAATTTATACAAAGAAGTCAAATTGGAAAATGTGTCATACCTTTTTTATAGATAAAAGAATACAATCAGTTAGTTTCATTTCGTAATACCTTGTAGCCAGAACTCACCTGAACAATTTCCAATCATGAAAAGATTCAATTTCTTTTCCTAAATGGGAATCAAAATAAAAAGTAACTCTTAATTTCTTCTATACCATTACATATAAAATTTTTAATCACTTTCATTTGTTATGTTGCTAGAAAGCAAATACTGAAATCTGAAAAATGCATCTAACACATTGATAATTCAGAGCTAGCATGCATTGTATTTTGTATCAGCGCATATACTATCTCTGTTTTCTGCCATATTATATGCTGGAATTACATCTGATGCAGATAACATCGTGCTATTTGAAGACTACTGCATTCTGAATACTAGACCTGAGCATCGAGATAAAAAAGACAGGTGTCATAAGTGATTTTTTTTTACAATATTTATATGGTGCATTGAACTTCAATATCAATAATAATTTTTTTTCAGTTTTATTTTTCTGCGATTAAAAAAGTCAAATAAAATGTTTGAAAAACATTGGTGTCTAAATATAAAGAGACCATATAAACTCTTAAAAAATATATGCCTAAAAAAGCCACCATTTTTGTGTCAGAACTCAAGTTTAGTATTCAAGGGATGGCATTTAAGGCATTTATTGATATGTGGTCAAGGCCCGCACAATTCCCGGGTACATGACGTATGAGGCCCTAACCACAAATGGCTGCAAAAAGCACTTAGATCATCAATTTTAATCTTAAGAAGTGTCCAAAATCGATCTCTGAGAGTAATAAATGTTAGGTTGGGAAAGAAAGTTACCAGGGGCAAAATAGCTTTAAGCTTCAGAATTAAAGTTAAAAATATTAATTGGGAACTTTAAACTTTTGAATTTTAATTTTAAATTAAAGTTTTAGAAAGGGGTTAGTTTTTATCCTTTCATATCCCCCCTCCAAGTTGAGGTCCACCAGATTTGCCTGCAAATCTGGGGGGACTCCCTAGGAAAATGGTGAAGACAAAATTGGATAAGAAATTACTTATACAAAGCTAGAGATTAAGGTTAATGTTAAAGTTAAATCTAAATTAAATGTAATGTTAAAGGAAAGTTTGCTAAGATGTGAGGATTGAATTTTGCTGCTGGAAAACATTTAAAATTTAAATTTGAAGTTTTAAACAAAGGAAAATTTTGAAGATTTTAAGTTTTCATGCTAAAAATTTGGGATATGATTCTCGAGACGACCTGACCGAACCTTACATATGAATTTGTAGTATATTATATAACAGAAAATATAAAACTATAAACATTAGAAAAATCTGAAAAAAGAAATACAGGATATACATGGAAAAACATAAAAATAATTTGTAATAGTGACCATTTTCTTGCTTGGAAGTCCTTTGGTCCACAAATTTGTGCTTATTTATTTAAAGTCTTTAAGCACATATTTCACATTTTATATGAATTTAAACTGTCAAAATGTAAATATATGCACAAAAAATAATATTGGAAATTACACATAAACATAGGAAAACTTTAAAAAAAAATGTTTCCTATAAAATTGGAAAGTTATGTTATTATAAAAGGACATTGAGACAAGTAATATAAAAAATTTACTAAATATAAAAATACACTCGTATATGATTACTGGTAAAAATATGTTTTATGTACTCTGATATATGGTCACTGGGGACAATGTATGGTCTATGCACAAAATATTCAAATCATAAAAATATTGGAAAATGTGGAAAATTTGAAAATGTTAAAAAAAAAATGTTGGCATAAAAATTGACAAAAATAAATAGCTGTAAATATGAAATATAATAACATTGAAATAAGTATGAAAATAAAGAAAAATAATATGTTGAAGTCTATTTACATTATTTATCCTAAACCGTTGAAGGTTTTAGCATATCCTAAACCATTAAAGGTTTTAGCAAATCCTAAACCATTGAAGGTTTTAGCAAAAATTTAAAAAAAAAGAAAAATGAGCTTGGGTTTGACTTTTTGTGTGCAGATGCAAATGCAGTTTATCTATAAGTAAAGGTATTTATTATTTTGCAGACTGAGATATGTTTTTCCCAGTGGCATTAATAAACACAAGTTACAATTTAATAAACCACATCTACATCTCATTGTTAGCTCATAAAAATTTCCAAAATAAAAAAATTCAAAGAACATTTTTCCTCACTATGGCCAGAATGCTCTATATTTTCCTTGCAAATTTTTATGCAAATAGCAAAAATTTTCAATTTTTAAGGTTTTTACTACTGGCGAAAGGGAAAAAAAGTTAATGAAACAAAAAATATTCAAATAAAGCAAAGAAAAAATAAAATAATGGATTCTGATTCAAAACAAATAGGCCAATGATCCAACATTTAAAGCACATGGGCAACTTATTGACATTTTTGTTGTTATTAATGGATACTTGTATTTTTATTGAGGGCCCGAGTATATCTTGTCAACAGTTGCCACATTTGCTGAGATGGTAAGTCATTGAATCCTTTTTGTCTGCAGAGGGGTGTTTTCTGGTTGAATTTAATAAATATAAAAAAAAAATGTTTTAAAGATTGAATGGGCTGGAACCATGGTCATCTTTAAAACTTAATAGGTGGATTTAAACATGACCTTGGTAACCCCACTTTAGCCGTGGTATCTTTTTTTTTTTTTCTCCTTCTTCTTCTTCTTTTCATGATTGTCTTAAGATTCTTAGAAACGTGGATAATTTCTATCTCTTTCAGCAGAATAGTACATCTGATTTCTCACAAGCATTGAGAGGAAGGAAAAAAAAATCTTTCTCCGAATGAATTCCTTTTTGCTCCACCTTTAACTGTGATTTCCTTGGGAGAAAACTTTTCGTTCTGCATATGAATGTTCGCGGCTTGGTGGCAAAGGCAGAGGGATTTTTTCACGGCAGGTAACTGTCATGCCGACTTTTTATAATGTAATGACTCAGGTGTTGTCGTAGTCGTGGCATAAGAACTTGGGACTCGGGAGCCTCTTGTTGGTTCGAAACTCTTTTATTTGGCCGCTCTTCGTACAGAGGGATCCGCGAGTCCGGTCGGAAGTCGCCCCGAGCCGTTTACGTTATTATGGAGCTTTTACATGGCCGTAGGTTCTCCAGTCATCTCAAATCTGTAAAGTCTCTCGTTTTTCGCGCGCGTTCTTGCTAATATGTTAGGGATTGTCATATTTTCCAGCAGAGGGCAGAGTTGTGAATTAGGGAGGAACATTTAATTTAATTGGTTAAGAAATATCTGGGCAATCTGATGTAATTTAGGTGCGGTTGTCCAGGGCTGCATGCTGATCCTACAAATTAAGAATTGCGCTTACCTAAGCATTTTTAATCTTAAAGAACATCCAAAAATGATCTCTGAAAGTAATGAATGTTAGGCTGGGAAAGAAAGTTAACAGGGGCAAACTAGCTTTAAGCTTTAGAATTAAAGTTAAAAATATTAATTGGGAACTTTAAACTTTTGAATTTTAATTTTAAATTAAAGTTTTAGAAAGGGGTTAATTTTTATCCTTTCATATATATAATAAAAATTAAAGAAAAAAATGTTTTAACTCCTTAAAATAAATCCTGATAATTTGAGAAAATGAGTTATTAAAAATTTATGGTACAACAATTAAATACTTCTTTTTATTGTTCACCCAAAACAATACTAATTCGATCTTCAAGCCATGAGTTTCATTCATTTTCAAAACGGAAGCATGTATTTGTGTAAATAAGGAAAATATCCTCTGAGAAAGAGCCTGATTAAAGGCTTGAAAGTACTAAGATGTTTTAAATAAAATTAACTATTAACATCTATATTCGATTATTGTAACCTGAACATTTTAAAGTTCATATTATATATTTTGTGTTAAAAGCAAGGCGAAAATTTCATTCGGTGATATATTTTATATTTATTTATTGCAATCAATATAAAAAAAAAAAGTAAAAAAGGCCTTTATACAAATCATAGTCAGCTATACTATAGAAAAAATATATATATATTAAAATTGAAATGCAAATTTGGTATTTTTTAAAATTTCTTTTGTAGAGTTAGCATTATTGAATGGGTCTTCGTGTGATTGAAGCAAGCGTAATTTTAAAATTTAGATCAGTTAGGCTAGGACAGGTTTAGGAATACAGTATGGAACCATTTATCCGGAAACCAGTTAACCGGAAAACCAGTTATCCGGAATGATACTTCTAATAGACTGTTAGAATCTTTTTAGAAAAAAGTGTCATACACAATCAGTTTGGCATATACAGTCCCTGACCAAATTATTAGACGCACTCCCTTTTCTTTGTGTAGAATCATATTACTAACTTCATAGAAATATTACTGTGTAAATAACTGCAATTAATTATATACATCATTTGTAGGATTATAATAAATAAAAAACATGCCTATGACAAAAATTATTTATTTTTGCAAATTAAACTAAAAATGACTGAAAATATAAAACTTAAAACAAGAAACTCAAAAAAATGTCAATATTTTTTAGGGCCTCCTTTGGCGGCAATCAGTGCCTCTATTCTTCGTGGCATGCTGTTAATACAAAATTGAAATATTTCTTGCATCTGTGGGTGATGTTTCCAGACAAGGATAAGTTTTTCTATTAGCTGTGTTTTGTTCATTATGAGCTCTTTGGCCAGTTTTTTCATCATAAGCTCCCAAACATTTTCAATGGTATTCATGCCTGATGAATTACCGGGAACATTTCAGCACAGGGATATTTTTTTTTATTAAAAGTAGGCCTTGATGGATAGTGCTATGTAAAAAGGAACTTTACCTTGCAAAAATACATAAGGTTCTTCATTTGGAAAATGAAGAACCTTATGTATTTTAGCTGTTGAATAAAATGATTTTACAAACCTCTTTATAATCGTCTTGAGAATTGGCTAAGAAGTCATAACAAACAAAATCCATTTCATAGAAAATCTTACCCATATCTGTAATCGTCACCCACACATACAAGAAACACTTCAATTTTGTATTAACAACATGGCATGAAGAAAATAGGCACAGATTGCCGCCAAAGGAGGCTCCAAAAAATATTGACATTTTTTTTTAGTTTCATGTTTTAAGTTTTACAATTTCAGTCATTTTTAATTTAATTTGTAAAAATAAATAATTTTTAATTCATAGGCATGTTTTTTATTTATTGTAATCCTACAAATGATGTATATAATTAATTGCAGTTATTCACACAGTAATGTTTCTATGAAGCTAGTAATATGATTCTAAACAAAGAAAAGGGAGTGTGTCTAATAATTTGGCCAGGGACTGTACATTGCTTGAAACAATTGTATAGTTTGATAACAGCATCTAGTATTTGAAATAAAAGCATAAAATCATGTTATAAATTAATAAATAACATTATAGATGTTTTCATTTTTATGCCAAGAAAACAGAATTTTTTTTTTTCCCAAGGAGTTCCAAAGAAATTATCTTTTTCAAACGTTAACAATTGATCTTACTTGCATCAGATTCTTGGTTCAAATAATTTAATAAACAATTTAAAATTAGAAGTAATACCACAACTACATATGTTTCACAAAACTTATCAAATGGATGCTGCTTCAATGCCCAACCAGTTAACTGAAAAAACCAGTTATCCGGAATACATCTGACCCCAACCATTCCAAATAAATGGTTCCGTACTGTATATGCTTATTCTTTAGTCAAAATATAAGGACTTTAAAAATTATTCGATTATTTTTCTAAAAGGGGAAAATAAAGGAAAGACAACTTATATGTAGTAAAGCATAAATATATCATTTATGGATGTGGATTTTAATGGAATAATTTGCTAAACGATTGTAAATAAATTATAATTTTCGATTAAATGAATCAAAAGAAACAAATTTCTAAATTTTAAATTAGTGTAGTCAAATTTAATAATGAATTGCATAGTAATTATCTTTTACTATAGAGTGTGTACAGTACAAATTTTTAATATTTATAAAAAGAAACATTTAAACTAATTCATTACAAATTGTCTAAAATATGATGGAAAAAAAGATATTATAGAAAAATTAAATGCAAATGTATTTATTTGTGCATTTATCTATTCATTTTCAATGTCACTACCATTGTTATTTTCTTTCTGCATCCCCCCCCCCCCTTCGTTGAGTGCTGATGACCAAAAATTTGATTCTAGCATATTTTTAGAATCAATGACTCTTTCATTTTAATGTAGTATGTAATAAAAAATCTTTTGGGAAATTAATCTTTAAAAGTAAGAAAAAAAAGTAATTATATTGGTAAATCTGTCTTTATTTGAAATCAATAATGCTTCTTTAAAATTTTTATCTTTATAATTACATTACATTCTTAGTAAAACTTTCAGAAATAAGCAACTATTTACATCATTTCAAAAATGCATTTGTAATCAAATTTTCTTCTTGAAATATTGTGAGCTCAGAAGAGGAATTTTTTTATATTTTTTCCTACAAATAGCAAACAACATATAATTAATAGCCAGAGGCATAATTTCACGCCTATTTCCCTTCAAAACTCTCTGGAAAGTAAATTCATATCATCTTTCATCCTAATCTGTTTTAAGGTGTCGTCCTTTTAAAGGTGGGGTTAACAGAATTTTTGTCTATTTTAAATCAAAGTGTTCCAACATTTTTATTGTATGTACCATAGATAAAAAAAAAAAAATTATTAAATTTTTTTTTTCAGAAAGCTAAATAATTAAACTATGCATGCCTTTTTACCAAATTTTAAAATGTCAAACAGAGATTTTGTAATAAGACACTAAAGGTGAATTTAAAAAAAGAGAAAATAAAGCAATTGTATCGCCTTAAATTAAAAAAAAATAATAAAATTTATAATGGGGTGCATAGTTTAAACATACAGATTTTCAAAACTACAAAAATTATCGAATTTGAGCAAAATGCAAATTAATGAAAGCTATAAATTTCTTCCATTGAAATAACATTAGCCGTTTTATCTCAGAGCATTGCTGAAGGAAGTCCTTAACAATCTCAATGTATAGGGCGAGTTTGAAAATGATTGGTGCATAATTGAGGCTTTTATCATGCATATAAAATTTAATACATACATAAACTATAAAGGTTTAAGATGGGGGTGGTTTTGGATTCCTGGGGTCATATAATGAAAAATGATAAAGAAAATTTTCAAAAGGTACTATGGGAAGATTGCAATGGGGAATATTTCTTACAAAATCTACCTAAAACAGTTCTTACATGAAAAAAAAAAAAAAAAAAAAATGTTATGGCAGTGTACAACATTAAAAAAAAAGATCAAAATAAAATTCTTACTATAACACGCACTTTATTATTGCAAAATTTACACATGAAAAAAAATTTATGCATAAAGAACAAGGGGGGGGGGATAGATTTCATTAAGATTAGGTCAAAACATGCAGAAATTCACCAAAAATGTCAAATAATTCAAAATTCTTTTAAATTTAAAAGTGCAGGGAGCTTGATTAATGAAAATAATAGAAAACATTGAGAAAAATCAAATCAATATGCTGAAAAATGAACCTTTGAAAAAAATTATTAATATTTTATGCAATGTCACCATCTTTTATAAATTAAAAAACACAAGTGTGTGACATATTGAAAAATTGTGATTTCGGATTTATAAATGCTCCATAAATAAAGCAAATCAGATAAATAATACACAAGTCATAAAAAATTATAAAACTAAAAACCTTATAGTGGAAAATTTAAAACATACAATTAATTTAAAAAACAAGCTTATAATTAATTACATTAACATATTAAAATTGTGAAATATAAGGCTAATGTTATAAAATATATACATATATGGCAATTATAAATATTGAAGTAAATCGCAATTTAAATACTTAAAATAATAATAATAAAAATCTGATTTTGTGATGTTTTCGCAATACTTATTATCTTCAGAGAAAGAAAAATAATGAAATTACGATATCATTAATTTTCACAATTTAATATTTAATAAAACTTTCATATTAATTACACATGTAATCCAGAAAATTCTTTCAGTTTCAAAATAGAAAAAAAGTTATTATTAAAGTTATAGAAAGTAATGTTATTAGGTAGTCTTTTCATTTTTCTAAACCATTTTCTGAAATTAATTCATCTATGTGTTATGGCACCATCTATTATCATTAATTGAAAACAAAAATAAATAAACATACCGAAACGTATAGATTAGAAATGTTATAATGAATATATTCTATAGGGCAAAACAAACTGCTGGAAATAAAATTGTCAACCTTATTATCATTTACTGCCAGAACTTGTCAGTTTGAAGTTACACAAATGTAACATCACACTACAGTACAATACATTACTGCTTTATGTAGCTATAGCTTGCTTTTATATTATTTGATTGATAGCATCATTTATAATGGTGTTAATGTCTTTATTATGTGCATATTGTAACATCTTGTTAACTCTAGATGTTAAAATAAAATAAGATAGAGCAAATACCGAGTTGACCATAACTAAAACCATTAAATTTATTAGAACATTCGAGACATGAAGTAAGTTGAAGTAGTAATACATAAACTGTTACGTGACAGTAGAAATGTATAAACTGCTCACGTGACATCTCCCTTTACAATAAAAAAGATAAGACTAAAAATTATTTTATAAGTTCAAACGTTCTGGAGGACGAACCGCTATATCAGATTTAGTATTGGATTTTAGTTTAGATTTCCGAATCATCATAATATCTTTTTCTGTATTATCAACAGCTGCATGCATTTCTTTTAATTGAAAAGTAGCTTGTTCGCTAGCTCTACATATATCAATTGTTTTATTTAAAGTTAAATCTTTTTCAGACAATAATAATTCACGCACTTTATCAGAATTAATACCACGAACTACTTGGTCGCGTAATAAACTAGCTTGCAATTCGCCAAAAGCGCAATCTTTAATTTTTGTACGTAACTTAGTAATGTAAGAATCAAAAGTTTCTTGCTTACCTTGAATGCACATAAAAAATACATATCGGGTATAGGTTTCATTAACTTGGGGAGAAAAATATTCGTTAAATTTCTGCTTGATTATTTCTACATTCTGCTGCTCTTGATGCGTCAAATTAAATGTATTAAATATGAGTATTGCAGCAGGTCCTATAGCTGACATAAAAGTAGCAGCTTGTACTTCAGCTGGTTTAGTATTTAACTGCGTAGCAATTGCATAAAATTCAAAAGCTTGTTTCCAAACCTTCCATTTAATGGCCATATTATCTTCTGTAACTTCCAATTCTGGTGGAAGGCGAGCATTGGTAGATTCTCTTCCTTCTCTTTGCATTTTTTTTAACAAAAGGTACGCAACACTATTTAATTTTCAACACTTCGAACACCATGTAACATCTTGTTAACTCTAGATGTTAAAATAAAATAAGATAGAGCAAATACCGAGTTGACCATAACTAAAACCATTAAATTTATTAGAACATTCGAGACATGAAGTAAGTTGAAGTAGTAATACATAAACTGTTACGTGACAGTAGAAATGTATAAACTGCTCACGTGACACATATTAGTAACATTATATATGTTTTTGCCGAATGGTTATGGCATAGATGTCTCAAACACAGGAAAAATGACATAATTTTTTTTTTTTTTTTTTAAAGCCACTTTGGGGAGAAAATGCTGTTTTCATGCGCCTGTTAGAATTAGTTTTTGAAAAAAGCATGTTAGTTTTACTTTAAGATGATGATATTTAATGTTAAAAAAAAATACACACACAATTTTATTATAAAACATATAAATTCTTTTAATACAAAACACACAATGCGAAGTAATATAAAATGCACAGTGCTTAATTTAATATGAAACGCACACAATATGTTTTTCTAGCTTATTCACATCAAACAAATTTCATCAAAATTGGCAGGTTTCCCTAGCAAAAAAACTACCAATTTTAGTGCCTAAAAGATTCCAAAGTGCTTGTTATAAATCTGTACCAAGATTAAGTAATGATTTATAAAATGCTAGAAAATCTGGTAAACAATGACTCATCATCAGATATTTTTATTATGATACAACTTTAACTAATATCTAATATCCTACAGTTTACAATTTAATTGATTGAATGAAAAGATATTAATTGAAATTGTAAAACTTTAAACAAGTTTTTATAGAATTATATGACAAAGAATTTTTGTGTAGAATAGTACAAGAATACTGACAACTTTTTCATGGAAATAGGATAGAAATAAAACAACATCTAGTATAATTATTATTATGATCATGTTACGTGTGGTATTTTAATATGAGGGTAATATAAAATAAGATTTTTGCTATAAAATACAGGGGCTGATCCATTCAAAATTTGGTATCTATTGGCAGAGCCATGCTAAATAGGGGGCAGTCACCTTGGGCACAAAAATTGATGGGGCATTATATTTATTCTACTAACTTCATTTGTTTAAACTTTTTTTTCCCTAAAAAAAGTTATATATACAGACATATTGGGAAATATTTTTATCACAGAAATATACATTCTCAAATATCATGTGACTTCATTCGTGGAGTCCAAAAAAGGTTGCAGACTGTTACTGTTAGATACATTTTTTTTCCATATCCCCTTTGTTAAGAGCAAATTTCTCTTACATTATTTAATTGTTAAAATTAAAGGTTATAAAGTTCGACTTGAAATGTAATACATATAGAATAAGACTTATTAATATTTCTACACATTTATGAAGATAAAGCGCAGTTTTCTCTTCACATGTTGCCATTAGGGTAGACGAATCCATTTAATAAAAAAAGCACGCTCACAAAATTCCTTACAATAAAAGAGGCTACATTACAAAACTGCACTCTACAAAACATACTTTTCATTGAATAATTATGATTAAAATGTAAATAGTTAAACAAAATAAGCTCATTAGAAAGAAAACCACTAAGTAAAATATTTCAAGAAGGTATTTATAAATATTTGGTTTCGAATTTGAGAAACTGCATTTGATCTTTCATGACAAAATGTTATTTTTCCCAAAATTAAATAAATAAAAGATAAATTTTACGAAAATAACTTTTGTGTTTCACAAAACGGGCCCCAAGGAAATAATGAAAAAAAAAAACTGTATCGACACCTAAATACGTTAAGAAAACTTGGAGAAACTATACATTCTTTTCATTGCATATAATTTCACTGTTATGTGTTTTTAAGCACATCGTAAATATACATAGTAAATATCTTACAGATTTCATATTTGTCTTGTTGGTAGGTGTATGATAAATAAATTTACCTTCAACAACTGTTTTGATGAAAATTTTCGCAGAATATATTGCAACAATCTATTACATTATGTTTAAGAGACGCGAAATGATTGATTCAATGTGAATGAGTCACGGGATTCGATACGCAGAATTTTTTTGGTCAAAGGCATGCGCCGTTTTAAAAATCAATAACGGGGTCTCAAAATGGAGAAGCAAAAGAAACTTCTAAGTAAAAATTCTAGTATGAAAAATAAATAGATTTTAGTTATAATCAACATTTTTAAATGCGCTTACTCTCCACAGCGCATGCATTTTTTCCGGTCAAACCTTCAAAATTGATTCACATTGAATCAATCACTTGGCGTCTCTAAAAAATAGATTATTTGCTAGGTCTCAAATTCATATAGATTATTGCAGTGTTTTGATTGATGCTTTCATCAAAATATCTGTTTAAGGTAAGTTTATTTATCACGGCACATTTTAAAATTAGGGGAAATGTGCAATTTGCCGATGTATTAGTATTTTTATGATACATTATAAAACACGTAATATTCAAAATATTGTGCAACGAAAAACGTACATAGAGAAAAAAAAAAGTATTTGAACATCAGGTGAAATTGTTGTACTCCAAATAAACAGTGGCGTAGCTAAGGGGGGGCGGTCCGCCCCGGGTGTCACCCTCGAGGGGGTGACACCCGAGCAGCCTTTATTTGCAAAAAAATATGCATAATCTTACAAGATTTCGGGAAAAATTCTGACGTAAAATGAATTTTCTAGGGCAAAACTAGGCGCAATAGACTTGGTTTTCTTTTCTTGGAGAAAGTGAAATGGTACACCAAATGCGGCGTCTAAATTAGGTTTGCAACAGTGAGCAAAAACTTATTTATACAATGTGTGGGTATCTAAGACTAACTTTAAAAGAAAGAATTTTTTTCTACACGCAGCGCCGTGCGAAATGGAAGAAGAGAGCGAAGGGGGGGGGGGGGGAGCGCGGTCCCGGGCGCTGAAATTTATGGACGCCAAATTTATACTACCATCGTCATTTTTGATCTGTCATAAGAAAAAGTTGGGATGGGAGGGGGAGTGCCAATTTCTAACTTTGCCCCGGACGCAATTTTCTCTTTGCATGTCCCTGTACTTACGCGCTGCATTGACTTATGCAGAATTCGCGATGAGTGATGAGTCATTGTTGTCAGGGGTGTAGTCATAAAAATAACAGAGGATATACGCTCTAAGCAGAGGGTATATTCTGAAGACATAGGGTATACTACAAGACTAGGCTATACTACCCTAGAGTGTGTATACTACAAGCTTTCTTGGGTAACAGAGGGTATAAGACGTGTCTTTAAAAATTACAGAAGGTATACGGGGTATACCCCCGTATACCCTTCACTACATCTCAGATTGTTGTGATCTTATTTTGGAGATCCTGTTCGCTTTCGTCAACGTGAAACTAACAGAAAAAAATTATGAAGTATTAGAATAGCTAGAACATAATTAAAAATATTATCTGTATACATTTAAAAATAATATTAATTTTGTAAACCTTAAAAAGTAAATGAGTTTTTTTTTTCATAAAAAAGGGAACTAGTTTGTTCTTGAATGTTTCTTTGTTTCAATTATCCAATCAAAATCTTTTAAATATGTTTGATATGTATCCAATGACGGGACCTTCATCGCGAAAAATACATAGACTGTCTGGCACCGAAGAGCGTCACTTCTGTTTCATTTTTTATCCTTTCTTAGTATTTAGTTCATTATAAAATCATGTATGATAAGTATTCATTTGTAAGATGTTATACATTTTGTATTATTATAATTTGAAATGTTATAATTGTTAGAATATAGGGTTTTATCAATTAAATTATTGAAAGATCCAAGTCCAAGCAGTTAATAGGTAATTAAAATTTTCTATTTTATTTAACCCTTTCATTCCCATGGTAGAATGCGTTCTAAAAATTTCGCAGTTTAGAGAATCTGAAATTACACCAGAAAATTTCAATGATAAATTACGGTTTATTTAAAAATGAAATGTTTGTTATTAAGAAAAACAAGTACTTATATTTTAATTTTCTGGTGTGAATTTGGAATATCATATTTAAATATAGAAAAATAAATAAGGAATATCATGATGCAATTTGGACTCACTGGGAATGAAAGGGTTAAAAATTAAATTTTAATTTGAAAACAAAAGTGTTTGAATGTTCTCTATAAATGTAAATATTCGAAAGTCGTGTCATTCGTGAATTTTGTACATACGTTAGAGCAGGTCTGCCTAATACCGCACTCCAGGGTGTCCTTTGAATGTTCTCTTTATGTTCCTTTCATGTTCCACTGCATCCTGTTTCTAAGTTTTTTATTTCTGTATAAGATTGAAGGGAATCTGTCTAAAGTAAAAAGATATTTAGCTTCCTTACGATTTTCAATCCAATAAATTTTACGGCAGAAATGTGTCAACAATGGTGTGTTTTTCGGTCTGGATCGATTTCACCCGAGACAGATTTATTACGTATAAAAAGCTGTTTAAAATATATTCTGCTTTAAAATCATTGTTTATACGCTTTTGTTATTACATGCAGTAATAAGATTTTTGGTTTCTTTCCTTAGAAATTTTTTTAAGAATGGGAATCATTAGAGAGATGAAATATTATATTTACCATGTTTCATATTTTTTCGACAATTTTTTTTTTTTTTTTTTACACAAGTCCCTACATATAGGACAGCTAGCTCTCCATATAAATCATAGAGAGCTTTATGTTATCACCTTCCCTTAAGAGCGGTATTTTTATGTACGTGTATCAACAACATTACTATAGCGATAACTCGCTATAGTAGAGCCTACACTAGTTATGTGGTAACTCGAACGCTAATGTTAAACCTGTTGGAGTATTTTTTACGATTTTCTCTCTTTATTGTTTTAAATGATTTTTTTTTAATGGGATACCTGAAGTCAATATCTATTGTCCATTTGTACTTTTTGAGTTTGGTTATAGTTTTTTTACTTAAGGATAGAAGTATCACTTTTAGAACCGGGTATAAATAAGGTTACTGATCTCTTGTTTAAATTTGTATTTTGTTTGTGATCTTTTTTTAAAATACGAGTTTTTATGTAGTCCTTTGTCGAAATAATAGTTTTTTATGCAGTCCTTTGTCGAAATGCATGTTTTTTACGCGATTCTTTGTTGAAATTCGCAATTTTTACGAAGTCTTTCGGAGAAATTCGCATTTTTCTCACGATCTTTTGGCGAATTTTTTTCCTCTGTCTTTTGATGAAATTTGCATTTTTTTCGTGGTCCTTTAACGATATTTTGTGCTTTATCCGCAGAACTCTGAATAAGTTCGTGTTTTTTCCTTGATAATTTGACGAAATTGGAGGGTTTTTCCTGAAAACGATTGACAAAATTGATTTTTTACGACAACTGCAATGTATGAAATTCACGATTTTTGATGCTCGATATACCGGATTGAGGAATTTTAAAGGTTTCAGCATGAAATGACTTAAATTTTCGACTTTGCTGTTAATTGGACGGTAATAGCAAATAAATCGTACATAAAATTGGCAGAATATTTTTAATTTTTTGATTTTAAAAAAGTTAAAAAAATAAAAATTGTTTCGTTCCTAAAATTTTCTGCAAAGTTCATAAATTTTTTCTGCACATGGCGTGCACGCGTGCATCTATATTATAGAACTCTGGATATTGGTATTGGCAGAGTTTCCCCCCGGTTTAAAAAGGGGCGGGGCGCTACTGTTCTGAAAAGGGCACTTTTTACATTCCTCAGGGCACTTTTATAGAATTGAATCTAGAATCTAGCGGTCCAAAAAATCGTGAAAAAACAGAAATTTTGTCAAAATAATCGAGAAAAAACAAAAATGTCGCCAAAAAATTGAACAAAAAGAAAAAAAATGATAATTTTTGTTAAAAGATCACAAAAAAGCGATCGATTTTGTTAAAAGATTGCAAAAAACGGCAAATTTTGTTAAAAGATCGCGAAAAAATGGCCAATTTTGTTAAAAGATTGTTATGGGGCAAGCGTGATTTATAGAAAATGACTTAAAAAAAAAAAAAAAGAATACTTTTGTTGAATAAAAGGTTCTTTTTGTTTAATAAACAGGTGCTTTCAGGATTCACATTTAGAAAGTTTTGGACAGTCAAAAGAGGATTGTGAACAGAGGGGGGGGAGGAGAGGTCGCCTAGCGCGGAAATTTAGGGGTGCCAAATTTATACTACAAATGTCATTTTTGGGCTGTCACGAGAAAAAGTTGGGAGGGGGAGGGGGGGAGGGTTCGAGTTCTAATTATACCCCAGGTGCAATTTTCTTTTCACACGCCTTGATTGTGAAGCAAGAAAATCCGCTTTTTGAGTATTAAAAACACAATTTTGAAGCAGGAAAATTAGGTTTTAGAACAGAAAAATTCACTTATGGCATTAACTTTTTGTATGTGTGTGTCTCTTTGACGAAATTCGCATTTTTCACGATGATTTGACGGAATTTGCCGTCTTTTCGGGATATTTTTTCAAACCTTGCGTTTTTCGCAATTTTTTGGCAAAATTAGCCGTTTTTCTCAAATCTTTTGACAGAAATTTCCGTTTTATTGCGATTTTCGGACAAAATTTACCGTGTTTTCGCAAATCTTTTGACGAAATCTGCCGTTTTATCGCGATTTTTTGACGAATAATGCCGTTTCTTACGATCTTTTAAGGAAATCTGCCTTTTTACGGGATTTTGTGACGAAATTAGCCATTTTTTCACGAATTTTGCCGAAAATTAGTCGTTATTTCGCGATTTTTTTAGTGAAATTTCACTTTCTTTCACAACTTTTTGACGAAATTACACGTCTTGTGAGACACGTAAGAGCTATTTTTTGCGTTCCGTCGCCGATTTTTTAGGTAATTTACGCGTTATAGCGTGTCCACATCATCGCTGAAGGACTGGGTTTTTTCAAATGTGGGTCAACAAGGGCGCTATTTTTTTGAATGGGCGACAAGAGGGGCGCTAGTTTTTGAATGAGGGGCAAGAGGGACGCTATTTTTTAAGCTAAAGGGCAGGAGGGGCGGAGCGCCCCCATGAAACCCTCTGGGGAAAACTCTGGTATTGGTATAATTAACATTTTGATGCTCCCTGAATCCATTTCCCCCATCTATATGAATGTATGTTGATTTCTTCTTTTTCTTTTTTAGAGACTCCAAACCAAGTGGTCCCAAACTTTGTTTTTGGTGTTTTTTCGATAATGTCTCAATGTAATTTGTGTGTATGTGTGTGAGAGAGAGCTAATACAATATTGCCAAAGTTTTGAAATTCTAATCACGCACATATATATGCAATAAATTTTAAATAGCAAAAACGAATTCATTGATTCCCAAATGTAAAAATATATCAATTTTGCCGTAATCTGGTTTTAAACATGAATACAATCAGGGTATGCTAATGTATAGCAGATAAATTTTTACTATACTATCTGAAATATAAAAATAATTCTCTTCTTCCTGCTCACGTTTATGTTGGTGGTGTGTGTGTGTGTGTGGGGGGGGGTGACACCATTTACGTCCGCCCCGGGTGTCACCCACCCTAGCTACGCCACTGCAAATAAATGAACTCGAAATGAATTACGATCGAAAAACATTTAACTCTTGATTTTATATTTATATTAAAGTTATAAAAAAGCAACATTTGTTATACAAAAAATGCATTTGCACAATAAGTAGGAGAATAACGATATAGTAAATATTTAAAATGAAAAAAGTAGTACTAATATTTTGCATGCATGCCCTTAGCATTAATTGTAGAGTGTAAATGTTTGTCATCACACACATGTTGTGATAATTTGAACCCATTCTTCTTTTGGGTGACTTTCCTGTCATATTTTCTACTATTCTATTTTGCAGGTTGATAACTAACAAAGACTAACATTTTGAAATCTTGTTTATCTTTGCAGATTTTTATTTTCAAGAGCATAACACATTAGCTGATAAGTTTTTCATTTAATGAAGAAAACATAACTTTTTTGGTCGAATTTTATTGGTTTTTTTATTTGGTATTTATTTTACTTATTATTAATATTCAAGATGTTATTACATTATTATTTTATATTATTTACATATTTTATTTGGTCTTTTTTATTTCATCGAAATGGCTTCAACAGCACTCTGAATCATCGACTCGTTTTTATTTTTGGTGTACTATTAGCACATTCAAAATCCATTTTAAAAACAGCTTTCTTATAGACAAATTTTCACACAAAATAAAGCTTACACGTTCTTTTGATATGTTTAGAGTATCATCTATTTCGTGCAACTTCACTTTATGATTTTCTAAAACAATTTTGTGGACTTTTTTTATGTTTTCTGATATAACCAGCTCATTTGAGCAATTGGAGCATTGGGCATTATCAATGTTTAGTCAAAATATTTAAATTTGCAAACCATTTTATAATGGTCCATTTTCTTGGTGCAGAATCCAGATAAAATTTATCAAGCCAAGGTTTTGTTTCCATTGTATTTTTTCTCATCTAATGGCAATGTTTTATTAAAATATGAAATTCGTTTTTTCCATTGTTTTGAAAATACAAAAAGTTTTGTTTCACTGAAATCACTGTAACTTTTGAAGCAACCATGAGATTGTTATAAAATTTTTACAGCTACCTTTTTAAAATTGATACTTACTAAACTGAATGTCAATTGTGTATTTGTGGCGCTGTCTGTGTTTCAGTTCAGGAACTTAACAGCCGATGTGTTATATATTTGTTTTTAAAATGAAAACTAATATTTTGTATATTTTTAATTCAGAAAAGCAGTGTTGCATATAAAAGCTAACCCCAATAACAGAACACAAGCCATACATAATATAATGACTGGATTTCCACAGAAATTATTACAATAAGGAATTACTTAGTAGCAAAAAAATTATTAAAATTTATGTACTAAAAAAATTTTAATTATAAAAATAGCAGCGCATTGAAATTAAAAAATTATAAGCTAATCTCGAAAATACACAGGTAGGTTAATCATCATATCGTACATGACTGAGTTTCAGAAAGTATTTTAATTTGTGGATGTGAATTCTGTGGTAATTTTGCAGGTTGTGTTTCCTTAGTTGTTGTTTCATAGCAAAGTTTGGTGTTTGCATGAAGTATGCTGAAGTACGCCACACACTAGCGAGATATCGAAAAAAAGAAAAAAAAATATGTAACAATTTCATCTTAATAAAAAAGAAAGAACTGGTTTGACCAGCCGAAATTGCCTCCTGTCTTACGATTTTTTACGACCCTTGTGCATGACATGCCTTAATCTATCAACAGATTTCAGACCACAGTGAAAGTATTTTTATCTTTTGCTTTAAGTGTTGCCAATTCAGAAAAGCAATTTATATAGTAAACTTGCTCAAATCCACATAGCTTGAGACCAGAAGTTGTGCAGATTTTAGAATTTTGTAGATTCCTGGTCACTCTTTTATTTATATTTTTGAAACAGTAGTTTGAATGTAAAACAACTTCAAATCTGCAACCCTGAAATCAACCAAAGCTGAAATTCACACATCTTTACAGATCTAAACAATGAAACGTTCATTTCAGATGTAGGGGCAAAATAACAAAATTTTTTAGTTTTATCTTTTCCTCTATGTAGTAAAATTCTTAATAATATGACTGAACTCCTGTTTTTCCATTGAAAGAAGTATAAATTTATTTTTTTTTTAAACCAAGATATTACATATCACTGTTAAACTCAATCTTTTTACAAATATTTTTATGTATTAATCAATTTCTTCCATTATTATTGCGATGATTTTGATATGAATTAATATAGAGTACATTTCACAGGGAAAGTTTCATTGAATGATTCAAGGAAAATGTATCTCATCTTTTTATGCATTATTTGTTTGGAGGTATGCAACAAAAATGCAACGCATTAATCACCTATGTGAAAACTTTTATTCAAGACTATTCAACATTTATTTTTCCTATACTCGAGATTGAACTTTCGAAGAAGAAAGATTTATATCTACACAGCAACATATGTTTTGTGGTTAGCCAAGCCCCTGCTTTTCGAAGGGAAGAACGAAATGACGTTCTCCCTCCATCACGTATTTTAATCAAGAAAGAAAAATATATTAAATTCATTTAATACAATAATCAGCAAACATTTTCTTCATCAGTCTAAAATTATATATTGTCTAACCTTTATCTTCTTTATTATAGTTCAAGAAAGGTGTGATAGTGGTCGTATTATTTTCTATAAAATTATATATTTCAACTTGCTTGACAATTGGATTACGATGGAGGAAAATTATGTATGCAACTGACGATTCTCATATCCTGCACTACTGAGCAAGGTAAGAAATGAATTTATTATTCTTACCTGATGTTTAATGAACAAATATTACAAATATAAATATTTTACAACATTATTATTATTTACTTGACAATTACTTTTAATATTTTATTTAGTTTTTAAACTATCCAACATTTTATCCTTTTAGTTTATAACTTTACTTAATTATGTTGATAATTTACTAAATTATAATCATTCATTATATATTTTATTGCATTCAAATTACTGTTTAAAAAAAATGTAAACAAAACAATGACTTGAAATCTTTAAAATTCTAAAATCTGCCCAACTTATTGTCCCAAACTGTGCAGAATTGAAGAAGTCTACTTTATTAGGACAAATAAGGAAAAATCATTCTGTATAATAGATGAGAATATTTATTGTAGGTATAAAGTTGATAAATATGGCATTCTTAAAACTCAAAATAAAATTGAGATTATTTTAAATGTTTCAAGACCAGTAAATGTATTTCAGGTTAAAGTGTTTTTAAGCCTAGTAAGATATTATGTATTACATTTGTACCAAACTTGTTTACAATTATAATCCTTTGAAGTATGTGCCTAGCCTCTCCCTGTTAATGAAAAAAAAAATCTTATTTTAAATCAAAGTTCAAACACTTGGGATTCTAAAAATGCCTTACTTTTGATTCCGCAGTAATCAAAAACAAAGTTATAGTCCAATGTAGAAGCTGGAAATGAAGTTTTTCGATCTAGAAGTGACCATTTAAGGGAACACAGTACTTTGAAATTGGTCAAAATATCGATTTCCTTTATTTAATAATAACTAAATTTTCTTTCATTGTGAATATTTTAATGCCTCATTTTTACTTATATGTCTAATGTATGGTAATTTTTGTAAATGGATCCAGTGCAATTACCTATACAAATAAAAACTTTAAACTGATTGTTTTCTCTGTTCATATTTTTGTTCAATAAATATTAAAGCTTCTTTGCTAATTTATGCATAGGTTTGAAATTTTTTTTACTTGTTCTCCATTGTGTGTTTAATATTTTTATGCATGGATTTATCATTCAAGTTTATAGTTATTTTTTAAAAATTATTTAAATTGAGAATTTGTTGAATTTTCTTCTTTTTTTACTTTACACAAGAGAAAAAATATCATATTAAATGTATAATCTCATACATCTAACAATCAATGCACAGTTTTATGTAGTATATTCTAAAGATTGTTGAAAAAAAATTTTAAGCCAAAATATTCCTTTTCAAAAAAGTAGTAGGGTTTAAAAAAATTAAAATTTAGTGAAATAGCTGTTCTACAAGATTTTTTTAAATGTAATTTAATTTTTAGTATAAGTATTCTACCACTATATATATTACAGCATTATTCAAAATTGAAAGTATGGTTTCAAATTCTATGTCCCCACAAAGAAAGATAAATAATTCATTTTAATAGTTTTTTTTTTTTTTTTTTTTTTTTTTTTTTTTTTTTTTACTTTTGAACAAGATTAATGCTCATATTTTTCATTTTTAATTGTATAGATTTAATTTGAATTTAATGTTGTAAACCTTTTACATAGTTTTTGGTACAATACTAAAATCTGAATTTGCATTTTCAGGAAAACTACGTTTTTCATTGTTTACTTTTACATGAAATTTTATTTATGTACGTGTTTTTAAGGTATTGAAATAAAATTTTGTCACACGTTTTCTGCTCATTTTTAAGTATGTTATGAAGCAAAATTTAACTTGCAAATATGGATACAGTAGATTCCCTCAAATCTGTAATCCTAAAATCTGCATATAATTTACATATGTAAACAATGAAATTTTCAATTCAGTAGTAGATACAAAATTTGACATTTTTATTTTAAAATCAATTCTATATATTTTTTAATCTGTGATTTTCATACATAGCGCTAAATTCATGCTTTTTTCATGAAGAAAGATTAAATTTATTTCTTTAAAAAATCAAGATATTACTGATATCACTCATAATCACATTATTTTTGCTAAATGTATTTAAAAGTTCAATATTTTAATTATCAAAAATAATATTTTTTTTTATTATTTAGTTTATTGCCTTACTTAATTTTTTTAACATTTTACTACATTGTAAGCAATCATTATACAGTCAAAGTTCTATAATCTGCACAAGGTGGGGCTAAAGATTGTGCAGATTATGGAGTATTGTGGACTGTATATAACTTTATTATTCCCAAGCAGCACTTTAAATCTATAATCAGTATAAAATGTGAAAGGATTAATATCAAATCTAACAATTAATCTAATAGCCTATTTCAAAAACTGTCTTTTAAAGTTATTTTATTAAAAAATTGATATATGTATATGTGATTTTAAATAAAAATAATTACATAGATTCTGTAATACAATTTGTCTTTTACTGTTAAAAAAATAAATGAGTATATTAAAATAAATAGCTGTATAGCTTTTTTTTTTTTTTTTTTTTTTTTGTATTATGATTTTATTTCAATTTTTGTTATGATTTTTTTTCAATTTTTATTATTTGTTTTAAAAAATCATTTTTGAATGATGAATTTGTAAATTTTCTTAATTGTTTATTTTACTGTTTGCATTCATGAAATAGCGCAAATTATAGAAAATTACTGATTATGGGTGCGCGGATTATTGATTCTTGACTGTATAACTTCGATTGCATTATTAATTACAATTGAATTATTGATTTAAAAAATGTAAACAAATACATCTATTTTCTTGATCTTTTAATCTGTTTTCTTGATTTCTTATTTTTAACACATCCTTGGTATGATCATAATCAATATCGTCACCATCTTTAGTACTAGATAAAACAAGTTTACCATTAACTGATAGGTTAATACTCCAGATAGTTCTGGAGGTGGTCTTTTCATTTTCTTGATACAGAAGTTTTCTGCTTGGCAATTTCAACTTTTACTAAAGAAACTCTTCTGGGTGTATTCGGAAAAATGATTTTCCACTATGAACAGCTTAAAATTTTCCGATTCATTTTTAAAAGTAGAAACATCAACATGAAACTTTCTGGGGTGATTTTTGAAGTGATATATATAAAAATTGACAAACACGGCACATTATGTAGTTTCTAAAAAAAAGATTTTGAAAGTTTGGTGCACTTGAGAGCAAAATTGAATTTAAAATTAATCTGGAAATAAGCAGTTTTTATCGGAATACACCCTTAAAATGTGAGATTTTCCTTTTCTTCTACACTAGTTGTTTTTACAAGTTGCAGTTATGAAAAAACCAATATCATTGATGGGTGCTTGACATTTTGAGAATGTGAAGATAAACTTGTTATGCATACATCTGATAACACATTTGCTGCTATAAATTCTGTTGTCTAATACTGTGATGAGATCAATTGGTTATAGGTCAATATTAGACATAAACAAAAGTTCATTGTTGGCAATGGTTTTTTAGACATTGTCAATGTCCCGAGGTACAAACCTCCCAAAGTACAACACTCTCCTCTATATCAATATAAGAGTTATTTTAAAAATACACTATTTGTTTTTAAAAGATTATGTTTTGGATATAAAATTTAGTATATGTTAGTAAACTTAATTGGTATTGCAAATCTTTCGCTTCATAACGCAGGTAAGTGGTATGCTAATATATTTTTCAAAGAAAAAAATATATTGTATAGATTTTGTCATAGAAGGTTTGGCAAAATGCAATTGTTTACTAAGATTTTACTAAATATTGTTTAAACTTCGAAACTTAATTAAAATGACATCAAAAGTTTATTTGAATTCATAGTTTTATTCCCATTTTAAACAAAAAACATCTGTGTTTAATAAAAATTCAACATTTTTCAAAAAAGTACCCCAAAGGTAGGCGCATGCCTTAAATAATTTATTGAAGAAGAATCTGAAATTTAAATGGTCTTTTAAATGCGAAAGAGCATTTAAAAGTATAAAGAAAGAAATTCTTTCTGACAGAGTTATAGTTACTACCGTATTTTCGGGCGTAAGCGTCGCGGCGCATACGAGTTTAAAAGTTAAAATTATGCTTACTGCGGCGCTTCTGCCGGGGCGGCGGATACGATATATTTTTTCCCCTTGCAGCGATATTCATTTCAGAGGTGATTCTGAACGGAATTTTTCTGAAAATTGTGAAAAGTCAATTATCAGGAAGAAAATACGAAGCATAAAAAATATCGCGAATTTTGACAAATGATAGCCTAATTTCAGTCAATCATTCGCAGAAAAAGCAAAAATTTTACCAAAGGATCGGGAGAAAAAAACACGACTTTTACCAAATGTTCGCGGGAAAAGCGCGAATATGTAAAAAGAAAAATATGTGTATTTCATGAAAGGATCACTTGAAAAACTACAATTTTATTATCGTAAAATCCCGTTAATCCGCCCTTCCCAATCAAAAGTTAGTCCCCACTATAAAAAAATCGCTGAAAAAAACGCTAACATCTCCAAAGAATCACGAAAAATAACCGCAAATTTATTGAAAGGATCGCAAAAAAATCATGAATTTCGCCGAAGTATCACTAAAAAACCCACATTTCGACGAAAGATGGCAGTAAAAACGCGAACATGTCAAAAAATCTCTAAAAAACACAAATTATGTCAAAAAATCGCGGAAAAATCGTGAAATTTTCAAAGGATCGCCAAAAAGAATTGTCAAAAAATTGTTAGAAAAAACGCAAATATGTCGTATCTATAAATAAACAGTAAAAAACAAGAAAAAACGTAAATTCAGGCAAAAAAACGCAGAAAAAAGAAGAAATTTGAAAAAAAGCATGAAATCTATTAAAAAATCTCGAAATAACAAACATTTCATCAAAGATTAATGATTCATTCATTTCATCATGATTCATACCATTCTCAAAGGCGAATGATGAAATGATCATGAATCTTTGATGAAATGTGTGTTTTTTTAGAGAGTTTTTTAAATAAATTTCATTTTTTTAATGCTTTTTTTTACAAATTTCTCCTTTTTTCTACGCTTTTTCGACAGAATTTACGTTTTTTGTTTTTTTTAACGCAATTTTTTTCAAGTATTAAAATTCATGATTCATTAAAATATTCATGATTCATTCAATTTATCATGTTTCATACCTTGCTCATCCCCATAAAAAACGCAAATTTTTTCAAGTACCGCGAAAAAACTCTGCAAATTCGTCAAGTATCGCGATAAAAACCCTGCAAATATCGTCAAATATCGCGATAAAAAAATGCATACCTCGTTGCAAACTATAAAAAGCGTATTAAAAATCGCGCAAAAAAAAGGCTGCACAAATTCAAATTTAATGTTATCATAAAAAATATACAAAATAGACTTAATTTAAAATTGGATTTATATTACAAATGTTAAAAAAAACGCGAAAAAACACTGAACATAAAGCAATTTTTTAACATTTTGTGTATTTTCGTAAGTGCGGCGCATACGACGGTGCGGCGCTTCTGATGAATATTTGTTTTATTTTAATGCACTTTCGGAGGTGCGGCGCTTACAGTGTGTGCGGCGCATACGCCCGTAAATACGGTAATTCTTCTCTTTTATGGTATCTCTGTAGTTTTTTTTCATATGTGTTTCTAAATAATACTGAAAAGCCTATTAGGTTTGTGATAAGAGCTTTGAATACTGCAGAAAAATGATATAGTCAAATTAATAAAAAAGGGCTTATAATTTTTGGTGCGAAGAAATGTTTTTAATATTTTCATGGTAACAGATTAACATTATTTACTAACAGTAAACTTTTAGTATCTATTTGTTTCAATTTCTAAAATAATTCCTGTTTTATCAGCTGCTAGAATGCATCAATATACAATTTATTTACAACAGTTTCCATATGATATTCGTTACAATAAAACTTTTGATTACAGATATGCTGATGCTCTCTCAAGTCTTCCATTATGTATTGAAGATATGTCTCAATAATTTAGTAATTTAAATGTGTAATTGATGAATCTAAAACCCTTCAAGTTAATCAACTCTGTATTTCGCTTTTTACTTCTAAGTCCATTGCTTCAGCTTCAAAATCAGATCACCAAATTTTTCATCACCTAATTTCTGGTTCTGAAATTCCTAAATATTTAATTTTGAGCTATATACAAGAAAAATTTACTCTTCAACAATGTTGTGTTTAAAAAGGGCAAAAAGAATTTAGCTCAGAAATTCATTGAAAGAATACATTAAAAGAATTACACTTTAGTCATACTAAAAATGAAATCTTTAGAGCGTAGTTTTGTGTGGTGACCAGAAATACTGCCACAAATATCACATTCTGTTCTATGATATATTGTGATGTGTGTTCATCTGTGGATGATGCAATGAAATGCTAATTATGTATCTGTACTATCTCTTCATTTATAATTTGTAATTATGAATTACACAGTAATACAAAAGAAGCATGGACTGAAAAACAGAAATTATATATAACCATACTTTAGGGGTCTCTGACCTCTAAAACGTGTAAATCCATCAAAATCTGGAAGTCAAAAATATGTTTGTTTACAGTACTTTTTTTTTTATTACAGGTAGAAAATACAATAGAAAATACCTAGAAAATTATACTCACAAAACACATCACTATAAATATATAACAATTTAAATTTAGTAGTATAGCAATACTATTTTAAATCAAACATCTGAATTTGTTTGCAAGCTCAACTCACTTCCAAGAGATCCTTTATTTTTCTCTTCCCATAAATAGTTGAAAAATTTATTCATTCAGAATTCATTCATTTAGAAATTATTCATCCCAAACTATTATTATTTTTTTTTTACTTAAGAATAAGGAATCTCATTTTTAATGGAATATTTAACAAAGATTTTTATACTACACATTATATTTTAAATATTATATTTATTCAAAAATATTTTGTAATTGAACGGGTTTGGATCATCTACGTTTAACTGAAAATTTAAAAGCAGACATTCCAGGCCAAGTTTCTTTCTTTTATTTTTATTATTTTCTAATTTTTATCAATTCAACTTTTTCTTCCCAGCTAGCTGTCAATGAATGAGATCCTATCAAAGTTTTATGCTGTTGAATTAGTGGGAAAAAATATTTTTTTTAAACTGAAATAATAATAACATTATTATTATAGATAAAAAGAATGGAATTATACTCTTTTCTTCCCCCTTACTTATTATTTAAAAAAAATGATTGTCTCTTTTGCTATTGGATTACATTCAAATTTTCAGCAAATTCAAATAATAATAAAGTTTTCTGAAAATTCGAGTCCCTTCCCCTTCCTGAAAAAAGGCTCACAATCTGAACAACTCCCAAGAAAATAAAAATGTTTGTTTTTATCATGGACGGAGAAGAACAGAAATTCAGAAAGGAATCATTATTATGGTGTGGTTGGTGCATCCCTGTATGGTGTGGTAGAATTCAGGCAGCATAAATGAATTATGCAGAATTTAATTTTTCAATCATCCATTTGCTTTTTCTTCAACGAAGAACAAAATTTAAATATAAAAAAAGGAAGGGTATGGTAATAAGGTGAAGCTTAAGGGAAAAGGCAGGGAAATTTTTTCAATTTTAAAAAGAGGCTTTGGAAAACATTTAACAGGAATACTAGTTTGTTAATTAATTAAAAAAGGGACATTTTATATGTACCTTTTGTAATTGAGAACATTTCTATTCATTTTATTTATATTTAACATAGATAATCAATAAATCAGCTTAATGATAAGTTTTTTTTAAATTTGAACGAACTTTTTTTTTTTTGACAAAACTTATCCTTAATTATAGCCCATATGCGGTGGAGCGACGCTGTAGCAAATGAGTTAAATTTTTTATAGTGTGAATTAAATTATTAAGAGTTTAATTTCAATTATTGTTTATTAAAAAAAGCAGTAGTACTTTATTATCCCACTGATTTAAAAAAAACTGTTGTAAAACTATAAGAGTAAATGCAGTACCAGATGATTGTAAATATAACATTCACTTCACATTAAACATGTTACAGCTGTTCCTTTACGCCATGAAGTCTATTTAATCAAAGTTTTATTTGTATTTTTATGAATGTTTTATTAATATTTTGTTTCTCTGCCATTTAAAATTACTGCAAATTTTGACTTTTATTTTTCTTTAAGGCCATATCTAATGTTTGCATACATTATAGTTATATTCGTCTAGATTTTTTTTATTAAATAAACAACATTAGGTTCTTTAAAATTTTCATTACCATTGAAATTTATTGGGTCGATTAATAAATTCAATTATTTCATTTTATTAACAAATACAATATCTTAAAAATATCTGTTCGTTTTTGGATTAATTTAACAGTTCTACATTTAAATGCATAAATTATCAATTATCTAAATAAATCACATTTTGCATTTGGTATGTCCTTATGACATAAGTGAACGTCATCGGTAAAATAACCCTATTCTTTAGTGATTTAAAAAAATTAAATTCATTATATCTTATCCTAAAATTTTAGAACAGCAACATTCTTCTCTTTGTATGCTTTGGCCAATAATTTGGCAATTTCTATAATTTGACAAAATTGGTTGATGTGTTAAACAAGCATTACAAAAAATGTTTTTGTATGCAAAAGTATTTGTTTAAAATTTTTAAGTTCTCGGTTTCTGAATATACACTATTCGGTGTAGACTTCGATCGAAGCTTTGTTATTTCGTGAAATTAATGCTTGTCAATCTGTAATCTTTACCAAAGACCAAATCCTTAGATGCGTGTGACCCTTAGTAATGTCAAACATGGAGTTTTAAAGATTTCTGCCCCCATCAGGGATTTTATTCCAAATATGGTTGGCACTGAAGCGTGCTACAAAAGCTAATCTAAATGTCATCAACCTACACTGAAGCTAGGTAGATTAAAAGACCATTCAAAGGGCCGGTTTTGTCTCCAAATGTGTATATTTTTCAGCATCATTGTAGATATACAAAGTTGTCATGTTGTGTTTTACTTTCATATTTTAATAATTTCATTTATCCTATCTTGTGTAGTTAAAAAAATTATGTATCAGTTATCTAAATTAATATTAATTCAACAATTTTTTTTTTAATTTTACTTTTTCTCAATTGTTAAGTTATTGAAGTTGTGCATTGTAATATTATAAAAAAATCATTGTTTTTATTAGTGTATAAAACTATTCATATCAATGTATTTTCTGTAATTTTAGGTAAATTCGTAACTGGAGTATTTTTCAGAGAAAAATAGAGATAGATCATCATTGCTACACTGAATAATGGCATCAAAAAAGTAATTATGAATGAAAAAGTAAAATCAGTTTTTAAAATTCATCTCATTGTTATTGTTGACAATTTATTACATCACTTTCTTTGTACCTGCTGTATCGTATTCACTTGAATCAGTTATATATGTTTTGACTTTTTTTTGTCTATTGCATAATACAACAATCTGTGCATCTTTCTTAAAAACAAATTTTTTAGCATAATCTTATTAAATCTATTATGAGTAGACAATGAATTTTTCTATAAAATTTGCATTTTCACATTGATGTACAACTGATTAGGAGAAAATAACTGATAAAAAAATTTATTATGTGACCAATCATACATTGATGTAATCAGAAGTCTTTTTGTGAAAATTGTAACGACATTGAGTTACAAAAATGTATTGACTCAATATGATCTCTGTAACAAGAATACTTCATAGAATTCTCGTTGGAAGCTGGAACATTTTTTAGAAAGGCTTAAGTAATCAGCATCTCAAACATGCTAAAGGAAAAGACATGTTTCTGATATTCACAACAAAAGGTTTTTCAAAATTAGTTCACATATTCTTAAGAAAATAAATGTGAAAGCAAGCTGTTACATTGTATGTTTTGCAACAGAAGTCTTTTAAGCAGAGCAATTATTTGTTGTGATTATATTTACACATTAATGATAAATAACTTGTTAGTCTTATATGTAACAAAAGATTTACTGAGAAAATTAACTTTAATAAATACCTCATGGATACAATTAAGAAACCCTTCAGTTGTGAGATATGCAACAAAAATTTTTCTCAAAAAAGTAATTTGAAGAGACACATTCTCATACATACAAATGAAAAACGTTTCAGTTGTGAAATTTGCAACAAAAAATTTTCTCAGAAAAGTAGCCTGAATGCACACATTCTTGTGCATACAACAGAGAAACCTTTTAATTGTGTGATATGCAACAAACGTTTTTCTTTGAAAGGTAACCTAAATACACACTGTCTCGTGCATACAAATGAAAAACCTTTCAGTTGTGAAATTTGCAATAAAAATTTTTCTCAGAAAGGTCACTTGAATTCTCACCTTCTCTTGCATACAAACGAGAAAATTTTCACTTGCGAGTTATGCAACAAAACATATTTTCAGAAAAATAACTTGAAAAGACACCTTCGCGTGCATACAAAAGAGAAACCTTTTAGTTGTGAGGTATGCAACAAAAATTTTTCTCATCAAGTTAGCTTAAATAAACATTTTCTCCTGCATACAAATGAAAAAATTGCCAGTCCTGATATATACAACAAACAAATTTCATAAGTCTAATTTGAATGATTACCTTAGGAGCCATCCATAAAAGATGTAACACATTTTTACCCCCTACCAACCTTCTTTTTTCTCAAAATGTCACACTTCTTCATCCCCCCCCTTCTTGTCACATGTCAAGATATATTACGTAAACATAAAGTTCAGCAACAAAGCGCTATATTATAGATCATTATTCACATTTCATATTTAAACTTTTAACTATGTGTTTTAATGACATTTGTGAGCATAACAATAAAAATTATTCGCGTGCTTATTTTGTATGATATAAGATTAAGGTTTACTACAAAAAACAAAATTAACATACAATAATAATAAAATATTAATGTGAAATATAAATTGAAAATAGTGGTATTTTGGAAATTGAAATGGAATTTAATATAATTTCTGGTAATGTGAATTTTTAAGAATGTTCTTGTTTCTAATTAGCGTTAGTGTTTTATTATTTATTTTATTGTGTATTTACAACTATCTAAGGAAATTTTCAAACATTGAGAAAGCAATGATAATATTTTAATTTTGCTGATTGATTTATTTCTTTTTGAAATGTTATTTTTATGCTTAGTACTTCTAATGGTCCACTGAAAATTCAGAAACCATATCAAATTCTTAAAAAATATATAAGAAGTTAATTTTGAAATTGATGGAGAAATTTAAAATAAAAATGCTGAAATTGTTCATGTATCCATATTACGGAAAAACTACCCACCAGATCAATTAAAATTATCCCATGAAATACTCAGCAACCTAATGTTAAATCTATAGTCTCAACCTAATTAACTTATCAATTCTTTTCTCTATAACAGTATGTTCATGAACACGCCGCAAGAATATTGCTGCTGAGATTTTTACTTGGGTTAACCTTTTTATGCAATTATAAATTGGTTGATTAAGTTAGTGATTTCTTATATTGAAAATGAATTGGATTAGGATGATAATTATTTAAGTGGTATTAAATAATAAATTAATTTAACAGTTTTAAATTTAAAGATTAAAATTAATAAATAGTTAAAAAATATATATAGCAATAATTGAAAAACTTTCTCAGCCATAATAATAAAGCTATAACTCCCATTTTCATGCAATAAATTATGTTTTTCTTGTTTTATTGAAAACAAGATGATTGCATAATTATGCTGGATTGATGATGGTTTCTTTTCACAAACATTCTTATTTCTTTATTACGTCTTTTTATTTGGTATATTTTCATACCTCATTCACTTATGTGGATGAGATATTAATTATATATTCGAGAGATTATTGATATTTAAATTTTACTGAAATTGCAGAATTTAGATTTTGATTACATTTTACTTGAATATGTGTGAAAATTTTCTTGAGATTATTGATAAATTAGATAAATTGAATACTACTAATATTTTTGAAAATTATTTTTGAAGTTATTAATAAATGATATTAATTGAATGCTTTTGAGATTAAATATTATTTGACATTGAATATGATGAAAAATATAAAATTTTAGTTCTAGAAGTTGATGTTGTTAAAAGTGAATAAACTAGTATACTATTTTAATTGAATATTTTATTATTTTTCTGGCTATGACTTATCCTCTATGACTCATGACTATTATCACTTTTAACTATAAATTATGACTATCAGTCACAACTATGATTTGTAGCTATAAGTCATAACATGTTATTATAAACGAGCCTTGAGACTTTTAATGAATGAATTATAGCACCATTAATGACAAAGAGATGTAAACAATAATGAAATAGCAGAATGGTATAAAGATGGCTACATGCTAAAAACAATATGAAAATTGTATAATTACATAGGATATAAAGATGTGTACTAATTTTATTGTTATTAATTTTGTTGAATTTTAATAAGTATTGTATTATTATTTGTGATACAGTAATTTCATCGTGCTGAAACACAATGAAAAAACTGAATAAGACAATTTTTGAAATTTGTTCCATTAGCAAGTTTTAAAATTAAATTGCTCAGTTTGTCATTTTTCTTTCCAGATTATTTACATCTTAGACTATTATTCTGTAAAAGAAAATTTTGAAAAATATTAACAAACGAAGTACGTTTTGTAAATAATATAGAAAGAATGAAATGATTATGCTCATTTAAAAAATATATCTTTGTAATTTGTAAACAAGATTAATATCTTGTCTTTGTGCTTTATAAACAATTCCACTAGTTAGCGTTATACTTGCTAAATTTAAATTTGATTGGCATTAGAATAATGAAAAAGAAATTTTTTTAAAACTTCGATTCCAGATGACAATATTGTAATCCAAGTCAATGTAATACTTCTTTTCTATGAACTTGTGGGTCATAAGAACTACCAGTTCATCCATCTTTTTAGGTGGGAGGATATGTAATAATAAGAGAACTTTCGCCTTGATCCTCAGTTAATTACTTCCAAATTCCTTTAACAACGAACTTTTGACTTTCTTTTTATAATATTTTAACATATTTTTAATTTCATACCTTTAATCACATCTTCTTATTATATTTTCTAAAAAACATTAATCTTTAGACCAATTCTTTTTTTTTTTTTTTAAGAAAATCCTTTTATTTAATTCATTGTATCCCTGTTGCATAATATGTTTTTATTTTTTTCTCAAACGTTCGACATCCCACTATCCCATTCAGTTGTTTTTGTTTGAACAAGGAATTCTAGTGTCATCATATTCGGCCGTCACAGAGGCCGTCACTAAATGAGGTTTGTGTCGGCGTATTAAGTAACATTGGTTAAAAGTCCCATGCAATGAAGCTATATAAGACGGATTACGTTGGCTTTGGAATCAGAGTCAGTTCAGCTTAGTTTAGTTTTTGTGTGTGTCTTCGATTTTTTCATTGTCACTTGAAGAAGTATGGCGTTTAAAGTGAGAAACTCTATTGGGTACACATCATTCTGTTCTTATGGCGGTATCTGATAGTGGTACCAAGTTTAAACTGGAGTTATTAGTAAAATTGTGAAGATGCTTTGAACAAAAATAAAGGTGTGTGTTTTCAAGAAAGGACTTCGTTTGTAGAGTCATGTCTAGACCAGTTCCATATTAAAGTGGGAAATACCTAAGGATTTCCATTCAGTGCCTTGATATCTTCCTCTACACGACTGCAAGAGATTAATTTCATGGTAATTTAATAGTTAGAGCAGTTTTACATATATGTACGTAGACTTATATGTGGATTATATATACAGTCGAGACTCTATATAACGAAATCCATTGTTCCAGAAAAAATTTCGTTATATAGAGAAATTCGTTAAATAGAGAATGACGTTAAAATTCCTATTTATATTGTAAATTTTGTACAAATATTATTTTTGATGCTTTTAATAATGAATTTGAAATGAATCTAATGAATGGACTTATAAATATTAACCTAATACTCTATTTTCAATTATTTAAACAGTTTCAAAAAAAAAAAACCACGTATTTATTTGAAAGCTAAATTAAAATTACCTAAGGAAAACTTACATTAATTTTAGACGAAGAAATCTGTTTGAATTGTGTTTGATTAAAATATAGTTAATTTTTTTAATTTAATCCTTCGAATGATCTTCAACCTCACTCATTTTAAACTTCAGTCAGAGTGTTGAATTCAGACACTTATGTCCGAGAAAATGAGGGAAATTGCACTTTTTTACAATGAATTAAACAGATTTCAATTCTTCCGAGGGGGGGCATTTTATTGCTTGGGGGTGAATATCCCCATCAGGCTGTCCACAGAAATCAACATTGACTAATTACCCCATTGATCCTGCTTTTATACCAGGGAGCCAAGAAAGTTCGTGCGGTTATTGAGAACAGCTACTTTCGTTGCGTAAGCGTGGTCATACTGATTCTGATGACGTCATTTCTGTACATTGCCTTTAAATTGCAATCAGTAGGGAGTTGTTTAACATATATCACGTTTCGCTATCAGTTTTGTAGGAAATAGAATCTCGTTGACAAAGGATGTCGTTGACATAGGAGATTTTGAGGCCTATTTTGCTCTACGAGTTCAAATTAGGAAACAAAGCTGCAGAGGCCGCTAAAAGAACATGCTCCGTGTCTGGAGAGACTTCAGTGAGTGAACGGACCGCTCAAAAGTGGTTCAGCAGATTTTCGTCCAAGAAACGTACGTCGTACATTGATTTTGTACCTCGAAATCAAGCCCCGTGTTGGTCGCCGATCCATCTTAGACCAATTCCAGCTGGAACAGGAAATCAAACAGTATCCTGATTTAACATGCCAGGAGCTTGCGCAAAAGTTTAGAGTTTCTGACGAAACCATCCGATCGCATCTTCATAGCCTTGGGATGCCGTGGAAACTTGATAAATGGGTTCCTCATGTCCTGTCCGATGAAAACAAGCTCCAATGATTGAACATCTGCTTGTCGTTGCCGTCGCGCCACAACAAAGCCTCTTTCCTGGATCAGATATTGACATGTGACGAGAAATGGGTAATGTATGATAACCGAAAGAGAAAACATCATTGGTCGACTTCTGGTTCCGTCTCATTGGTTGCTAAACCGGATATCCATCAAAAAAGATAATGTATTTGGTGGATTAGCGCTGGTATAGTTCACTATGAATTCTTAGAAAGCGGGAAAACAATCACAGCCGAAGTCTACTCGTCGCTGTTGAAAAGGGTTTCAGCTGATTTGCTCGAAAGGCAGTCAGCGCTGGTCAACAGGAGAAGAGTTCTTCTCCTCCACGATAACGCTAGACCTCATACGGCCAAAGCGACCAGGGACGTGATAAAAACATTGGGCTGGGAAGTTTTGCCTCACCCACCTTACTCCCCGGACATTGCCCCATCTAACTATTACTTGTTTTTGGCCATGGATAATCACCTGCGGTAACAGCTGTTCCAAACCCAAGATGATGTCACAAAAACTATAACCCAGTTTTTGGACTCTAAACCAAAATATTTTTTCAAAAAGGGTATTTATAAGCTTGTGTATCATTGGGAACACGTAATTGAAGCCAATGATGATTATTTCAACGAATAAAATAAGTGTTTGAGATTTTTGTGGGTCGTTTTTTATGTCGGTTGAAAACCGCACGAACTTTCTTGGTTACCTGATATGCGTAACAATTTAGTTGATATTATTTCGAAAAGGATTTTCGAAGGCGTGTAGGAGGGGAAGGGTATGAATTCGCAGAACTTAAAGAACAAGGAGATTCAAGTTAGAGAAGTAATGTATAAAACTCCGCAATGAACAGTAAATAAGGAATAAGTGAAGGAAAATTGATTTCGAAGCTTTCTTAAATCTGAATAAATAAGGAACATTTTATGAAAAAATGTGTTACATGGAGATAGTTATTTTGCTATATAGAGAATGTTTTTAAAATTATAAATATATACTTCAAATTATAAATATATACTATCCTGTTTATGAAAACATACAAATAAAAAAATGCATAAATTTTCTAATTTATCTTTAAAAAGTTTAAAAATTAGAAAGTGAAACAGTTTTTAAAACATCTAAAGCTTAACCAACTTAACTTTATAGATTGGCAATGTACTTTCTAATTTTTATAATTGAACCCTTTATGCAATAAATATTTTGCATTTTAATAGTGTTGAATTTTTGTTAATAAGACTGAGTGTGTTATAATAGCTAACACAATATCCAACAAATTTAAATTTTTAATCTTTGGTAATCGAAAAATTTTGCTTGATTATTGAAGGTCACAAAGTAACTCATGAATTTTAAACATTTCTGATTTTTTTGAATGAAAAAAAGTAAAAAAAAAAAACTGCACAAAATAAAGATCCAAATATAGTTTAATGTGTCTTTAACAGATTTATAAAATATATTTTGCATGCAATTATTTTTTGATAATTGTAGAAGTTAAAACTAAAATGTACCACATATTTCTTATACATTTAGTAAATAATATCATTAATAAAATTAGAATATCCTATTTTATTAATGAAATTACAATAGAATTACATAAACTATATTAACATTTTTAAATTACTTTATGGTATGTATACATTTTTATTTGTATTTCAGATGGAAAATTGATGAAGTCTATTCTAAACATACAGTAAAAGGACTTACAAAAATAAATAATACTCAAAGACTACATATAATTCGAGGAATTCTGCCATCAAGTTTGTTCACTTCAAGTTTGTTTGTTCAATTTTGTTCAGTAAGATTTTTTTTAATATCTCAGCTAGTGTGCAATAGCGTGATTTCTTTCACTTTGAGAATAGTAGTGAATTTAGGTAAACATTTATTAAAAGATGTTAAGTTGTTGAAAAAAATTACTGCTGAGAAATTGAATGTATCCTATGTGTTTTCACCAAGTAAGTGAAACATATTTTTTCAACGCATCGAGAAACAAGTTGTATTATTTCATGATATTGTTTGATTGTTGATATTAACAATTTTAATTGATTTGTTAATGCCCTATAAAGACAAAATATATGCAGGCAAATCCTTATTGGAAAGTTTATTATATTCATTACAGAAAATTCCCCAATCCATTAAATGCACTGATTTTTAAAAGTTATCAAAATTATTCCTCGATTCATTAAGCACTAATTTTTTATGTATATTGAAAAGAAATCTATTTGATACAATTATTCTTCCCTTCTGGGTTTAGATTTTTGAAGACACTCTATTTTTTCACTTTAACATGAAAAGTTATCATTTCATAGTAAAAAGAAGGCAACTCATATTTTTATTTGCTATTAAGGTTTCCTACATATTAGATACTAAATAAAGGATATCTTTGAAATTTTAACTTTAAACCAAGAACTTATTTGAAGAGTTTTGCAATAACGCATCTGCACTGATAATTATTTTTGATATGCACCATCTTAGTTGTATCGAGAAAAAATACTCTACATATGAACTCTGAAATAAAAACTTTGGTGCAAATATTTATTAAATAGAATCTTTTTTCATCATTTTCTAAAATTTTAGTAAAATGTCTCTTTGTTACACTAATGGAAAGCCCTTTATTTGTTAGATGCTTAACAAAGTATTCTTTGAAAAGCATAATTTATATACGAATCATTTTGCTATGCTAATAAGAATTATTTCACTAGTGAGATTGGTAGCAAATGATTACCTCTAAAAACATTTTTATATGATATTCAGTTACATGACAAAAAAAATCATTTGCTTTTGATGTGCAATTTTTTTTCTTCATAAATCTGATTTAGATGTTCACCTGTATGCTCGTACTAAAGAGACACTACTTATTTAAATTTGCAACTTTGTTGTACTAAGAATATGATTACTAATATATATATATATGTATATATTTTTTCAAAAATCTAATTCAAAATGCAATACTATACTGAAACAAGAAAAACTATTTCACTTGGAAGATTTACAACACAGGATTTTATGACAAAACTAATTTAAATAAGCACCTATATATTCACATGCAGTTGAAGACTTTATTTATTAAGGTGTGAAACATGAGATTTTCTGTAATGTCTAACTTAGATGAACATCATTCTACACATACTAAGGAAAAAATATTCGCGTGTGAACAGTGCAAGAAAGCGTTTTCTAATAAATCTAATTTATTACAGCATTGTCGTATTCATAGTGGAGAAAAACCTTTCTCTTGTGAGGTGTGTAACAAACGATTTTTCAAAAAAACCAATTTAAATAACCATTTGCGTGTTCATACAAATGAAAAGCCTTTTACGTGTGAGATGTGTAACAAAGGGTTTTCTCAAAAATCTCATTTACGAATGCACTTACGAGTTCATACTAAGGAGAAACCTTTCTCTTGTGACGTATGTAACAAAGGATTTTCTCACAAATGCGATTTAAATAGACACTTGCGAATCCATACTAACGAGAAACCTTTCCGCTGTGAGGTGTGTAACAAAGGATTTTCTCACAAATCTAATTTGAATGTCCACCTTCATGTTCATACAAAAGTAAAGCCCTTTATCTGTAAAATGTGTAACCGAGGATATTCTAGCAAATCATATTTAAATGCGCACCTGTATTTTCATAATGGAGAGAAGCCTTTCTCTTGTGAAGTGTGTAACAAAGGATTTTTACTGAAATCTCAGTTAAATAAGCACCTACGTGTTCATAATAAATAAAAACTCTTCAAATGTAAGATATGCAATAAAGGTTTTTCTCATAAATCTAATTAAAAAAAACATGTGCGCCTTCATACCAACGAGAAACGTTTCTCTTGTGAGGTATGTAACAAGGTTTTCTGTTTTAATCTATTTTTTAAAATAATTTACGTGTTCATATTAATGAGAAACTTTTCTCTTGAGAGGTGTGTAACAAAGAATTTTCTCAAAAATATACATTAATTGTCCATCGAGGTGTTCATCGTAAAGAAAAACCTTCCTCTTGTGAGATATTAGTCCAAGCCTCGACAGCACAAAACCCTAAATTATCGAGCACAAGAAAAAAGCCCCTTATTTTATGGAAGAGTAGTTATAAGGGAATCTAATGATCCCTGTCTGCCGGAAGAGCGAAGAGGTCTGCCGGAAGAGCGAATTTGTGCTTAAGCCTAAAATAAATACCACTAGTGGTTGACTCTTAGGTTTAGAATTGTGTTTTCCTGCACCCAGTTTTCCATGGTTTTATTCTTTTGATTGTAGGACAAACAAAGTGCTAAAACTACAAGTCAAACTAGTGGTATTTATTTTAGGCTTATGCACCACTTTCGCCAGACATGGATTATCAAATGCCTCTTTTCCATAAAATAAAGGGTTTTTTCTTGTGCTCAAAAACATAGAGTTTAACAAAGTTTTCTTTAAAATCTAATTTAAAGGAATAACTGTATGTTTATATACTAAAGGGAAACATTTTTCTTGTGAAGTACGTAGCAAAGAATTTTCTTTAAAATCTCCTTTTAAAGGACACCTTTGTGTGCATACTGAAGAGAAACATTTGTCTTCTGAGGTGTATAACAAAGGACTTTCTCGAAAATCTACTCTATTTGTGTCTTATTGTAAGGTATTTAACAAAGGAGTTTAAATGAGTTAATCTGATTTAAATGACCAACTGTGTGCCTTTCTCTTGACTGGTTTGCAGTAAGTTTCTCTCTTATCACCCTCTATTTTCCACCTCTGAACTCACACTAAACAGAAACCTTTCTCTTGTGAGGCGGGCAAGAAAGAGTTTTTTTTTTTTCAAAAACTTCATTTAAATAGACACTCACGAATTAAGAGAAACTTTCTCCTGGAAAGTGTGTAACCTATAAATTATATTTAGTAAAATTCTTCTATTATACTGACAAGTAAGGCAAAAAAAAAGTCCTGACGTTCTAAGATTATAAATGACCGAGTTATAGCTGTTTAATGTTCGAGCATACTTTTTGATGCAAATTAGGGATTATTTACAAATTTAGTAATATTTCCGTCATATATGTTATAAAAAATGCTGAGAATAAAAATAACAATGCAATATAAATTAATAAAATTTAGTCATTCTGACACACTAATGGAAAAATATATAATTTGTAATAAACGTATGAAAAGAAAAAAATTAGAATTTTTGTTGAATAAAATGAAAACTAACAGCTTCAACGTTTTACAGAGAGATACAAACTTTAAAATGCCATTAGATTACACTAGTCTGCAAAAGTTAGATTGTGTCATGTTTTTTAGTTTTTGATAATTTATTCTTATGTATTCTATACTGCTGAATTTTTTATCATCAGGTAAAAAATGAATGTCACTTTTTATCTGAAAATGACCTTTTTTTACTTAAAATGAAAAACACTAAGATTTTTTGAAAATCGTAAAGTTACAAAAAATAAATATGATAAAATGCATGTGATTGTTGTGTTTTTAACTTTTGATAATTGACTTTTATATCTTTTTTACCGCTGAATTCGAAAACGACTTTCATTTTTAACCAACACGTCAAGATTTTTCACAAACTGTAAATGTAAAAAAGTTTAAATTTAAAATTTAACCTCCTCCCCTCATCCCATCGGACGCCCCAGCAGGTTATCTGTAAGAATCGTAGTATAAACGAAAATATTACATAAATCATAAAATAAAATATTATAGAATCCGATTTTCGCTATATTTTAACTTTTACATTTACGATTTATAAAGCTACTGTTATACAGCGGTTAAAAATGAAGGTCATTCTTAGATTTAGTACTAAAATATATATAAAAATCAATTATCAAAAATTTAAAAACATAGCTCTATTTCAATCTATCCGATTTCTGTGTGTGTGTTATAGTGTTAGAAAAAGTAGAAATGGTAACTATAGAAAGTCAAAATAACATTAAATAGTCATCGGATTTACGCGAGTATGTAAAATTTAGCCTCGATCGGATTTTTAAAATTGAATTAGAGTTCGAGTACAAATTTTGAACTGGAGAAACACGCATTTATATGGAGACATACGATCAATGAAGTAAAATAAAAACTTATAAAAAAAACATATCTTTTGTTAAATGAAATCATGCAAAGAAACAGTCTCAAATTCTTACGAAATAAACATATGTTAAAATATAATTATTTTAGCCAATCTGAAATTTAATAAAGGTACTTATACGATTTTTTTAAAAGCACAAATACCCATGAAATAAGTCCTTTGAATATTTTAAGTATTTGGTACATGACCCCTCAATCCATGAGCCAACTCATTTGTATTCATTTTAGAAAAGTGTTATAAGTTACGCATTTTTAAAGTTTCATAACTCGGTCAATTTTAATGTAATAAGAATGGTACCCTTTTTTGTCTTACTTGTCAGTGTAACGTAAATTCGTTACTAAATAAAACTTATAGGACGGGTTCGTATGAAAATTCAAATTTCGTTGTGAGATAGAGTTAAAAATAGTCATCTTTGCAACCCTGTAAGAGGGAGACTATTGTACTTTTCTCATACATCAAAGAAAATAACTTTTAATTATTTCCAGCAATCAAAATTCCTTATTATCCAGTTGAAATTAATTTTCAAAATTATGTATCATCTTTTGTCTTTGATAATATTCTTTGAATTAACTAGTGTTAGTTTTATTTTTGCAGTTGTTTACTTCATGCAAAATACAACCATATTAAGTCCCAAATGATGATATTGAAATCTTATGGTTAATACTAAAATTGTTAAAATTATTCAAAATTTAACTGTTACATGGTTTTACAAATAAAGTTCAATTATTGCCACAAAACAATATTTCCCAATGATCTATGAAAATATGTACAAAATTAAAATGCGCAATTTCTGAGTAAATCTCGAAATTTTAATTAAATCTTGTGTAGATAACCGTACGGCATATACTAAGCATATTCTATTACTGTATTAGTTACCTCCTGGATAAGACATTTTGAAGCTTACTGAAATCTGAAGATTATGTATTTCTTTTATTTATTTATTTTTTTAAGCAATGAAAACAAGTACTTGTGGCAAAACAAAACTTAATCTTCATTATTAGAGAAAGAGGATAAATATATTTCATTAAAAAAAAGCATTGTTCTCATCCCTATTATGGTTGCTTAAAGTTATATAAATATTAAGAAGAATTACTGCTGTCGTTACTGCTAAGTATTGTACAAACGTAATGACAAATTTGGCTTTTAATATGAATTTTTATATCAATAAAAAAAAAATCTTAAAACATACATACAAAAATGCTGTTTTACATACTCTTTTATTGTTGTTTCATTTAATTTTTTTTCCTTAATTTTTTCTGTGCTATTTTAAGTTGTTTTTCATTATATTCTGTTAGTTTTTGTAGTATTTTGATGTCATCGACTCGTAATTTGTGTATAAATATATTCTTAATAAAATGTCTCCACATATTTTCTGCTTTTTACTTTCAGTTATTTGTGTTTTCTATAATCGAACAAAATTAAAGTGTATTAATAGCATAATACACATATCTCTAACACATTTTTATGGTTTTTCATTTTTTTTTTTTTACTAAATTTTTCAAAATTGTTTTGGTTTTTTCAAAAAAAAAAAAATATATATATATATACTTTCAAATTATGACTATTTGCCAGTGGGCTGCCCAGTGTTTTCGTATATGAAAAGCAAATAATTTAAGTGACACATAAAAATTTCCAATGAACTTTATTAGCACAATTCTTAATTTTTTATTTCATTAACATTAAATAAACTTGTTTTCAACCGGAAAATTTATTTAGTAAAATAGTTCTTTTTTCTATATATATATATAATATTTATTTCATTTATTAATTTCTGCTTCTTTTTTATTTTATTTATTTACTTTGATAAAAGCTTAAAATTCTGCAGCTACGCCAATGTGATCTTTTATTAAAAAAAAATATCGAAAAAAACCAGAAAAACATTTTCTAAATTTAATTTTACCCCACATAAACCAGATGCTAGTGAAATGAATTTGCTTCTTCATGCCTGAAAAAAATTTTAATTTTATGAGACTTACCTAGTGCAAATTTATGCTATTCCGATGACATTAACATGTTTTTTCTTGTGTGCCGTTTAGGTAGCGTAGTTAACATGATCTCGATCCGTTTCTAGGTACGTTCATAATTGTGTAAATACGTAGCACCTGTAATCGTCGTTTAATCCGTTCGTCTGTCCTCATATAACAGCACAAAAACTACCGAACTGAATCGTTTGAAATTGAAAATGTATAATTATTACATAATTTTGTTGAGTCATTTCAAATTTTATGAAAATCGGATTTATAGGATGCATTAACATCAGGAAGTCCTAGTTTTAAACATTCATAATTTGTAAAAAAAAACTTGAATGAGTAACTTCTTTTGGGTAATGCATGGTTTTGCAGTAAAAGTAATAGATGAAGTAAAATGTAGGTGTTCATTGTTTAAATCCTTTCCGTCACAGTATGCCCAGTCTGATATATTTAATTTTAATTCCAAATTTGCAAATGGCACCAATAATATTTTAATAAAATTTAGCTCTTACGACGAAAGCTTAAATGAAGGAGTTCTTAATTTCTAAGAAAGTCGTTTGTAAATTCCGGTGACAGTCGATAATTTCTCATTTTACTAACAGAACTGTGCCGAAAAGGGTTAACACATTGAGTGCCATGGTGACTGACACTGAAGCTGAAAAAATTATGATGTTTTATATAATCATTAACCTTTTCCGGCGCGGGCAAATTATGTTATTAAAACGAATAATTATTGACTGACACCGGAATTCACAAACGACTTTTTTAGAAAGTAAGAACTCCTTCATTTAAGCTTTCGTCCTAAAACCAAAACTTTATTAAAATATTATTGGTGTCAATCGACACCAATAATTTGTTTGAAATTAAAATTTTGAAGTTTGAAATTAAAATTAGGTGTGCTCGGACTGAGCACAGTATGCCGGAAAATGTTAAGAAAGTATAATCCTGTAATAAAGAAAAATTAAGTACAATTTTTAAATAAATTTTCAATAAATATTTAAAACGATAGATTTTTTTAAATTTTATATCATACTGCGGACTGACAGTCATCGGTGAGTGACGCGATCTAAACGGAAAGTCCGGTGTCAGTCGCTGTTGACTAACGTGGCTTTTAACATGTTAATATAGTTTCAAATTGAAACGACAATCTAAGCTTGCTTAACCTTTTCCGGTGCGGCGTAAATCTTCCTTTAGTAATTAACTTCCACCAGAATTTACAAACGATTTTTTTAGAAAATAGGAACTTGCTTTTTTTTTGGTATGTTATAAAAATGAAATTTGAATTAAAAATATTTAGTGCCAGTAAAATTATAATTAGGTGTCTTTTTTAGGGACACTTACCCGAAAAGGGTTAAAAAAATACAGCCGAATGGTTATTACATTGTGATAATTTTTATGATTAGTGTGTATGAGTGTTTGTTATTTTTTTTTTTTTTTTTGAACGACATTGCCTGATAGTAATTTCATGCTTCTTTTTTTTCAACAATGAAGTAAAAATAGAGTTTATGACTACGTAAAAATTAAATTCTTTTAAGCGATAATACAAATGACAACAATAATTCTAATTGTTGGAATTTGCAAAAGTGAATTCGAAAGCATTGTTGTTCTTTTTACACGTATTGTTGACCAGAAAGTTTTTCTGATTTTCTAAAATTCTTTTATTCGATTCGTTGGGAATCAGCGATTTTAACCTAAAATTTTTTGTGTTTTAAGAGATAGATTGAAAGTTTTCGTTTATATTTGTTATTTAATACTATATTATTTTGAGGGAAAAAATGTTACCACTCACGTTGATAATGTGTGAAGTGATGTTGAAGTGTCTCGCCAAAGAATTTGAGATACAAGTAAGTACTTTTTAACACTGATTTTAGTTTACTAACGTATTTCACAAAACCGTTATTATTTTTTATTTTTTTTTTTGTCATTGATAATATAACAATGGTGTAGTTAAATTTCAAAATACATTCCCGTTTAAAACAAACCTACACACATAAATAACGACAGAATTCAACAATTAAGTGTGTATTCTAATCCAAAAACATCTTATTTTGTAATTTATTTTTAAATTCATTTTTGCTCCCAAACGCATCAAAATGACAAATTCTCTTATTTAGAAACTACACAATGTGCTGTGATTGTCAATTTTTTGATAAAGGCAGAAAACATTGTAAAAAAATGTTGTTTAACCCTTAAATGCATAGGATAGAATGCGTTCCAAAAAATGCGCAATTCAAAGAATCAGAATTCATACCAGAAAAATCTAAATAGTAAATTTTCCTTTATTTAATTACGAATGGTCTGTCATTAAGTAAAGTGAAAATTGCTCTTTAAAATTTGTGGTGAGAATACGGAACATGTGAATAAAATCCCCAATAAATCGGGAACACTTATGGTATCGAAAATGATACAATATGCATTTCAGGGTTAAGTGGGAATTTGGAACCGAATTTTCCGAAGCCATAGATCTGAGAATGAAAAAAATGGTCCTGTATAGAAAATAATTGTTTAGAAATCAAATTCTAATGAATTGAGCGAAAAAAGTTAAATCCCACGGCCTTTTATATATATATTCAAAAAGATGATGTACATCTTTTCAAAACACCTCGGCCAGTTTCATGTTTCTACTCTTAAAATGAGCCTGATATGAAAATGTCGAGCTGTTGAGAGTGGAAAAATATTTTATCGAATACACCCTTAAGGTTTATACAAATATTCTAGAGACATAAATATAATAAACGCAACAGGAGTGAACAATTATCCAGAGTGATGAATCGAATCACAGCATACTAGGTTATTGTTCAATGTAGAACAACAGTACATAACTAATTGGTACAGTTTGTAGAGGTGGTTAATTTTTTAACAGTACTATACGCTTCAACTTAGGCTGTTGATCTACCACTGAGCCACTACGGCCGATACCTGGGTCTGCAATTTTCCCACAATAAACCAATATACAGATGGCTGATGATTTTCCCCCAACTTGGTTTATTAGTGATAAATTGCAGACTCAGATTTCGGCCAGAGTGGCTCAATGATTTTTTCGATTTTTAAAAAGAGCTTTTCTAAAGGAAAGAGTAAATACCTCTTCCAAAACTACAAAATAAATTTTTGTCATGAGGCTGAAAAGTACACTGTAAAAAATATAAAATTCTTATAGAAACTAGTCATTGGGGCCACCGTAATACCTATCCATCATGGATATGCATGCTATAAAATATGAAAAAAAAAAAAAAAAACATGCGTAAATCTATACTAATAAAAGAACAAAACGCTCTGTCTGTCTGTGTGTGTGTCTGCGATGGCTAGCAAAATCTACAGCACGTACGAAGCTCAAAAATTTTTTGAGAGTAGCCCAATGTCTCTCCTGATGCACCTGAAGCTCAGAATTTCAAAATTCTATTTATTAACTGAGTAATTAATTAAATTCCAAAGCTCACTCTCATAAAAAATCGCCTTTTTTCGCTTTTTTCCCTTTCATTTTCTTATGGTTGATTGGTTGCATGAAATTTTCGCAGAAATAATTAAAAAAGCTGGGACAAACCTTTAAAATTCATAGACTGGCAATGAGGATTTTTTTTTTAAATCACAGCTGCTGTACACCATGGAGAAAAAGATAGGTGGAGGCGAAGTAAACCGAAAAAAAGGTTTGCAATATTAAACCATTTATCGCTGAAATTTTAATGTCTCAAACAAAAGCACGAGGAAGGAATTTTGTAATAAAACGAATTGAAAGAAATGAATTACAGCTGAAGCATATTTTACGAAGAAATAGTAATTTTTTTTAAATGTTTTTTTTTCTATTATATTATTTAGGTTAAAGTTAGATTAAAGTTAAAGTGCATTTATGTTATGGTTTGAATAAGAATATGTTACAATAAAGTGAAGGCTAAGTTACATTTCAGCTATATTTAATTTACGGTAGGGTACTGTTAAGTCGCTGTTAGGTTACAGACAGGTTCTGGTTACGGTACAAAAGTTTAAGGTTAGGAATTTATACACAGAGTGAACATTACGCAAGATTTGATTAAAAATAACACTTACTTTTGTTATATAGCTCTGAAATTATAATACTATATACAAATCTTTTAGCTACCATCGTGTATTGATTTCATCCATGGTATAGTCGGATTTAAGAGTGATATAATTAGTTTGAAATTCAAAATATTTCACTTGGGATTTGTATGTGAAAAATAATAATTAGTTACGTGACTTAAGAGTGAATTTTACGGGTAAATATCAACTTTTTAACACGAAAATCATGCAATCGTTGGATACATATTCCCTCCCGCGTTTTTCATTGCTCATTTTGAGTGTTTTTAGAGCTTAATATTAGTTGTTGTTTGTAAAACCGATTTTTCACACAGTGAGTGGCTACGTATTTCAGACAACGCATTTCTGCATGTAACGAGTTAATGATAAAATCATACAAATTTCAAGTTCGTTTAATATTGTTAATACGGACCCGGGCAACGCCGGGCGGGTCAGCTAGTTATTAATAAAATGCATCGCAATTCCAAAAGAAAATTTAAACTTGTATTTAAAATATTGGTACTACTAGGTTATCCCGTAGACCAATTTCGCCAAATTTTACAAATCGCCAAATTAATAGCCAAATAATACATATTGACTTAATTTTAATTTTAAATAACGAAAAAACAAATAAAAAATATTAATAAAAATACAAATAAAAAGTCGAAAAAAATCACTTAATGACATTTTAAACATGTGAATTATATTTAATATCATTGAATGTGACATTCACGATCATCCATTATTGGCAATTAATCTTATAGTTTGGCGATAATTTTTTGGTCGACGGGATAACCTAGTAATACCAAAATATTTTAATATACAAAGAAATGCTCTATTAAGGAACTGTGGGTAATACTTGATTTTTGGCGATAATTTTTTGATTGACTGGATAATCAAATAATACCGAATTGCGTACAAGAAGCATCCTTATAACTCCAAAAATGATAATTATATGAACTAAAAATTTACTGTGATAGATTAAGCTTCTCATATCCAATTAAATTATATATTTGAATGAAATACAGGGTCATAAAAAATGGAAGAATGTGGAAAACAGGATTACGATATCTCGACAATGAATTATCCGATCGAATTCATTTTTTATGCAAAATTTATCCTTTTTTTGCTGTCATTTTCATTCACTCCTAAAAATTAAAATAAAAAGATCAAAAATTTTTATATACCTTTCTTCAGAACGAATATTTCGAGAGTCCGGAAAAAAAACAGTTCCGGATCATCGAGGTTATTGCTATTAAATATGCTTCTTTCCATTCTCACATACTAAGTACATACCAAATTTCAAGTCTCTACCTCAATTTGTTCGACAGATAGAGCGTTTACAGACAAACACACAGATAGGTAGACTTTAAAAAAAAAAAAATCTAAAAATATATTTTTTGGAAACTCCAGTTTCTGATACGTGTAAATCTGTCAAAACTTTCTTTCAATTTTCAAAACGATTGCAAGACTTACCCTATACTACGTATGGTAGGTAAGTAAAAAGTATTCGTTATAGAAAATAATTTTTAAGAGAACAGTTTTTTACTGTAAGAAAGTTGGATTTAGTAATTCTTACAGAGAAAATCTATGTTTTTTACTGAAAAAAAACTGTTTCAATAGAAAATTGCAGATATTGTCATCAAATTAAAAAGTTGTATATAAGTAGATACTGATTATGTTTTGGTGAAAATCGCTCAACATGTGGCCCTGCATGATGCATTATTCATGATTATCGCAACAGTTCTATCTCAAGAACTAATGCACAGAATTTCACAAAATTTTAGATTGTGTGAGGCCTTGATATATACTATATCTGATTACTTTTTTGGTGTATATTGCGCAACAGGTGGTGTTGCTATGCTGCTTTTTTTCACGATTTCTACAATAGTTATATCTCAAGAACTAATGTACGTATTTTCATGAAATTTCAGATTCCGTTCAATCTTTGATATAATATGGTTCACATTACGTTTTGATGCAAATTGCACAGCAGGCGGCACTGCTATGTGGCATTATTAATGATGATTATCTTAATAGCTCTATTCGATGAACTAATGCACGAATTTTCATAAAACTTCAAATTCAGTTAGTCCCTGATATAAGTGGATATCCTTAAAATAATCGCTCAGCACGTAGCTCTTCTATCCAGGTTTTTTACGATTTCTGCGATAATTCTGTTTAAAATACACGGATGTTCATAAAATTTCATATTCAGTTAGAGCTTGAAATAAGTTTTCGCAGATTGGATTTTGGTGTCAATATCATATACATGATGCACGAGACGCATTTATTATTTCATTTTCTTTTCGAAATAAATAATCGACACTTGTGATAAGGGAAATTATTTTTTCAACTAACATATCCACATAGAATTTTGAATTCATACGACCTCAAATGCGCAAAATTGGTGTTGTTCCATAAACTGGACAATTGCACCATAAAATTTTACTACTAAGAATGTATTCATTAAAAATACAAAATCTTGCTCAATGGTGCACAAAACAAGAACTTTAATATGAACTTGTACAATTAAAATAAAATAAAATATCAACGTTTCGCGCCGTCTCCAGGAAAATATGATAATGAAAAGTCTAAAAGTTTGCTTCCTGATCGAGAGATAATGTTTCTAATAAAATAAAATCAAAATGAATTAAAAGTTTAAAAATGTTGCCACTTACACGTGAGTAAAAATTAAAATATTGCAAAGAGATATAAAATTTAATTTTTTATGATGTTATGCCATATTTTTGGTATATTATAGGATAAATTATCATTACAAGGTTTACTTTCTCGTGCGATGATTTCGACAAATTCTCTTATTTTACCTTCAACTGCGTTATTGCACGGAACTATGATTTTAGCTTCTTCAAAGTTAATACGGTAACCCTTGTTCGCCAAATAGAAGCGAGAAAGAGCAATATTCTGTTTATACAGTGAGTTGCCAAATTATTAGGGACAGTCATGGAATAAAGGTTTTTTGTACAATATTAGGATATAACTTGAAAATAAACACTGTTTTTAAGTTAAAAAAGCTTGATTATTATAGTTTGAGTATTCACGTATTATTATATGAAAGAAAAAACCCAGCAAAAATATAATATAGTCAATTTACCAATGTTAAGTAAAGAATATTAATATTTGGTGACATTTTCTTTAGCTTCAAGGAGTACTTCGATGCGTCTAGGCATGCTCTCTTCGCAATTTCTGGCACTTTCTTTTATTTTAGGGTTATCATGCCATACATTTATTAGTTTTTGGATGAGTTGTACCTTGGTTGTAATCATATTTTTGGCGATTTCCCCTTGGTGATCTTCCATAAGATTTCTGTGGGGTTCATGTCAGGGGAATTGCCAGGCCAAGGTAAAACTGGGATATTGTGGTCTTCCCAAAACTTTGAAATGCTTCTAGCTTTATAACAAAGCACTGAATCATGCTTAGACATAAACTTTTCACCACTTGGGATCCATTCTTCAATTTGTGGAAGCAGCCGAGTTTCAAGAACATGCCTGTACTGGTCTTGTCTCATGATTCCCTAGACATTGTAAAGGCGTCCAACTCTTTTAGCGCTTATGACAGACCACACCATTACTTTATCAGGGTGTTTAACACTATCCACGATGCAGTCATGGCGGTATTTTACGCCTGGGCGTCGCCTGACAAAGCTGCTTTTATCGGCTAAAATCTCAAAAATTGATTCATCTGAGAAAAGACCTGAAAAAAATTAAATATGTTAATAATTTCGAAATAAATGACTTTAAATGTCTTAAATAATAATTATCTTAACAACTCACCTTACTCCCGTCATCAAATGTGTTCTGGCGGTGTTCACGAGCCTAGGCAAAGTGCTTCTGTCAACTAGGGTTTCTTGCCTGGCCAATGCAAAACCTGTCAACCCTTCCTCCGCTAATGTCCACAGCATAGTAGTTTTCTCAAAACTGGCATTTCAGATTCTTGAATAATGTAAATAAGGAGTCCCATCTTTTTCTTTCTGTTTCCTATACAGATATCCCTGATTTTTATATCGGCATGTGGAGTTCTTATGTATTTTCTTCCTCTTTTACCTCTACATTTGGGTGGAAGTGGCTGGTTTTTGTCCAGATTTATTTTTATCCTGTTGACTACTGACTTGGAAACTGAAGCAAGTTCTGCTATCTACCCTTTTGGAATGTCTCGTATGCAGAAGAAGAGGTTTTACCTCAGATTTTTTTCCTAAGGGACAAATCAATCCCTCAATCCATACTGAAATTATTAAAAATTAAAAATAAATTAAATCGTAAATAATTTTCCAAAAAAAAAAAAAATACAAATATCTAATCAATAAAGAAAGATAATACTCACATATTATTCTTAAGTTTTCCAAAAAAAAAACCCAAAGAATTTTGTTTAAGTTAAAGGAAAACATGTTCTACTATTGCGAGTAAAAAGACTTAGCATCTTTCTCGTTATTAAAATATTTATAGAAAGCAAACAAACTTTGTAACATACTAAAAGTACTTAAAAGTTGAGTTATAGAGATATTGACAATGGTAAAATACATTCCTGCAACACTTAAACCATATACAGCCGCAGCCAAGGGCACTCAAAGTGTATGACTAGCAATAAATGTGACTGTCCCTAATAATTTGGCAACCCACTGTACTGTCTAATATCCTTGCAATGCTCCTTAATTCTAACTAAAAGTTTGCTTGTTGTCATGCCGATGTAGACCTTTTTAACATTATTTGATAATGTGATGGGTATTTCATATATACCAGATTTTTGATCTATTGGAATTTTGTCGATCTTATCAGTAACGATGTCAATGATGTATGGAGATGGAATTGCGACAAGTTTTATGTTATATTTCTGTGCGATCTTTTTTATTTTTTCGAATATATAACCTCTTCAGACCCGAGCATAAAATAACTCTACATACAAATATATATTTATTGCTTTTGCATAATCGAAATGACACTATAAATGACAGAAAGTGTCATTTTTATGAAATGAGTACTTTAGGGGACTGGTAATTTAGGTTTACAAATAAGGATACAAATGTAGTAATCCCCTTAAAAGATCAGTTTAACTATCAGTAATATAAATTTATGCAATAACAAAATTAAGGTATTTAAACAAGTAAATAATAAGCAAATTCTCAATTTTTTTTTTTTTTTTTTTTTTTTTTTTTTTTTTTTGTAAAGCACTTAAGTTAAATAATAATGAATTTTTCTTACTTTCTTGGTCCCAATGTATATTGAAGGTGTTTTCGAAACTCGGATGAAAATAATTTATATTTTATGAGGTAATATTCATCAGTGCTGATATTTATTGGTTTTGTTTAAAGCAAAAAACATTCAGCTGTATAAAAGTAAAGTAAAAATGCAAAAAATTCGAGCAGTTTAGTTTTTATGAGGAAAAGAATGGAAGTACACATTTGTGTACCTCAGGTCTGAAGAGGATAAGGGATATAATGAAATTTTCTGTAAACCATAAGCTTATTCTCTCGTTGGCCAGATGTGGGAGGAGTATTGTACTGTTGAACTATTTTATTTAAAAATTTTGCAGGAAAACCATAGTCAAAAGCTATTTTTTGTGTAAATTCAATTTCTTTATTTAATTTGTCATCCGAACAAATCATAAATGCTCTTTTAAAGCGGGCAGCAATGTACAGAATAGTAAGACAAATATCGTATAAACAGAATAAAGAACAGAGCATAATTTTGAGGACATTAAAGAAACTAAAAAAGGATTCCAATATTATTATTATCAAGACAGACAAATCAAACAGAATAGCAGTTTTGGACAGATTAACTTACATTGATAAAATGAATACGTATATTGCTGATATGGACTGTGAACTTCTGCATGAATATTTAAACAAGAAAATTTTCCGTAAAGTTGAAAAGTTATTCGCACTGGAAAATGGCCGGATAGTATGAAATCACGTATTAAAATTAATCATACTGGTGTTACTCCGATGCTGACTGGGAGACTGAAAGATCATAAGTCAGATTTACCATTGAGACCCATAGCTTCCCGCTGTGTTGCACCCACATACTTTTCGGAAAAGGCTTTCGTGATCTTCTTGAAGTCGAAACTTCCTATATCAGAATTTACATTTTTGTCTACAAGAGATTTTACGGATAAAGTTAAAGTAATTCCAATTAATGCAAACACCATTATGGCAAATTTAGACGTAGTTTCATTATATCCTAACATCAATGTGCACGAAGTCATAGAATATATTAATATGATAGATAAAATTTCAAATATGTCTCAAGCTATCAAAACCTCCCTTAAATCTGGCCTAAACCTCATAGTTTTCAGTAATATTTTCGTTTTTAATAAGAATAATTACAGACAACTGCATGGTGCGCCTATGGGGTCATCTGTCTCAGGTCTGTTTGCTGAATTTGCGTTAAGACCACTAGAACATAAAATTTTTAATACGTTTAATTTGAAACTCGAATGTTGGTTCCGTAGTGTTGATGATGTTTTCATCTTATGGAACCACAGTTTGGCTGAACTATATGTTTTTCTGCAAGGTGTCAATAGATTAAGCAATAGTATTAATTTCACCCCTGAAGTCGAAGAAAACGCCACCCTTCCATTTTTAGATGTTCAGATTAATAGATGCAATTCAAGTTTAAAATTTTCAGTCTACAGAAAACCAATAAAAGAAAATACAGCTATCCCGTTTTCAGCCAACATGCCTTTCTAGTATAAAATATCTGCATTCAGGTTATTTATTAAAAGAGCATTTATGATTTGTTAAGAGGATAAATTAAATAAATTTAATTTATACAGAAAATAGCTTTTGACCATGGTTTTCCTGTAAAATGTTTAAATAAAATAGTTCAACAGTACAATACTCCTCCCACATCTGGCCAACGACAGAATAACCTTATGGTTTACAGAAAATTTCATTATATCCGTTATATGTTCGAAAAAATAAAAAGGATCGCAAAAAAATATAACATAAAACTTGTCGCAATTCCACTTCCATATCTCATTGACATAGTTACTGATAAGATCGACAAAATTCCAATCGATCAAAAATCTGGTATATATGAAATATCCACCACATTATCAAATAATGTTAAAAAAGTCTACATCGGCATGACAACACGCAAACTTTTAGTTAGAATTAAGGAGCATCGCAGGGATATTAGACAGTATAAACAGAATACTGCTCTTTCTCGCTTCTACATGGCGAACAAAGGTTGCCATATTAACTTTGAAGAAACTAAAATCATAGGTCCGTGCAATTACCCAGTTGAAGGTAAAATAAGAGAATCTATCGAAATCATTGCACGAGAAAATAAACCTTGTAATGATAATTTATCCTACAATATACCAAAAATATGGCATAACATCATAAAATCTTAAATTTTATATCTCTTTGCAATATTTTAATTTTTACTCACGTGTAAGTGGCAACATTTTTTAACTTTTAATTCATTTCAATTTTATTTTATTAGAAACATTATCTCTCGATCAGGAAGCAAACTTTTAGTCCTTTCATTATCATATTTTCCTGAAGACGGCAGGAAACGTTGATATTTTATTTTAATTGTACAAGTTCATATTAAAGTTCTTGATTTGTGCACCATTGAGCAATGTTTTGTATTTTTAATAAATGCATTCTTAGTGTTGGTGTTCCATTGGCTGCAAAACCTGCCAACGCCATCACAAAAACTCCTCCAAATTGGCGCTTCGAAAAACGAGGTTTTTCTTTTTTTCCCAAGTCCTACCAATAATGGAGAATAACCTCTGGTGCGTCCAAAGTAAACTTTTTTCTTTTGAAAATACTACATCTTTTCAGCGAAATCCAAAATAAACGTTTTTCTCAGCAAATTTTGATGATTTTTCTGATTCACTGATGTTTCTTTTAAATTTCTTTTTACCGACTCAACGAACAACCCACATTTAAAATGATCATTACATAAAATTTGATTAAAAGTTGATTTCTTAAAATCATTATGTTGTTCAGTTAGTACCGTCGTAAGGTAATAATTTATTATAAAGACTTTTAAATCTTAATAACAAAGTAAAGTTTGTTTTGGTTTGTATTTATGTAGTTTGTATAGCCAGTTATCTACACGTGGGATATAGGCCCTAAAGGGAGATATGCCCTCTGTGGGGATCTTTCTAAAGGAACCTAACCCGTATTTATGCAGGGAAATCCAAGGTTCAAAGAAAACCACGGAAAATTCCGAACGGTTAGGTCAACGTCCGCGATTGGCTTCGAACCCAGCACCTGCCGTCTACCAATTTCGGAGGCAGAGTAATAAAAAATTAAAGAGTAGCTTATTTATTATTTGAAGTGCTGAAAGTATTTTGAAATAAAATCGATTTTCAGACAGCTGTTGAGCAGTGTAATGTTGGTAAAGGAACTGGGACTATGGTCATAAATAGCTTAGCTACTGTCAGACAGGAACAATTGGATTTGACATGTTTAATAAATGATCTTTTGTTCGTTTGATAATTTTACTGCAACAGAGTAAGATTTTTTAAATATTATTTTACCTTTTTATTGGTGTAAATAATATTTGTAATTTTATGATTGTATATAATACATTTAAACAAGAATAGCATTAAAGTATATCATAATCACTACAGTATATATTAAAACAAAAAGCTATGATTAAAAATCTTATTTTATCAAAATTTTGTTAAAATAATTCAAATTTCAACATTTTTTTTAATAAAAATCTAAAATATATAAAAAAGGAATTAATAGCATCCTGCCTTCAGTTAACAATTTTTTTTTTTATTAACATGTGATTTTTTACATAATTCTTGGCTTAAAAAATTAATAAAATTTTAAACACACTTATTGTTATAAACATAATAAATAAAAAGGACTAACAATAAACATGCATTATTTATCACATATAAATTATTTGAAACTTATTTAGTGATTTCACATTGAAATGAGTTTTTTAATGCATTCTCTCTGAATATAGAGCAGTCATTAAAAATAATTTGTCAATTTTTCTAAAATTTGATATTTTTATCTTAAAAAAATATTTATTCAGATTCAAGATAATTGTGATTATGCCTTAAAATGGGTAGAAAACATACTCATTTTCATTGAATCTGTGACAGAGACTTGGGAGAAGCGACATGCAATGACTCTGCTTGATTTGATTTAGAATGTCCCTCAAAATATTTCTAAATACGAAGAATTATTAAAAACACCCCAAACCCCACCATTTTTATTTCATAATCAAGTAAAGGACACTTTTAAGTGTAATTCCCACCAAAAATAAATTTAACAGAAATTGCACTTTTTGTAATAATGCCTTTTTTGTTGTAGTTAATTCATTATTTTTCATTAGAAAAAAATCACCGATTTCAAAGCAACAAAATATTTTTAGACAAACTTAAAATGTTATAAGCATAACAGTAATTTTTTTATAAGCTGCGTACCGTTTTTATTATGCATAAATTATTCGAAGATGATTTATCGAATAGATATTTAGATATAATTATATTTATTACAAACTACATTTAAAAACCTAGCAGTCAAGAATGCCAACTGGTGGCAGTTTTTCAAAGTTTTGATAATTTTTTCATCAGAAACTATTTTTTCAATGAGTTCAAAAATTGCTGGTGACCATATTTTGATAGCAAGAACAAACACATGCAGTTTCATCAAAATCTGTAACGATGGGTTACAGACCTGCATTGACTGACGACATAGGTGAAATTCATATAATTAGAAAATCATCCTGTGTTGTTCAAAATTAATTATATTTTATTTTCTATGAAAGAGTATTTGTAGGAAGCACACAGAGACAACATGCCCCCCCCCCCCCCTCGAAGATAAAATTGTCAATAAATGACGCCATTTTTAAAATTTCTTATGGAGTCGGGTTGCGACGAATTTTCTTTCGAATGGTGAACAAAATATTTTTTTAATCTTGTGTTACGTACGTAAAAAAACTGACGCATTTTTATTTTAAATACTCAATATTGTTAAATATACATGACTTTAAGAAAATTGAAATGAAAAATAAAATTGATAATTGATAATTTCTAGTCTTAAAGTGTTGTCTTCATGCCCACTTCATGCCATTCTTGTTTCTGTCAAAATTAATGAGTTACTTTCGTTGAATTCATTTTTTTAAATCTTACCTATAATAACTATACATTCTTATCATACCATTTGAGGTGCAAATGCCCCAACTGCATTGTCAATAAATACTAATAAAAGCCTATGATGATTGGTTGTCATAAAGTAACAGAATTTTAAAATTGTATTATTATTTATCCTTTTTTTTCAAAAACTTATACACACGTTGTATATGTATAATATGCTATATATATATATTTATATACATATAATAATAATAATATGCATGTTATTTAGAAATGTGTTTCTATATATTTAGAACTAATTATTAATAATAGATATTTATTCATTTAATAATTACTTTATAGTTTTTTGGAAGTTTCGATTTCGGTTGAAAGTAGGATTATTACCGAAATTTGATTTTGATTTCAGTCTTCTAAACCTGTTTTGACCCAAAACCAAAAATTATGAAATGGTAAAGAAGTTAACATCAATAAACAGTTAAAAAAACCCTTGAAAGTTTGATAAGTAAGAATTTCAAAAAATATCCCTGTTCTAGAATCTATTCTTAGAGTCCCTGCACCAACAAGGAAAATTTAAAGAAATTACTGAAGTAGCAAAATAAATTTTATGAACATCGAAAGTTTTTCTACAAATCATAAAACACGTTTCAGAATGACAACCTCCTGCTTTTATAGAGATTTAAGTGTTGCAAATATTTGCCCACCTGGATACTAAATGAAATACACTGCTCAAAACAATTAAAGGATATTTGAAGTTTTATATAAAGTAAAGATATAAATGAAATTTTTTTTGCCGAAAATAGAAGAAGAGAATCACAAATGCAATTTTTTCTGGTTTTCAAACTGTGGCGTATGCAAATTTTGAGTTCGACGTCAAAAACGTCGCTTCAGCGGCAGCGAATGAAATTTGACTTTCAACTGGATAAAAGTGAATGAAGATAAGGATGATCGGCATTCAGTGATAGCTTTGTTTCGATGAGTACGATGTCTCAGCGAAGTCATTTGACCGATTCAGAAGCTTGGAGAATTGTTGGTAGGTTAGAAGGGGGCCAAACTCAAGCCGAAGTAGCGCAAGCCATTGGAGTGTCACAAAGTGTCATTTCCAGGATCTGGAACCATTTTTGGAGAGTGGATGTGAAGGCCGAAGACCAGGGCAAGGTCGTAGAAGGGCAACAACTCCCATTGAAGATCTGTATTTAGCGTTAACAGCTTGGAGACACCGAAACATGAACGCTACTCTTCTCCAACAACACCTTCGCTCGGCTACAGGCACCACGATTTCAACTCAGACTGTCCGAAACCGGCTCCACGCTGTAGGTCCGTATGCTCGCCGACCGATGGTATGTGTTAGATTAACATCAAGGCATCGTCGCGACCGCAGGGAGTGGGCAACCGAGCATGTCAACTGGAGGAGAAATGAATGGAGCAATATTCTGTTTTCTAGCAAGTCCCATTTTTCTGTGAATCCGGATAATAGGCGTATTTTCATCTGGAGGGACCGTGGCAGTAAGAATAATCCTGCGTTCGTGCACGAAAGTGTTAGATTTGGCGGTGGAAGAGTGTTGGTGTATGGTGACATCTCCATTGACGGGCGCACTGACCTCTACATCATTCGAGATGGAGCTCTGACTGGTCGCCGATATAGGGATGAGATCCTCAGACCTATTGTAGTCCCTTACGCTGCAGCAATAGGAGATAACTTCATTTTAATGGACGATAACTGCAGGCCACATCGTGCAAACCTGGTGGAGGATTTCCTTTTCGAGGAAGGAATTGTTCGAATGGAATGGCCAGCGTGTTCTCCAGACATGAATCCAATCGAGCACGTTTGGGACACTCTAGGAAGACGAGTTTCTGGCCGCCAAAAAACCTCACAAACTCTCCAAGAACTGGAAAAAGCTCTTCTGGAAGAGTGGGGCAGAATACCCCCAACTCGTCATTAATAGCCTCATTGAGTCCATGTCTCAAAGGTGTTCAACGTTGCTGGCCGTCCGTGGAAACCATACCCCCTACTGAAAATGATTTTCTTTGAAGAAAACACCTTTTCTTATTCTTTTTTTCTCATATGCACAAATTGTGTTTTTTTCCTTTTGTACACAAATGCGCAATAAAATACATTTTTTTCTGCCAAACATGTGTAACTTATTCTCATATAACCTACTATGTCTATCGACCATGTATCAATCAGCTAAAAAGTTTCCCAGATACAAAATCCACCTAAAACTGCAATATCCTTTAATTGTTTTGAGCAGTGTATATGCGGGATACATATTTAAAGTTATTGTACATAAAATTTTGCATTCATTCATATCAAGGAGATTAAGGCTTTTGAAGTATTTTTTCACAGAAAACAATTTGTTGATTACTTCACAAATGAAAGGTTTTCCAGTAACATGCTGTGGAGATGTGCATTAAAATTATGATTGTCAAAAATATTTGGGTGCGTATCTTACAAGTGAAATATTTCAAATTTTAATGCCAAAAAAAACTTTGTTTTTAATATACATTTGAATTTTTTTACCTACATAACATTGAAAAGATTGTCAATTATATATTATTATCCTTGTCAAATGAAATTCCATTGTTGGATTTTTCACAAATGCAAGATTCCTTATATGCATGTATACGATGTGCATTTAAGTTATGTTTGAGAGAAAATTTGTTGTTCCATATTATCATTGTCTCCCATTGAAAACTTAGTCATTTGTATGTTTGAGAACATGTTTCATCATATTGTATTTCCAAGAAAATTTTTTGTTGCATACCTCACAACTGAATGATTTCTTATTTGTATGCATCAGAAGGTGTGCATTTAGGTACGATTTCTGTAAAAACTTTTTGTTGCAAATTTCACAATTGTAAGGTTTTTCATTTGAATGCACGAAAAAGTGTGTATTCAAGCTTCTTTTATGAGAGAATTTTTTGTTGCATATTTCACAACTAAAAGGTTTCTCATTTACATGCGTACGTCGATGAACATGCAAATTACTTTTCGCAGAAAATTTTTTGTTGCATATTTCACAACTGAAAGGTTTTTCATTTGTATGCACGTGAAGATGTATATTCAGGTTACTTTTCTGAGAAAATTCTTTGTTGCATATTTCACATTTGAAAGGTTTCTCATTTGTATGCAAGCGTCGATGTACCTTCAAGTTATTTTTGATAGAAAAATTTTTGTTGCATATTTCACAACTGAAAACTTTTTCATTTGTATGCAGAAGAAGATGCTTATTTAGATTGTATTTCTGAGAAAATCCTTTGTTGCATATTTCACAAATGAAAGGCCGTTCATTTGTATGTATACGAAGGTGTAACCTATGAGTACTCTTGTAAGAAAATCTTTTGTTGCAAAACTGGCATACAAAAGGTTTTTCTGTTATTTTTGCATGAATGTCCGAACTGAAGTTGCTCATATTTGGATATCTTTCGTTACGTATTTCAAAAATGCATTTTTTGCTGTGTGTGAAAAGTAGATGAATTAAATTGCACTTACAAAATTTTACATTTTTCTATGCAGATAAATGGATACTTTTTATGAAGATGTTGATGCAAATTGTCTTTGAAATTTGCTGTTGTTGCTTTTTTCACAATGAACAGATTTTTCCTTCTGATTGGTGCATATTTGATGCATTACCAACTTTCGTGAGAAATCAATAATATTCCTCATAATTTGGTGAATGCCGATATGAAACTTTACAATGTTTTGCATAGAAAAATATTGGACTGTTTAAAACCAAATATATGCCCTCATTATAATAAAAGCTGAAGAAGAAACAGAAGTAATGGCTTGAATGAGAAATGACAAATAAAATGCAAGTGTTGTCGCTTGTGAATGGGTCAACTTTTACATAAACTTTAATGTTTTGGTTTTTTTTCAAATTTGTCCTATTCAGAATTATTCTTTTGGTTCGTGTATCGTCATTTGTCTACTTTTTCACTGAAGATGACTTACTTGACCTTTCTAAAATGAAAGAAAATATATAAATGTAAATAGTTTACCATTTTAACGATGCATAGATAATAAAAATGATTTAATAGATTAGTATGATAATCAATTTCTGCAATTTAACAATAGTTGACACCAAAAAAATTATCAAAAATTCATTTCTTTAAATGTAAATAAATTACAGGGGGAAAATATATATTTTTATTCAACAAAATAAATTTAATCAAATGATTAAAATACTACTGCAATGCGCAACCCAATGATAACTTCATAAATAAAATTCAGTTAAAAGACTTTGGAAATCACTGATCATAGAAGGCGGCAGCCTTCAAGTGACGCAGCTTTAAACCTACCATCGTCAAAACCTACCATCGTCATAAGATGCGGAACTTCATATATACAGCTAACTCAACTTCAAAGGAAATCGGAAAAGCCGCCTTCTAATAACTCAGCAAATATTGGTCAGATTGGTCCAATTTTTTTAATATAGTCTTATATTCCCAGTCTAATCCTATCCTATAATTTTTACATTTCTACGTGCCGTATATTTTTAGATCTCGATAACCATTTTTAAACTGAAAACGATGGTGTTTGTTCCTGATAATGAGATCTAGAAAACCGGCTGGGAGATTTTATTAAAACTTATATATAATATGAATCTCTTTAAGATAGAGGTAATAAGACTTGCCTTGTTTCTAGGAAAACTCTTGTTTGTTATATATTGGTCTTGGAAAATTGGACTATATTAGCTCGCGGATTACATGTTATTCTATGGGTTAGCAGACGAAGAGGGAGTGAAAAACGTTATGTACTTATGGTCACAGTTAAAATACCCAAATCGAAGCAATAAATGTTTTTTAAACTACAAAAACATCTTATCATGTGCTTTAAAACATTCAATAAATATATACTAAATCAAATTTCTATTTATATTGCCTTTATTTTTCGTAAGAAGAAAATATTACGTTTCTTACATTGGATATTTTTGCATTTTGTGGAAAAAATATTTTGAATCCTTTTTTTAAAATAGGAAAATATTTTTTAATTATACATATTCAATATACTTTCGACTTATGATTTTTTTTTTAAGTTTTCAAACAAAAATTATTTTAAATTATTTGTTGTTGGAAAGTCATGTATTCATACGCCTAGGGGCGCCACTTGTCTAGTTTTGTTTTGAATCAGAACGCGGCGGCCGAGCCAGCGGCCTGGTTGGTAGCGTCAGCTCCTCCCACGCCGCTGGACCCTGGTTCGAGTCCAGCTAGCGGCATGGGTGTCTTGTGTTGTCCCTGTGATAATAGTTGTACCGGATATTCTGTAATAAAGTGTTCTATATATGGTTTCTTGTGATCATTGGAGGTTATGCCGGCGAATAGCTATAGCGCCTACCTCAAAGCAAATAAATGTAAATGGAAAACGCGGCGGCGGCTGGATATTGGTGTTAGCAATTCAGGTAGGATTTATTTATGTACAATTGAATTTGATAAAGAAAATGCACAAATTGAAAAACATCGAACAGACATGATAGAATCATTAAGTAATTTTCATGGTTTTAATAATCCACATGGCTGTTTCTTGTTATGCCAATTCAATCTTGCTATGTCTTAATATACAATGAATAAAGTTAACCCGAGAATCTTGCAATGGATTTTTAATATAGAATGTATTAAAACTTAAGGATTAGACTGAGGAGGCAGGGTATATTTAAAATTTTACGAGAATGCCAGGTAAAAATCCTGCAAAAAAATATTTAGATTATTTATTTTTAAAATTTTTTTGCTACTTGAGCAAAGAATAGGTTTGCACCCAATCAACTGAAACTTACTGATTTGCTTAAAGTATTGTTTTTAAATACAGGGTGCAAAATACGTGAATTTTCTTAAATCCCAAGTTTATTTCATTAAAAAATTTATCATTTCATGAAAATGTATTTCATATCTTTATCTTTGAGTTTAAATGTTAAAACACTTTTCAATGTTCATATTTTAGCATATTTTGCAGATAATGCATTTTGTGGATTTCACAGAGTTGACTGTATTATACTCTATTATAAGCATTCATTATGATTTCTTCTCCATTATTACAATCAAATTACTCTTTTTAAAAATGTAAACAAAATATGAGCACATTATATTTTGAACAATGTCTGGTCCCAAGTTACACACACTTGAGGGAATTTACAATTTCTATATATTGCTTGTTTTAAACTTAAGTGAAATGTTGGATAAAACATTTTCAGTTACATAAATTATTTCTATTATGAAATATTTTAGTAATCGGTACTGCTCTGTTATCCTGTCGACCAATTTCGCCAAATTATACAATCACCAAACTAATAGCCAAATCATACATGACATATTTTTTATTTCAAATAACGAAAAAATAAATAATTAGTAAAATATTAATAAAAAGTCGAAATAAAAATCACTTAATGACATTTTAAACACACAAATCGTATTTAATGGCATTGAATGTGACATTCACGATCATCCATTATTGGCATTTAATCTTATAGTTTGGCGATAATTTTTTGGTTGATGGGATAACCTAGTAGTACCTAGTAACCTATAGAGTTAACAAGTAAAATTTATACAACATTTCATTAACTCGATTCCTCTTAATTAAGTAAATTTGAAAAAACGGCGGCAAAAATCCATTGCAAGATTCTCCATTTAATCTTATTGCAGACTTTATTCATTGTATATTAAGACATTGAAACACTGAATTCGCATAACAAGAAACGGCCATGTGGATTATTAAAACCATGAAAATTACTTAATGATTCTATCATGTCTGTTCAATGTTTTTCACTTTTTGCATTTTCTTTATCAATTCTATTCTAAATAAATAAATTCTACCTGAATGAAAAATGCTAAAAGAGGGGAGATAGGGTATATTCAAAATTTTACGAGAATGCCAGGTAAAAATCCTGTACTGTACTTTTTTTGGTTTGTTTTCAATAATTTTTTTTCTCATTACTCCTTGCACCAACATAAAATTGTCTTGTTCAAGAATATTTACTGAAGGAGATATGTATCAGTTTTGTTTGATTAAAAAAAAAAAGAGATAAAATTATTTATTTTTAAAATTTTTTTGCTGCTTGAGCAAAGAATAGGTGTGCATTAATCATACCCAATCAACTGAAACATACTGACTTGCTTAAAGTAATGTTATTAAAAAATACAGGGTGCAAAATACATGAATTTTCTTAAATCCCCAGTTTATTTCATTAAAAAATTTGTCATTTCATGAAAATAAAAAGTATTGCATATCTTTATCTGTGAGTTTAAATGTTAAAACACTTTTCAATGTTTACATTTTAGCATATTTTGCAGATAATGCATTTTGTGGATTTCACAGAGTTGACTGTATTATACTCTATTATAAGCATTCATTATGATTTTTTCTCCATTATTACAATCAAATTACTCTTTTTAAAAATGTAAACAAAAGATGAGCTCATTATATTTTGAACAATGTCTGGTCCCAAGTTACACACACTTGAGGGAGGGAATTTACAATTTCTATATATTGCTTGTTTTAAACTTAAGTGAAATGTTGGATAAAACATTTTCAGTTACACAAATTATTTCTATTATGAAATATTTTAGTAATCGGTACTACAGTAGAGGACCTATTATCCGGAATTCCGAAATCCGGAAGGACCCGAAATCCGGAAATGAAGACGATTGAGAACGAGGTGAATCATGATGAAATGAATGAATCATGAATCTTTGATTAAATGGATGTTTTTTCGAGATTTTTTGAGATTTCATGCTTTTTTGGCCCTTTTTTTTTACAAAATTCACTTTTTTCTGCTTTTCTGCGTTTTTTCGGCAGAATTTAGGTTTTTTATAAAAAAACGCAAATTTTTTCAAGTATTGCTTCAAGTATCAAAATTCATAATTCATTCAAAGATTCATGATTCATTCATTTAATCACGATTCATTCCCATAAAAAAACGCAAATTTTTTCAAGTATCGAGAAAAAACTCCAACTTCGTCATATATCGCGATAAAACCCTACAGATATCTCGCAAAAAATGTAAATTTTGTGAAACGATCGCGGAAAAATCCCATGTAAACGCTCCCCTCTAATTATTTTAAGATTTTTCGTCACCTTTGCGGGGGGGGGGGGGGAGCGGATTAACGGTATTTTACGGATATATATATAAATATATATCCGTATATATATATATATATATATATATATATATATATATATATATATATATATATATAAAGCCAGTTAGCAAAACGTCCGGTTTTTGAAGAGCTCTGAATTTTGGATGTCCGGATTTGAGACTTCGTACTATATTACAAGAGTCAAAGTTGTAGCTTAATGTTTTTTCCACAGACTTCTCATACAACACACTTTTCATTCATATTCTAGACAGCAGTGCTATAATTTTGTTATTATTTTAAAATTTTCCGTGTTTTTTTTTTTTTTGTTTGTTTTTTGGAGGGGGGGAGGGGAGTGTCGTGTTTCGGACGGACCCGAAATCCGGAAAATTCCAAAATCCGGAAAGCCCTCGGTCCCGACGATTCCGGATAATAGGTCCTCTACTGTACTCTGTTATCCCGTCGACCAATTTCGCCAAATTATACAATCACCAAACTAATAGCCAAATTATACATGACATATTTTTTATTTCAAATAACGAAAAAACAAATAATTAGTAAAATATTAATAAAAAGTCGAAATAAAAATCACTTAATGACATTTTAAATACACAAATCGAATTTAATGTCATTGAATGTGACACTCAAGATCATCCATAATTGGAATTTAATCTTATTGTTAGGCGATAATTTTTTGATCGATGGAATAACCTAATAGTACCTAGTAATCTATAGAGTTTTCAATTAATATTTATACAACATTTCATTAACTTGTTTCCTCTTAATTAAGTAAATTTGAATAATGTCACACTACTTAATTTCATAAATTTTTGTGACGCTTTGTGAGTTGTTTATTTTATTTATAAGTGATTAATAAGTCAGAGGTGGATCTTGATTGATGAATATTATTTTACATGATTTATGTCAAAAAAAAAAAAATTTCGTATCGTCAATTTCAAGATATATCATACAATGTTACTATAATTTATAAAATTACTCCTTGCACCAACATAAAATTTTGTTGTCAGTGGCGCAGCCAAGGGGGTGGTTTTGGGGTTAAAACCCCTCCCAGAGCTAAGAAAGATCACTATAATTGTCACTTATATGAATCAAAACCAAACTTAATATTTAAATGTTTTGGCACATTTTAGAATCCGCCGCTTTTTTTTAATCAGATTTCATTTAATAAAGCAATTCAATTATCTGGCGAAAATTCTACTTAAAATTGTGAAAGTGCATATTACATGGATTAGTTAAGTAAAAATTCGTTATTTGAAATAAATCACTTTTCTGAGACGCATTATGCTAAAAAAATGATAATTTCTTGTCACACCGATGCTTTTTGAGTTTAAGGAGGCTCAGGGGTTGAAAACTTTTCAAAAAATCTATTTTTTTATGATCTAGTTATTATTCAATTAATTCTTAACTCAATGCAAAAAACCGCATAAAAATATTTGCATTTTTAACGGAGTTATAAGCTTTTATGTATTAACACATTCATAGTCGCACCCATATAATTTCAACTTTAAGTCGCGTTTTCTCCAAACTTTATTTTTGACGACTAACACCAAGATTTAAAAAAAAACTGTTTGATGGAATGGCTTAATTTTTTTTTTTTTTTTTTTTTTTTTTTTTTTTTTTTTTTTTTTTTGCTTGCATATAACATCATTATCTATTGAATGAATTAAGAATATAACTATCACATTAAAAAACTCTCAAATTTGAAAATTTAAAAAAACTTCTAAAATAGGGATGCACAACCTGTGGCCCGCCAGTTTCGTCAATTCGTCTTCGACAAAAAGCTCAAAAAATGCAAAATATGTCTACGAATCGCATAAATATAGCAAATTATATCCATAAATCATGTAAAATGTAAATTACATTCATTAATCGCATAAAAATCACGAATTATGTCCATGAATCGCTCAAAAAAAGCGAATTGCATAAAAAATGCGAATTACGTCCACAAATCGCTCAAAATGTGAATTACGTCCATGAATTGTGTAAAAAAGTGAGAATTACGTTCATAAATTGTATGAAAAATGCAAATTATGTCTATGAATCGTGTAGTAAAACGAGAATTATGTTCATAAATCGCTCAAAAAACTCAAATTTTGGCAGCAGAAAGCTGAAATGCAAATTACGTTCATAAATCACTCAAAAAATGCGAATCACTTCCATGAATCGTGCAAAATAACACTAATAACATTCATAAATTACAAAAAATGCAAATTACATCCAACAATTGGTAAAAAAAGCGAATTACATTCATAACTCCTATAAAAACACAAATAGCATCAATAAATCGATCAAAAAACGCAAATTTTGTTGACAGAAAGCTAAAAAAATGCGAATTATGTCTACAAATTGCATAAATATAGCAAATTACGTCCATAAATCATGTAAAATGTAAATTACATTCATTAATCGCATAAAAATCGCGAATTATGTCCATGAATCGCATGAAAAATGCGAATTGGGTCCACAAATCGCTCAAAACGTGAATTACGTCCATGAATTGTTTAAAAAAGTGAGAATTACGTTCAGAAATTGTATGAAAAACACAAATTATGTCTATGAATTGTGTAGTAAAACGAGAATAATGTTCTAAATCGCTCAAAAAACACGAATTTTGGCAGCAGAAAGCTGAAACGCAAATTACATCTATAAATCGCATAAAAATAGCGAATAGTGTTTTGTATTCATGAATTACATAAAAAATGTGAATTACGTTCATGAATATTCAAAAAATGCGAATCACTTCCATGAATTGTGCAAAATAACACGAATAACGTTCATAAATTGCAAAAAATGCAAATTACGTCCAAGAATTGGTAAAAAAAGCGAATTACATTCATAAATCCTATAAAAACACAAGTAACGTCAATAAACCGATCAAAAAACGCAAATTTCGTCAATAGAAAGCTCAAAAAATGCAAATTATATCTATGAATCTCATAAATATAGCAAATTACGTCCATAAATCATGTAAAATGTAAATTACATTCATTAATGGCATAAAAATCGCGAATTATGTCCATGAATTGCTCAAAAAAGCGAATTACATAAAAAACGTGAGTTGGGTCCACAAATCGCTCAAAACGTGAATTACGTCCATGAATTGTTTAGTGAAAATTACGTTCAGAAATTGTATGAAAAACACAAATTATGTCTATGAATCGTGTAGTAAAACGGGAATTATGTTCATAAATCGCTCAAAAAACACGAATTTTGGCAGCAGAAAGCTGAAACGCAAATTACGTTCATAAATCACTCAAAACATGCGAATCACTTCCATGAATCGTGCAAAAAAACGTAGAAGAATTGGTTAAAAAAGCAAATTACATTCATAAATCCTATAAAAACACAAATAACGTCAATAAATCGATCAAAAAACGCAAATTTCGTCGACAGAAAGCTCAAAAAATGCGAATTATGTCTACAAATCACATAAATATAGCAAATTACATCCATAAATCATGTAAAATGTAAATTACATTCATTAATCGCATAAAAATCGCAAATTATGTCCATGAATCGCATAAAAAATGCAAATTGGGTCCACAAATCGCTCAAAACGTGAATTACGTCCATGAATTGTGTAAAAAAGTGAGAATTACGTTCATAAATTGTATGAAAAATGCAAATTACGTCTATGAATTGTGTAGTAAAATGGGAATTATGTTCATAAATCACTCAAAAAATACGAATTTTGGCAGCAGAAAGCTAAAATGCAAATTACGTCTATAAATCACATAAAAATAGGGAATAGCGTTTTGCATCCATAATTTGCATAAAAAACGCGAATTACATTCATGAATCGCTCAAAAAATGCAAATTACATCCATGAATTGCATAAAAATGTGAATTATGTTCATAAATCACTCAAAAAATGAGAATCACTTCCATGAATCGTGCAAAAAAACACGAATAACATTCATAAATTGCAAAAAATGCGAATTACGTCCAAGAGTTGTGTAAAGAAAGCGAATTACATTCATAAATCCTATAAAAACACAAATAACGTCAATAAATTGATCAAAAGACACAAATTTTGTCGACAGAAAGCTGAAAAAACACAAATTATGTCTATGAATTGCATAAAAATAGCAAATTACGTCCATAAATCATGTAAATTGTAAATTACATTCATTAATCGCATAAAAATTGCAAATTATGTCCATAAATTGCTCAAAAAATGCAAATTACATTCATAAATCGCATAAAAAAACACGAATGATGACCATGAATTGCACAAAAAATGCGAATTACACCCAACATTAAATTAATTTGCAGAAAGATTTTGGTTTTATACAAGTTTGTCAACAAGAACCTACAAGTTATCCTGAAACACATTCTAAACCAACAAAAATTTAATGGAAAGATAAATTTGTCCAAGAAAGACAAAATAATTTCCATTGAAATACACTGACCAGAATCGAAAAATTCCTATTGAAATCTATCCTATACAATCCAAAACCAGAAAGAAAAAAATCCCTCCAAGAGTAACTCAATCTATCTGCTGCAAAATAAAATATATTGAAATGCAACTGAACAAGAACCTGAAAATTACATTTGAAGTCAAACCGAAACCAGATACAACTCCCTCCCCCCCCCCCCCCAAAAAAAAAAAAAAAAATTATCCAACCATATCTCGATTCGGGAAAGAAAAATTAATTTCCAGAGATACGCGGGATCAGAAATCTGGAAATTCCAATTAGTCTATCTTAAACCTAATCTGAATCTGAAAAAGGAAATTCCATATAACCGGAACCCAGTATCTATACAGTACAAAATATTTTCCATTAAAGCACAACCTGACCGCAACTTGAAAATTCCATTTGAATTGAACCTGATTGAAACCTGAAAAAAATTTCTATCGAACCTTAACCTAATCCGAAAAAGAGAAAATTATTTCTGCCAATACTCACTGACAAGAGTCTGAAAGTTAACATGAAATCTAATCCAAACACGAAAAGGAAAAAACAATGGAAACACAAGTCTGTCCAAGAAAGACCAAATAATTTCTGTCCACAAACACTGACAAGAATTTCAATTGAAATCTATCCTAAATCCATTTCAAACACTACCCCCCCCCCCCAACCAAAAAAAAAAAAAAAAAACTTTCAATTGTAACCCAATCTATCTGCGACAAAATAATATACTTGAACTTGAAATGCAACTCAACAAGAACCTGAAAATTCCATTTGAAGTCAATCCGAAACCAGATTCAATCCCCTCCCCCCCCCCCCCAAAAAAAAAATCCAATCAAATCAAGATTTTAGAAAAAAAAAAAAAAAAAAAAAAAGACAATTTATGTCGATATGTACTGACCAGATCATGGAAATTCCAATAGAAGTCTATCTCAAACCCAATCCGAACTCTTAACCTGAAACCCAATCCAATCCCCCCCCCCTCCCAAAAAAAAGTAAAATAAAAAAATTAGGAAATATAAATCTGTTCAAGAAAGACAAAATAATTTCCGTCCCCATCCACTGACCAGAACTGAAAACTAGTACTTGAAATGCAACTCGACAAGAACCTGAAAATTCCAATTCAAGTCAAACTGAATCGAGATTCAAACCCGAAAAAAAAAAAAAAAAAAAAAACAATTATCCAACCATATCAAGATTTTTAGAAAAAGAAATTATGTAAATACGTACAGACTAGATCATGGAAATTTTAATAAAATCTTAAACCTGATACAAACTCCCCCCCCCCCCCTCCCTCCCACCAAAAAAAAACATAGGAATTGTAATCCAGTATCTGTACATGACAGAATATTTTTTTCATGTAAACGCAACCTGGCCAGAACCTAAAAATTCTATTTGAATTGAACCCAAATCGAAACAAAAAAAAAAAAAAAAAAATCCCATCACGCTGTAACCTGATCCGAAATTGAAAAAATAATTTCTGCCAATAAGCACCGACAAAAACCTATAAGTTTACCTGAAACTCAATCTAAACCAAAAAAAAAATTAATGGAAACATAAATTTGTCCAAGAAAGACAAAATAATTTCCTTTGACATACATTGACCAGAACCGGAAATTTCCAATTGAAGTCTATCCTAAACACAATCCAAACACTAAAAAAAAAAAAAAAAAAAAAAAAAAAAATCCCTCCAGTAGTCAATCTATTTGCGACAAAATATTATAGATTGAAATGTAACTCAACAAGAACTTAAAAATTTCATTTCAAGTTGACCCATTACCAGATTTGAACCTTAAAAAAAATCTATCCAACCATATCCTGAAACAAGAAAGAAAATGTAATTTTCATTGATACGGACAGACTAGAAGCTGTAAATTTCAATTGAAGTCTATTTTAAATCCAATCCCTGCACAGAACAAAATATTTTCTGCGGAAATGCAATCTGACCAGAACTTGAAAATTATATTTGAATTAAACTCACTCCAACAACCCCCCCCCCCCCAAAAAAAAAAAAAAAATTCTATGGAATCTTAAATTGATCCGAAGAAGGAAAAATAATTTCTGCTGATACACATTGACAAGAACCCAATTTGAACTGAAATAAAAATCAGTGTAAACATTAATCTGTTTAAGAAAGACGAATTAATTTCTGTCAACATGCACTACCCAGAACCTGAAAATTCATAATGAAATCTATCCTTAACCCAATTGAAAAAAACCACAAGAAAAAAAAAACTTAATTAGAACCCTTTTACCTGTGACAAAATAATATATTTTAAAATGCCACCTGAAAATTCCAATTGAATCTGGTTTAAATTTTTCGGGTTTAGGGTAGATTTCAATTGGAATTTGTATTTATAGCTGTTTAGTAAATCAAATGTGGTTCTTAATGGATAAATGTTATTTTACATGATTTATGAGAAAAAAATAAAAAATTTTCAAGTCGTCAAAATATTACATACAATGTTGAAAATCTAGAAAAGACTTTTGATGTATTGCACTGCAAGAAACTCTAAGCAAATACGGAATATTTTTTAATAGCTGTCTGCTTTTTTCACAAAATTATGTAAAAAAAAAAAAAAAAAAAAAAAAAAAAATTCCAAAAACATGAAATGTTTAAATTTATCTACTTTGCATGTTTTATGCTTAGTGACTGAAATGTTCAATAAAAATATATTAGTTTTATTTTGTAAGTTAAGTCGTCCGAGAATGGAAAGTTTCATATGAAATGAAAATATTTAATAAATAACAGAGTCCTGATTTTCTTTCTTTGTCAGTTAAACATTTTCCTAATTGAAGTATAAAACTTATAGGGTGGACCGGGGTAATTCCTGATCAAAAAACACTAACATCTAAATATCTTTTTAATGTTTACAATAGATGAGACCAAATTTAGCATGGTTAATGATTCACCATGTTTCTATTCAATAAAATATAGGCTTTGATTAAAATATTATTTAAAGTTTGCTTAATTAAAAATTTTTGATTCTCGGTAACTACCCTGGGAACATTGTAATTATCAATTACACCGGGGCAATTACCAATCAGGACATTCTTTTGTACAAATGACAGGTACATTAATTTAGAATATATATTGTCAATTTTAATATAAGCCTGATTTAATTAAATGCCTTCATCCATCTGCAATAATTTTATCAATGTGTAAAGAAAAAAAAAAGAAAGAAAAAACAAAAACGAAAAGTTATGTGTGCAACATAGAATATGATGCAACTTCCAACATATTCTGAATACTATTTTCATCCATATACAGTAATTTTTCCCTAACAAGAACAAAGAATCATGCATACTGCATCGATTATGATGCATTTTCCTACTCATTCTGAATACTGTAAACTTATTGTCATTCATGTACAAGAATTTTACCATTCTGTGCAAAAAACAAAGCATAATTAACGACAATAAAAATTTTTGCATACAGCATGTTTAGATACTTTCCAATTCATTCTGAATACTTTAAACCTATAATTTTCATCTTTGAACAGCAATCTTCCCACCCTATGCAAACAGCAAAACATAAATAAACTAAGAAGAATGAAAAATTAGTATAGATTATGAAACACTTTCCAATACATGTTCAATATTGTAAACCTATCATTTTAATCTATTTGCAGTAATTTTACCAATCTATATAAAGAACAAATCATAACTAACAAGAAAGAAAAACATGTGTGCAACATAGATTATGAAACATTTCCAGCATATTCTGAATATTGCAACGCATATAGTCTTAATCAATCTGCAATATTATCAACTTATACATAGGTTGAAACATAATTAACAAGAATCATGCATGCAGCATAGATTATGAAATACTTTCCAGCACATTCTGAATATTGTATCCCTGATCATTTTAATCCATCTGCAGTATATGTATCAACATGTGTAAAGAAAAAACATAGTTAACAAGAATGAGAAATGATACATTACATACAGCATAGATTATAAAACCCTTTCTGAGATGTATGGTGCTGAATGTACATTACCTTCTTATCTTTTACTAACGTATTTTACTACAGAGTTGTTTTTAACAAAATCAAGTAGTACAGCACACATTAATAAAATATGAAATATCTTTTTTTTAAGCGGATGGGGGAAGGGTAATTAAAGGTGAATGAATCATGATTATGAATTTTTTGCATTAGTCTTTAATTTTTTGTTTTTATCATTAACCTAAAAAAAGCAATGATATCAGTACAAAAAACCCTGAACGGGTTAAAAGCTTGTGACGCAGCACTTTATCTTATATCTCTAAGAATTTTAAATTTGGGACTTAAAATTAATGATATCAAAATTTATGTGACGCTATGCTATTAATTAATATACATATTAAAATTTATTCATTAAGGTTTTATCAATTACATCTTTCATAAATTCAAAATATGAATCTTAAAAGATATGATATCAAAATTTAAGTGACGCCTTGACGAGGCTTTAAACGATGTTTTAAAATTCCATTTATTTATTTATTGTCCAAATACATTTTCATATCTAAACAATACTTTTTATTTTCCAATACACTGTTAAATACATCACTTTCACTGAATATATATAATGCACTGAAATGTATTTATTTGAATAAATAGATTTATCTTTTGGGCTACGCTGTCCAAAATCAAAAATAACATTTAAATGAATAGTTTTTGCGTCATTGTATCCAAAATAAGTTAAATAGATGCAAATAGATACAATGATGCAAAAACTATTTATTTAAATGTTATTTTTGATTTTGGACAGCGTAGCCCAAAAGATAAATCTATTTATTCAAATAAATACATTTCAGTGCATTATATATATTCAGTGAAAGTGATGTATTTAACAGTGTATTGGAAAATAAAAAGTATTGTTTAGATATGAAAATGTATTTGGACAATAAATAAATAAATGGAATTTTAAAACATCGTTTAAAGCCTCGTCAAGGCGTCACTTAAATTTTGATATCATATCTTTTAAGATTCATATTTTGAATTTATGAAAGATGTAATTGATAAAACCTTAATGAATAAATTTTAATATGTATATTAATTAATAGCATAGCGTCACATAAATTTTGATATCATTAATTTTAAGTCCCAAATTTAAAATTCTTAGAGATATAAGATAAAGTGCTGCGTCACAAGCTTTTAACCCGTTCAGGGTTTTTTGTACTGATGTACTTATAATGAATGATTTTAAAACTTTTAGCGGATGGCGGAAAAGTTTCGACCTCGGCACATCTTTTAAAACTATTTGTGAGGAGACAAAATCTGCACAGCTTAAAGAAACGAAGAATTGGTGCAAACAACTGAAATAAAATATTAACATGTTATGATGTTTATATTAATATCTTCCCTTTTGCAACTAACTCAATGTAATTTTGTGAATTTCTCTATTGGATTAACCGTATGAAATTCTTAAAGATTCCAAAACAATTTTACAAATGATAAGAAAATCCACATTTTCTTCAAAATTTTAAACCTTTGTGATCCTTTTAAGAATTGAAAGGTGGTTGCAAAAGAAAAAAAAAAGCGAGGAAAGTATTTAAGTGTTTGCTATTCAATCTTGCTCTAATGTCTATCTATCACTGTTTCAAGGCTCAATATAATTGTAGGAATATTACTATCAGAGCAACTGCATGACATTATTAAGCATTCTAACATTATAAAACAATAACAACAAGTTATAAATTTTTTCTAATTTTAAACTTTTGTGGTTCCCTTAAGAAATGAAAAGTGGCAGCAAATAATAGAGTGCAAAATATTTCTGTGTTTGATATTCAATCTTGCTCTCATGTTTCGGAAATTAAAAGTATGTAATCAAAATAATGATAAATAAATATTTATAGATTTTAAAGCTATAAGAAAACAGTATTAATAAAAATACATGTATGACAAATATCTTATTAAATTAACCTGCTAGCTTCGGCTCGGTAAGATGTATTACCGAGAGAGATATATCCTTTCAGTATGGCACTGGTAAGACTCTTTACCGAAGAGTTTGAGCCCCTTTTGAGAGAAAAAGTCATTACTCAGCTGTCAGTTTCCTCTCTCTCCGAGAAAATTTCCCATCCACATTAGACGGAGAAGTCAGTTTTTATTATTGGCGATTTTGGGGGGGGGGGGAGAAAAAAGTATTTGGCGAAAGCTTCTTTCAACACGTCATGCCAGTATATTATCAATAGATATGGAAAGAGGAGTGCATTTTGTTACAGAAAATTTTATAATCACGGTATCTTCTTTATTATGGCTCCCAGATTTAAGGGTCTTGGCCAAGCTGATATTATAAAGCTTATGAATGAATGCGATGCAAAGAATTATGCTGACAGTGATTCAGATTTTGAATTTGATGATCTTGAGGAATCTCTATATTGTACTGTTGACGAGATATTAAGCAAAAAAATGCGGAAATACCGAATAAAATGGAAGGATTTAAATACAATGAAGCTAAAGAAAATGTTTAAGTAAATGTTTTGCAATTTACTGGGAATCCTGGAATATGCATTGATATTTCAGAATTTAAAAATGGTTATGATTATCTTCAAGTTTTATTTCCAAGCGAAGTTTCAGAAATGATAAGCATTGAAACCAATAAATATTGTCGAACAAGTGTTTGATTTAAGACCAGAGGAGAATGGAAAAAGAAAACACTTGAAGAGACAGAAATATTTTTAGGTATTGTTTTACGTATAGGTCATATCCACAAAGATAAAATTCATGATTATTGGTCCACAAAAGAATTAATTGAAACGCCTTTCTTTCTTTAAAAAAATTATGCCAAGGGATCGGTTTGTTTCAATTCTAAAATTTTTGCATTTCACCAATAATGATGAAAAGCTTTCCAAGGATTCATTAAATTAAGACAGATTATGGAAGATGAGAAAGCTTTTCGATGTTTTAAATATGGCTTTTAAACAACCGTATGAACCTACAGAAGAAGTTGCTGTGGATGAAGTTATAGTAAAATTTAAAGGCCCAGTTGCATTTAGGCAGTATATTCTCATAAAACGCAAACAATGGGGAATCAAAATGTACAAGATTGCCGATAAAAAAAGGATACACATATATTATGAGAATATACCTGGGCAATGATAAAAAGAAAACAGATGAGAATTCTGCATCATATAATGTAGTCAGTACTATCGCTGACACTATCAAAGGAAAGGGACATAAATTGTTCATGGACAATTTATTTTCATTTCCTGAACTTTACCGTGATTTTATAAGAGACAAACACATCAATTCTTGCGGTACTTTTAGAAACAATAGGAAGAATTTTCTAAGTGTATTTCGCAACCCAAATAAACGCTGAGAAACTCTCATACGGTATGGAAATGGACATACAGCTTTACGTTGGAAGGATAAACGCGACGTTTATATGCTAAGAAACATGCACAAGCCCAAAGACCAAATTGTTTCAAACGATGGAAAAAACAAAAATAGTCGCTGACTACAATGAAAATATTAGGATTTGTTAACCTGAGTGACAGGATGGCAAATAGCTAGGCTTTCGAACGACGCATGCTAAAATGGACAAAAAAATTATTTTTCCATTTGCTAGACATTGCTATCCTTAATGCCTATATAATCTCACAAAGCACTGAAAGCCACAGAGACTTCCACATGGCATTAATTAAAGTCCTCGTAAAAAAAAATGAAACTGTTACTTCAAAAACTGATATTTTCTCTGAGGTAACTAATACTTCCTCTGCAGGCCACTGGCCTTTGGATGAGAAGAAATATAGAAGATGTGTCGTAAGTTCCAAACAAGGCTTACAAAGGCGGGTAAAAGTAATATGTACAAAATGCAATGTTGCTTTATGCATAGACAGAAATTGTTTCGCTAAGTTCCATACAAACGTAGAATTTTCAAATAAGTAAAATTCATCAGAATCCACTCCATTTTACTAAATAAGATCTTTCATGTCCCAGCATAGAAATCTCTGCATTCGTATTCATTTCATAAAATTTTTCCATAAATTAAAGTAAACAGTCCTTCTCAGGGCTAAAAACAAACAGCTCTTTTCAGAGCTAAATTGGTTCCTCTGGAACCATACATAAAAAAAATAAGAATTGACAAACACATACTGAAACTTTCCTTTCTCTTTAACATTATTATTTAAAATATTATAGTCCCATGAAATCTAGATAATACGCTCCCACCTTTCTATATAAAATATCAAGAATATTATTATGGCTTAAATGAAAGCATTTCCCGCATGGAAAATCCTTCCCACCTCACTACACTCAATTCCTGCTTCCCCTCCTTCCTCCCTCATGCCTTCGATACAAGGAGTTTAAAGCAAAAAATTCTGCTTACCTATTTGTTGTTCTCTAAGAATAGTAAATAAATAATCAATCACGTAAATTATACGTCGCCCCTTCCCTCCAAAATTTAAGCTACCCCATCATAAAAAGTTATGTATTAAAAAAATCTTCTGTTGTAAGTGGTACTCTTTAATAAAAATAAATAAGCAATCAGCTATCTAAATTATTAGCTCCTAAAATATGCACTGTGCACGTTATCTCCCCCCCCCCAACACAATTATACAATGTTATAAATATTCTAAACTATGTGTTTGCCTTATTTATTTTTCTCTAATAACAATAAATAGATAATAAGTCATCTAAAATATTGTCTAGCTCACTCCCCCTCCCAAAATAAATCTTTTTTTTTTTTTAGTTTGACAGTTTTAGAGAGTGTCATGCCATTTTCTTACTGCCCAATACTGTATGTCTAATGTGCCAGACAGGTATGTGTGAAGAGAAAACTGCGCCCGCGGCAAAGTTTCGATTTGGCGCCCTCTCGCCCAATTTATTCTTATGGCAGGTCAAAAATGACGTTGGTAGTATAAATTTGGTGCCCCCTAAAGTTCCTCGCTCGGGGCAGCCGCCCCCTTTGCCCCCCCCCCCCTTTCGCTCGGTGCTGGTGTCAGATAATTTTCTGAGTACAATGCGCCATATTCTAACAGCACAATACTATGCCTTCATTTCAAAACGACTTTTACTTCTATGATAATAATGTAATATTTTACTTGTGTTTCTGTGCCATCCCCCTCCCATAAAATAAAAAAAATAGACCTTATAGACTTGATATTTTATAGTAAGAATACATTTAAATAATGCATATAAATTTCAAATAATTTTATCTATTGCTGTAAAAAAGAACTATAACACTCCTTATTAAATATCGAATATCTTATAATAAACCTAAATAGAATAGTTTTTGTTTCCAAATTTATCATATAAGCAGATACTCTTTTTAGATTTTCGTTAAAGAACAAAAATTCTTAGAAAAATGCAGTTTAAGTTGACGCTTTGAACGGGATTTTCAAATTTGATAGCAAAGGAGAAGAAACAACTGTTGTCACGAGACAACAATTGCTTAGTTGTAAAGACAACAAAGAGTATACGGTCTAAGCAGAGAATATATGCTAAATAGAGTTTATATACTATAGCTTTCTAAGGAAACAGAGGGTTTACGGTGTTCTTTAAAAATCCAGTGGGTATACGGCCACGGCGTATACCTCAATATGAATTTCTTGTATTAGAAAGTATTAAAATGCAAAGAATACTCGCCAGTTAGACTGATGACATTGAGCTTACAGTTTATTCACACTAAAAGTATATTAGACTTAATTTTTTTTCAAAGAATTTTGCCCCTCGAAAAATAAATTAAGAGGTGGGATTACTTCCGCTATCTGCCCCTCTTGCCCCCTATCTTTATAACTGACCAACCAAACTTCAAATTTAATCAGGGAAGTACCTTATCAAAATAAACCGATATATCAAATTTGAAGACAATCGGATATCAAATGTGTATGAAAACTAATTCAATCTAAATTATGGGTGAAGGACTAGCCCTCACCTCATTCTTTTAAACTTAACCAACAAATTCCCTAAACTAATCAGAATATCGCATTAACAAATGAACCTATATACAAAATTTTAAACAAATCGGATATTTCTGCATGATAAACTCATTTATCTAATTTCTAAATTATGATAACAAATGAGCAAATCAGGTGTGGCTGACATGTCACAGATTTTATTGAAAATCATCATATAAGTAGATCACAATCATTTACGAGGAAACGCAAAGTATTAGAGTTCAGACTAGTTTATTTCAGCATAAAAATTTACATTAAAGTTGATACGAAATCAAAGTCTTGTGTACATGCTTGAAATTTCAAGTTTGATTATTAGCCTTAGGAATGGAAAGATTGTAATAAAAATTATTTACACTTAAGAATGAACTATAAGTAACAGATTGGCATAATTTAGTAATTGTATTTTTATTTCATAATTTAAAAATAAATAAATAATAAAAAAATCGTGGAAAAAATGAAATATTTCAGTTATGTGTTTTAAAATGAAGGGCACTTTTTCCAAATTCATTTTTCTTTTTTTGCCATTATAGCTAATTGAATATATTTAATACATCTATAATCTAATTCTTGCCTTTTTCATTCCTTTATGAGAAAAAAAAAATAAATAGTGAAAACTGCTGATTAAAAATTCAACATTTTTATCATTTTTTTGGAGACGAATAAAAGCTTTCAAAAGTTTTAAACTCTTTGATATTACAGATAAAAGTGTATATTTTAAGTATACAGAGTTTTATTCTTGCTTTCAGTTTATTTTTGCCTCAAGAATATTTTTAATTTGTATAGAAGAAAAACGATTACCTTGATAAAATAACTGTATTTTAATCTTAAAATCAAGTAACAAACATAGATGGCAGCACATATCTTGTTTTAGCAAAAAACTTGCTAAAAAGCATGAGTTTTTAAAGAAAGATTGTCTTTAGAATGTCTCGAATATTTAGTTTTTTGAACCCATTTTTGTTATGTTAGAAATTAAAAAGGCAGTATTGAAACTTTTTTAGTGTGTCATGGACTTATTGATTCTTATGTGTGTGTAATATTGTTGATGTAGCTTTCCTTTAGTTATTTTTTTTTGAGGTAATATAACAGGAATAATTATGATTTTGTCATTTTTTAAAAAGTTTCTAAGTTTTTTTGAAGACGAAGGAAATAAATAACAACTTTGAAACTTTAAGAATTCGATCTTCATACATAGTACTACATCTTGCATCAATTTCACAGATGTTTTTTAAATCCTTTGATTTTTATAACATTTCAAAATTTTTAAAAATTTACAAAATTTTAATATTTACAACCAATTTATGATTAATTATGATGTTACCAGATTATTATTACTCAATAAATATAAAGATTGATATCCAGAAATTTCAATATTATAAAAAAAACTTCATTTTTTTAAATAGTTTTCAAAATATAGAACTTGAAACTTGCAACTTTCGACGATTATTCGCAAGCCATTCTATATCACAAGTTTTTTAAATGTCCAAAACAGATAAAATAATTTATTCTTCGTCAAAATATTCTGCAAATATACATTTGAATATGATATGAACACATATCTCAAATTTTATTAAAATCGGATTCTATGCAGCCACGGCTTTTTTAACATTTTTGCTCATTTTACATGGAATGACCCTTATAATTATTACCTTTTTTTGTGTAAAAATTGAGATTTAAAGGTGAACTGTCAAAAATAATCACTCCTAAACTTACTGTAAAATGAAATTTTTCTCTTTCTTTTCTTATTTTTTCTTTTCTTTTTCTTTCTTTTCTTTTTATTATTATTATTTTAGTGTGTAAGTGTGCATGCGTATGAAAAAAAAAAAAAAAAGTAAAGGCTATGCAATCCATATTCTACAAAACTGCAGTACACTTCACATCAAGTTCAGAATGTTTTAATTAAGAGTAACATTTTTTCAAAAAAAAAAAAAAAAAATGATTTTTTCTCTTACAACGTAACACTTTTTTTTAGTGCATGTGTGTATGAATTTAATTATTCACAAACAAATTTTATTTAAGACATACTAACATCAATATAATTAAGAAGTAATATGTTTTAAATAAAATAAAATTTATAAATAATACATGCCCGTAGGCCATAATGCTTTTTCACAGCCCTGAATAGGAGATTGAGAAGTTATTACATATCAAGCAATGCACTGAAAAAAAAAAGTTTTTAGGATATTCTAAAATTTACTTTAGCCACGTTCTGACTTTTTTTTTTTTTTTTTTTTTCAAATGTATCACGGTTCTTTTATTGTGAAACTATGTAATCAAACGCATTCTGTTTTCGTCTTCCTGTAAAGCCAAGAGATTTTTTAGAAAAATTATTTTAAAATTAGCATTTAGAATCGAATTTATGCGTACGCTAGAGCAGAAAAGTAAAGAAACTGCCGTCATAAGACAACAATAGCTTATGACTGAAGATGCAAATCTATTATTGAAAGGAATTATAAAAAAGTAATTTGTCCAACTCATTTTCATCGGTATGACTGTAAGTATCAAGTTTTTATGTTTAAAATTGACACAGAACATAACACTGTCGAGAACTAATACTTATAAATTAAATGTAACCGAATTTATTATTATCATTATTTTGGATGTGTCCGTAAAAAACGCAGGAATAAATTATTTCAACTTCATTACAAAGACTGTCTTCCTATCATTTTTGGTACATTTTGATAGAGAACAATTTTGTTTTTGATAATGTAACAGAATTATTTTTCATTGTTCTTGTGCATGTATGAATTTATTAATTGACGAACAAATTTTGGTAAGTACTTTCTGACTAAGACTTCTGGCTTTCTGTAGTTAAACTGGTTTAAAATTTAAATGAAGAAAAAATTGCAAACAATGCCACATCGTTAAAAATTTTCAACAATGCTTACTTTTTTTCCTCCTGAAAACCCTGAATATGAATTTTAGAATTAATTGCATACTATACAAGGCACTAAAAAAAAAATAGCTTTAACATTTTATATTGTATGCAAATGTGATTATATATTATTATTATTATATGCAAATGTGATTATATATTACAGTAGACTCCCTTAAATCTGCAAACCAGAAATCCACAACTCTCTAAAATCCGCACATATTTTATGGATTTAAACAATGAAACTTTCAGTTCAGATATTTGGACAAAATTTGATATTTTTAGTTTTGTATCAATTTCATACATTTTTTTATTTGTAATTTTCTTAATAATACTCTATTCATGTTTTTTTCCGTAAAGGAAGACCAATATTTTTTTGAAAAAAATTCAAGATATTGCTGATATCACTAGTAATCACAATCTTCTTAGCAAATATATTTATGCAATAATTAAGATTTTTTGGTTACTAAGCCTGACTTAACTTGAAAAAATCCTTATTTTATGATTTTGATGCAAATTAGTTATGTACTTTTATGAGGCAAGTTTTGTTGAATAATTTTGGAAAAATACATTTAATCTTTATAATGAATATTTAATGATACACTATTGATTATTAACTTGATCTTTGCTATTAGTACTTTAATCATTTTAAAAATTATCTAAATTTTTATTATTTTAATATTTTATTATAGTGTAAGCATTCATTATAGTTCTGAATGCACTATTAATTGCACTCAAATTATTGTTTAAAAAATGTAAAGAAAGCAATGACCAGAAATCCGCAAAACCTCTGGTCCCAAGCTGTGCGGATTTGAGGGAGTCTACTGTATTATTATATGCAAATGTGATTATATATTATTATTATTATATGCAAATGTTAAAAAAAATTTTAGTTGATTTGTCAAAATTTTGATAAGCTTTTAATGTCAGTTCATCATGAATCGAACAATCTGATCAGGAAAATTTTTAATGCACTTTTTTGTAATGATTCATGTGTATTAATTCGTATATCTGATGCTCTAGCACTCATTTTAAAATTAACAATGAAAGCGATCCAAAATGGGGATAACTGGCATAAGTGATAATTCTACTCAGTATTTCCAGGAACTGTACAACAATCCGGTTTGCAACACGCTCAACGCTTAGAAAGAAAGGATTTCAGGAGAGCTGGTCAGTCCAATGTGGGGGGGGGGGGGGGAAATTCCGAGCTTTTGCCATACTAAGGGAGTAGGTTTTTTATCTTCTATAGCCGGGGATAGAAGGTTAATATGTAGCAGTATTATGCATGTGTTTTTTAATTTATATCCTCCATAATTCATGCTGTTATCAGTTTCTGTGAACACTTTTAATGGTTATAGAATAAGTTCAATATCGTGGAACCTTGCATAAGCTGGTTCAAACTTCAAAGATTTTATTAACATGCAGATTCTGCACAGGGTCGGAATGTATCAGGGCACAGATCTTGGATTTTCAGAGGATGTATAAATTTTAACAAACTCTGGTCGTATTGCCTTCTTTATTTTAAAATATTTATTTTATAATATGAGAAAAACATGTTCTCAACTATGAAAATTAAAATTTTGCTATTTAAAAAAGCTGCCTTAAACAATAACTCAAAACATAGGTTTTTTTGGTTAGATTTTACGTGTATTAATTTTTTTTTTAATCAAAAGCAAAGTATTTGTTTTATTTAAATATTATATAAAATTTACTTTTTAATACCTTTAAGCTCAAAAATATTAAAGTATTAGTTTACTGTATTCCGAATATTTTATATAACCAGTGGTATAGTCATAGAAAAAAATGGGTATACGATCTAAGTTGAGGGCAAAGCAGAAGTATATTCTATTAAGTGTACATTTTTTTTTTTTTTTTTTGAAAAACAGAGGGTATACAGTGTTTATTAAATGTATACAGAAGGTATACGAGGTATATCCATCCACTACATTTTTGTATATAAGTGTCAGCAAAACTTTTGTGCCATCATATGATCAAATCACAAGTTGTAGAATTTTCAGATGAAAAATAGCCAAAAAAACGTATCTTACCAGCATTTTATTTTTGTAAAGACTATGAGTCAATGTCAGTAAACTGCTCTCTTAAATCAGGTACTGTTATAATCTGAATATATATTCATTTCGATAAACAGACGCCTACACAATGAATGAATCACATTGGAAGAATTCAATCATTAATAATGAAACAATAAATAAAGAAATAGCAACATAAAATTTTAAACTAATAATTCAAAACATTTATTTATAAAAATAAACAGAAAGCATTAGTAAAAATTTGCGAATCTAACATTTAAATACGGCTGCGGGAGCAAATGAAATTTACGCAATTTAATTTTGAATAAATCACGATAATTCACACCATTCTCCAGATTATTGAATGAATCTTTTTCAAAGAAGAAAAAGTAATCAGTCACGATTCATTCTTGCATTAGCGTCTGTGCCTTACCTAGTCAATAATAGCAGGTAACTTTTAAAATATGAATTTATTGATCCCATCTCCTATATTAGAATAAGTTAATGCTAAGATAGGATTTTTTTCTTAATCTTTAACTAAAATTCTAAAATGCAAAATTCTACGTTTGATAATATGTCTACCGAAATTTCATGTGGTGCAACTTTTATTCCACCCAAAGTCATTAAAAGAATTATTAAACTGTTTTATTTTTTAGCAGATAATTTTATTACTTTATTTGTAATTAGTTAGGCGAGTAATGTTAATGTTTAAATTTCAAAACAGCAAACTCGTTTGAATTTTTATTACCGGTTAATTTTAAAACATTATGTTGCTCATAGACTGAATTTGGTTGTAATTCCGTTACAGTAGACTCCCTAAAATCCGTAACTCACTAAAATCCACATGTATTTTATGAATGCAAACAATGAAACATTCAGTTCAGATATAGGATAAAATTTAACCATTTTAGATTTATATCAATTCCATATATATTTTAATTTATATTTTTTCTTAATGTTATTGGATTCATGTTTTTTCATGAAGAAAGAATAAATTCATTTATGAAAAAATTCAAGATGTTGTTGATGTCATTGGTAATCATAATGTTCTTACCAAATATATTTATGTATTAATCAAGCTTTTTTGATTATTAATTCTTGCTAAACCTGAAATAAAACTTCCTTATTTTATTATTTTGATGTGAATTACTAATGTATCTTTATGAGGCAAGTTTCAATGAATAATGTAGGAACAATACATTTTATCTTTAAAATTACCTTGACTTTTGCTTTTAATATTTTAATCATTTTTTTAAATATCTAAATTTTTACTATTTTTGTTTATTACTTATTTATTATTTTATTATATTGAAAGCATTTGCTATAGTTTTGACTGTATTATTAATTACATTCAAATTGTTGCTTAAAAAATGTAAACAAAGGTAAAATCTACAAAACTTCTGGTCCCAAGTTGTGCAGATTTGAGAGAATCTACTGTATAGTGAAAGTAAATATTTTTCAAATAATTGATCACATACTGAAGTTGTTTTATAAATTTTATCAAAAATTGCATAAAATATCAAGATGATTCACGGAACCAAGAATCTATAATTCTGATGTCTTCATAATATTAGATATGTTTACAATAAGTGTGTGCTTGCACTGGTTTTTTAAAAAAATGTTTATTTATTTTTTGCATTTAGAAAGATGGCATTTATCTATTTCCAGCCTCTTGTATTTTTTTCATTGGAACATATTCAGAAAACTTATATGTATTATAATGCGTTGTGATTCTATGTCATACTTATTTCATTGCATTAAGTAAAATTTTCTGTTGAAAAAATGTTTGTGCTATTTGAATAAATCTAAAAATATGTTACTTATGTAGGTAACTTACAATCTAGCACCAATGGTGTCAAATAAAAATATATGCTGCAAATAATGAGTTATTTTAACTGTAATTGTATAAAAACAGTAATTTTGTTTCTCCCTTTTTCATCCGAATTTAATTTCTTTGCGCCATATTTTTTCTTCCCCTAAGAACTTTCATACTTACAAACTTAATACAAGCATACTTATAAGAGTGCTTTCCGCATCTCATCACATTATGACATGGAAACAAAGGGTCCCCCCCCTGTCCTTTAGAGTAACATTTCAGAACACTTTTATAACTCAGAATCACCTGTGGAATAGCAGCGTTTATACTCTTTTATATGCTTAATTATTAGATATTTCAATAATCATGTTTTTAATGCATATTAAATTAAATGATCAAATGTAGTTCAGTGGCAGACAGTTAAATATGGTAGTCACTCAGCATCTGAAATCCCTTCAGTAATGTTAAATCTATCAGTGTATGATACACAATATAATTTCGTTAATCCGAAATCGTCGCGATTACAGCGAGTCCGAATTATAGAAAATTCCGGATTACAGAAGTTGTGTAGCTAAGATGCATGAAGATTAATTATAATACTAATATCTGTTATTAATATGGCATAAGGATCTGGATAATTGAAAACATTGAGAAAAATCCATTTAAAATGCTCAAAAAGTTTTTTTTAAAAATTATGTATATTTTATGCAGTGTTATGTTAATTCTATGCAGTGTCGTCGTCTATCATAAATTTTAAAAATAACAAAGATTTGATTTTTAAAAAATTGCGATTATTGCTTAATGAATACTTAATAAATAATGCATATCACAAAATAATAGCCTCACCAAGAAAAATATTGAAAAACTAAATTCTAAAGCCCCCCCCCCAAAAAAAAAAATTGCAGTGAGAAATTTAAGACTTACAATTATAATTTAAAATTCAATCTTATAATTACCATACCATATTTAAAAATGTGATACATAATATTAAAAATTAAATATATAGCAACTATAAATATCAAAGTATGTCATAAGTTAAATACTTAAAAGAAATAACGATAAAATAATCCGATTTTGTGATATTTTAGCGTCATCTTATCTTTCAAAAAAGAAAAATAACTGAAATCATGATTCAATTCATGTTCATGACATGATTCAATTCATGATCAATCAAGAATTTTTAAAACTTTATAAACACACCTATATTAATTACAAATGTAATTTAGAGAGTTCTTACAGTTTTAATATTGAAAAAAAAGCGTTGAGTTACTATGTAATTTTTCATTTTCTTAACCATTTTCTGAATTTCATTTCCATAAGACCTATGGCGCCATCTATTATCTCTAATCCTAAATAAAAATGAATAAACGTACAGAAGTGTCCGGATTACAGATGTTTCTGGATTATAGATGTCTGGACTAATGATGTTATACTGTATTCTTTAATCAACCTTTCTCCTTAATGAATGAATATTTTTAAGTTCTTTTTTTCAGTGTTCTCTTTTTTGCAGATGTCACTTTTTTCTTTTGCTGTCAAAATATTTCAAAAATTTAGGTTCAATTTAATATTTTCTGTTTTAAAAAATAACGAACTTGAAATAAAATTTTAACACTTCATATAAAATTGAGCATAAATTTAAAAACATTTTGAAAACTAATAAAAAAAGATACATCCTTTAAGAAGAGAATACTAAAAAAAACTTGATAATATTAATTCTTTAAATATACTTAACATTAGGAAGATACAATATAACTTCTTTAATCTGGAATTGTCACGATTACTGTGAGTCCAGATTACAGAACTTTAGTAGCTAAAATGCATGAAGATTAATGATAATACTAATATCTCTTATTAATATGGCAATACAAAAAAGTAAGGAACTGGATGATTAAAAACATTGAAGAAAATCAATTCAAAATGCTCAAAAACAAATGTTTTTAAAAAAATTATATATTTTTTACACAGTGTCACCATCTGTTGTAAATTTTAAAAACAACAAACGTAAATTTTTTAACAAAATTGTGATTTCTGAATACTTAATAAATAATGTACATCACAAGAATAATAGACTTGTGATGAAAAATATTTAAAAACTAAATTCTAAATACAAAAAAATTTAAGTGAGAAATTTAAGACTTACCATTATAATTTAAAAATCACCGTTATAATTACAGTAACATATTTAAAACTGTTATACATAATGTTAATAACATGAAAAACTAAATATACAACAACTATAAATATCAAAATAAGTCATTAGTTAAATACTTAAAAGAAATAACAATAAAAAAAGTCAGATTTTGTTATATTTTCGTGACATCTTATAATCTTTGGAAAAAGAAATGAAATTACTATTAATCATGAATTTTTCAACTTAATATCTAAAAAGACACCTACATTAATTATAAATGTAATTTAGAGAGTTCTTAAAGTTTTAAAATTGAAAAAGAAGTTGTGTTATTTTTTAATCTTTTCATTTTCTTAACCATTTTCTGAATTTCATTTATATATGATCTATGGCGCCATCTATTATCTCTAATTCAAAATAAAAAGGAATAAACGTACCAAACTGTCTCGATTAGAGAAGTTTCTGGTTAATAGATGTCCAGATTAAAGATGTTATACTTAATATTATGCAGGGGAATTTGACCACTGAGTGACTAGCACCCTTAAATAAAATTGATATTAATTAGTGTGAATACAGATTTGTGAGTTTAAAGTTCTCAAAAAACAACTGATGGAATGCATCAAACTTTATTGGTAAAAATAGAACTGAATGATGCATTTTTTTTTCATCCAGTAATTTTATTTTATATTATAACCCTTCACACTATTCAATGGTATTTTATGCTCTAAATAAAGTTACCTATAAATTCAAGCCCAAGACCCCTCCCTCTCACCTTTGACTCTTTAAAATCAGGGTTCAGTAAAAAACCAGAAGAAACCAACAGAAAACAAAACATGCTCAAAATTAAAGTACATTAACTATGTAAAATAACTTAAGTGAAAGTGTAATTATATTAAATCTAAATTGGAAAATTTAATTAATGTTAAAAAATATTATTTTTGGAAAAATAAGTTTTTTTTTTTTTTAATGACAAACTTCAGGCTCAGCAGACATTTATGGGTGATGGATTTTATAACTTTAAAGATAGAAGGATAATTTTTATTTAATAATATGCCATTTATGTAAAAAGAGAGGAAAAAAACTATTTGCAAAATGTTTATTTTTCATATAAAAATGTGTTATTGAGTTATACCATGCCAAATCAACAAGTGACTCAACCAGACTCTTTCAGATTTTGATGAAACTCTCAGGAATCGTTCGACCTGATGATATAAATGAGAATATATGTTCATAGTTTTTTTTTTTTTTTTTTTTTTCATTAAAATTTTATGTAGTTAATTATTTAAATTTTGAAAGATAATAATTTTTTTGGCTTGCTTACATGCATTTAACTTTTTTTTATGACCACTCATTTTAAGGAGGAGTTTATAGGGTTTAATTTAATATGCAAGTTGACTATGCATAGTTAAAATAAGTAAAATTTAAAAAACTTTTAATATTAAATTTGAAAATTTTTTAAATAGTCATTTTTTAAAAAAAATTGATAAAATTGTATTTTTCTTGTAATATTATAAATTTAAAATTCTGAAATTTTTCGAGTGGGATCTCCATGGCATCAGGAGTTAAGAAATACAAGCTAAAAATTACTATTAAAATAACAATTTTATTCTATTTTTTTAAATTTATTTATAATTTATATGGTAATTTTCAGTTTTCTTTCATAACTCCTGATCCCATTGTGATCCCACTCTAAAGATTTCAGAATTTTAATCTTATAATATTACAACAAACATGTAATTTTTTTCAAAATTTTTCAAAAATGACTATCTAACAATTTTTTAAACTTAAAAAAAAAATTAACTTTATTTTTATAAAGTACACATATTCATCTTACACATTAAATTAAACTTTATAAACTTCACTTTAAAATGAGTGGTCATAAAACTTTCTCTGTTTGATAGAACTTGAGAAATTCAAATTTGAAAATATTTATGAAAGTCAAAAAATGGTATTTTTTTTTCAAAATTTAAATAATTAATTGCATGAAAATTTAAAGCAATAAATAAAAAAAAATATGCTCTAATTTATATCATTATAGAGAATGATACCTGGTGGTTTCATTAAAATCGAAAATGATCAGGTTGAAAATTGAATTTTTTTGGGGGGTGGATTTGACATGGAATGACCCCTATATCTAATGTTTATATTCAATTTATATATATATATCCATCTGCCCTTTTTGAGTGAATAAAGAGTACTAAGCTCCTTACAATCTACCAATATCATTGGTGTTTATTATATTCTTTTACAAATTCAATAAAAACATTTAAATTACAGTGATCCCTTAAGATTCACAAGGGTTGGGTCTGTAGAAAACTTCACGATTATCAAAATCGTAGGTATTGAGACGATCTTCACTTGCATAAAAGGTGGTTAAGTTTTATATTTTTTTAGATGGAAAAAAGCAATTGAAACATAAAAGCACATTTATTAAGCATTAAAAAAGATGATGCCATAACTAAAGAGATTCATAAAGATGCCATAATGTTTTTAGATTATGTATATATACATATTTATTTATTTTTAAACGCCTTATCTCATAACAATTAATATTAAACTATTAACTGAAAAAAATATACTTCACAATTCATTTTTATAAATTTATAATTTATTTCATCGTTGCAGTTTCACAGAGATTTGGCATATTTTTTAGCGAGTATTTATTAGCGCATAATTAAATCCCTAGTTTATCAAACTCCGATACAATTATATGAGTTGCAAATGCTTGATGGTTCACCACCTTTCAGGCTAATTGAAAAAGGCAATAAAACCAATATATTTTTTTAGAATAATAATTTAAAAATATTAAAGGGTTGCATTGTGATCAAAAATATACCTTTGCCCAAATTTAAATAATTCTGTCATATCGGGATCTGGTATAAAAATTTGTTGTAAAATTTTATTATTATATACTGAAAAACAGATTAAGTTACATAAAAAAGAAACCATTAATATAATGAATAAAATTGAAGCTGGTGTTATACACAACTGAAGTGAAAAGAACTTCTTTAAACACCATAAAATAAGATAACTGCGCAAGGCCTTTCGAAAGAACTTAGTCTTTCTTCGTTAGGCACAAAAAAGACGTGCGTCCACAATGAATGTAGCGGCACGACTGAAGGGGAACGGACTGGAGGGTTTTTTTGCGCCTGACGAAGAAAGACTAAGCTCTTTCGAAAGGCCTTGCGCAGTTATCTTATTTTATGGTGTTTATGTTGGGTCTGCTCTAGGTAGTAATGATGTCTAAATCTATATTTCTGCTGTATAAAGCCATAATATAAGAAGCCAAGTTGTAGAACTTTAACAAGTTTATTAATTCAAAAACAAATGGGTTAATTCAGGAACAAATGATTAGTAAAAACAATTAAAACAATCTTTCAACTGGATGGATTGGCTGGTATCATGGCTTAAAATGGTGAAAGTAAAAGCGTAAAATATGACTATGCCTGACAGCATAACTATATCATTTAACATCAGCCAACAAGGAGCTATAAACAAGTGCATTCTCTACTGCACTCCTTCTCATGCTGCTGTACATGCAAAGCATTACAAAAGACTGCTCTCAGAAAACAAACTCCTGGCTTAAATACAAAAGAAAACAGGTTAAAATATACAGTTAAATATTAATATGCAAATTTAATTGGCAAAGGAGAAGCTGCAAAACCAATTAACTGCAGGTTAACTGACTTGAAAAGATTTTCATACCACTTATCCATTCAACCATGAATCCAACCAACCATTTTCACAATGTCAACACAGCAAGTAGTGATGTTGCATGACAGGCTTAGTTAAAGTACAAACTTTGTACTACTCCAATTAAAGTCCAGCTTCTTTTTAGTAAGTAATTAATATTCAAAAACAATACATTGAAACTTAGTACATATTTAAATAAACTTTGAAACATTTTAACAACTTTAAACAACTCATTGAAACTTTACAGTTTCTTTGAAAAATATTAAGCATTATTGGCTGAGCAGAGAAACTGGGAAAACTAACTGGGAAAAATATTTAAATACTTTTTATACTAATAAAACTTAATTGAAAACTTTAAATATTTTAAACTTAAGTCAACAGTTTAAAGAAGTTCTTTTCACTTTAATCATTAATATAATTTCTGTCTGTTATAAAACTATTTTATTTTCTTATTGGTATAAATAAAACTAATTTACAGTTAAATCTCCATTTAATGACCTTTAAAAATCTTAAGAAATGCACAATTTTTCATTCATTTATGCACAATTTTTCATTAAATTAAGGATATGAAATTTTTTAGCGATTTCTTAAAATATAATTTAACTTTAGTTAATAAAACTAACATCTCAGGAGTTTTTAAATGGCTAGAAAAAACTGATTACTTTGATTTAAAATATCAGATGTTTTTATCAATGAATTATTTTGTAAAAGTGTCAAACTAAATAAATACATTTTATTTCTTTTATTGAAAGCTTTGATGACCTCTTTAAAAAATTCTTAGTCCTGTTAACCCTTTCCGGCACACTGTGCCCGGTCTGGGATACCTAATTTTAATTCCAAACTTGCAAATGGCACCAGTAATATTTTAGTGAAATTTTGCTTTTACTATAAAAGCTTAAATTAAGGAATTCAAAATATTTAAAAAATTCGTTTGTGAATTCCGGTATCAGTCGATAATTTCTCATTTTAGTACAGATTTTACTTGTGCCGGAAAGGGTTAAACGAACAAACTTTTTCTCTTACTATCTCACAAATGGCTTACTTATAATTCTAAGAATAAAACTCTTTTTTCTCCTTTCAGTGATTTAACTTTTGTACAAATTGTGCATTTGCGGCAGTCACTGCACACATATCCTCAGCTGTCAAAACTGATTGGGGGAGGGGGGGGTGGATTAATTCTATTAAGAGTTTGCTGTTAATCCAACTGATTATAATATACTCACTGACACCTAACTAGGGACATATGAATGGTGAAAGAGGAATGAAAAAATATCGTGAAAAATAAAACTTTATAGATATTGAAACTAAAGAGTTTGTTAAATAAAAAATAGGTTACTTAAAAGAAAGTTTTAAGTAATGCAAAATTCTTCCCATCTGAAAATTCTGCTAAAAGTATTTTTTATTTAGGAAATATAGATAAATATTTATCTATAATTTCTGAATCTAGAATGTTATTTATTTTTCTGAAGTTTTCTTAATGAAGATTCATCTTATCATTGACAATTTAAATAATAATAATAATATGCTTCATAATTTATAAATGATAATAGAAAATAATTTGTTAATAAGTGCAACTTATATTTAAAAATAAATTAAACAAAAATTAAAACAAAATGTGGTTAAAACTCCAAAAAATTCACTTAAAATTGATTTTTCTATTTTGCTAACATTTTCTCATCCCCATTACCTAAATAAACTATACGGGGTGAAATAGCGGCATTGGCCTGGTTAAATTACAATAATCTGAATTAAACCTTAAATTTACATAAATTTATACATTTAACCGATTTTGCAAGAATGTATATTTTTAAACACACAATCTTTGTAAATAAACATTACATCGGTGTGTGTGGATAGGGAAGGGCGGCTCAATATTTATATTTTTATGCCCAAATATGCCATTATAACATGAATTGTATTCTCTTTAAATTGGTGTTATATGCTGTGATAAAAATGCCTACTCTCGTTGCGACACTTTTGTTTGAGTTTTAAATGCATGGTTTGATAAGTATGTTAGCAAAATATGCAAACAAAAATTTGAAAAATCTGAGTCTCGGGTGCTAAATTTGGCTAAAAAGACATATAATAGTAAATATTATTTAAAATATGAATTAATTGAAATATTAAAAGTTTTGGTTAAATTAAAAAAGATTAAAAGCTATTGCAAAAACTAAAAATAATTACAGTTTATTAACAATGATCAATTTTGCTAAAAAATAATAAATCGAATAATTAGTAATATAAAATTAACTCCTTAAAATCGATTCCCTATCAACCTGAATTCACTTTATTTTAATGAAAAACAATTAAGTATTGTACTATGGCATGAAAGTGAAAATGGTAGAGAAGGAGGGAAAATGTCCATCTATACAATATGGCCAATCTTGTTTAACTTTGACACATTTGAGCTGTTATTCAAACAATAAAATTAAATATAATCGTACTTATGATTGCATTTTCTACATAGAAATGACAACATAAAAATATTAAAATATTTTTTTAAAACTAATATATAATCAATAGATTCATCAAATCAAAAAAAGAAAGTTTAAGATAGTTTGCTAAAAATATAAATCCGAGTAAAGAAGTGATGAAGCTATGTGAAGTACAAGTACAGATATTATTTTTTGAAGAAAATAAATGTTATTTTTGATGGTTTGACGGTTTTATCACTGAAATTATCTCAATGTACAACACATTGACGATTTGTTGAATAAATCTAGCAAAATGCACTTTACCAAACCGAATTTTATGGAAACTTTCTTTCTTTTTTAAGCAACTTTGAAGAACTTCATATACATGACTTTCATATGCTTAACTTTGATTTGATGACTCCTCTGTACAGCAATTCAGAAACAGCTCCAAGGATCTGAGTAGACGAAATGTCTGATTATAAAAATTTTCAGACCCTTTCCTTCGTAATTTTTACAATATTGTCTTTGTACTTTGCATCAATCCTGCAAATGTTCAAAATTACTTTAAAAAGGTACAATTCGTCATTTAGAAAGAACTCTTTTATGCCTGTGTTCTCCAGACTAACTCATGAGATGGCGCCAGCACTGTAACTTGCTTGGCACTTCTCGATGAACAACTTCCCAGAAACATCCCCAGGAAGGATTTCGTAGGTGCTTCTTCAGGAGTAGCTTCCCTCTAAAATTGCTCCATGGGATGTTATTGAGAGCTCATTCTTCAGAAAATAGTAAAAGTCTCTTCCCCAGGACATCCTGAACTTATCATGTTACGATTAGCTGGCATTTGAGATAATTTGAACTTTTGCGGAAATACTGAGGAGCTGTTGCTGCTATATGGGTAGTAATAATAATATAGAATACAACTTTAAATGTAAGGTATACATAATTGTTTATATAACACACAATTAAAATTTTTAAAAATCAAGATTAAAATTTTAAAAAATCTTATTTTTATTAAAAAATACGATTTATATATACACTGCTCAAAACAATTAAAGAATATTTGAAGTTTTATATAAAATAAAGATATAAATGAATTTTTTTGCCGAAAATAGAAGAAGAGAATCACAAATGCAAATTTTTCTGGTTTTCAAACTGTGGAGTATGCAAATTTTGAGTTCGACGTCAAAAACGTCGCTTCAGCGGCAGCGAATGAAATTTGACTTTCAACTGGATAAAAGAGAATGAAGACAAGGATGATCGGCATTCAGTGATTGCTTTGTTTCGATGAGTACGATGTCTCAGCGGAGTCATTTGACCGATTCAGAAGCTTGGAGATTTGTTGGTAGGTTAGAAGGGGGCCAAACTCAAGCCGAAGTAGCGCAAGCCATTGAAGTGTCACAAAATGTCATTTCCAGGATCTAGAACCGTTTTTTGGAGAGTGGATGTGCAGGCCGAAGACCAGGGCAAGGTCGTAGACGGGCGACAACGCCCAATGAAGATCGGTTTTTAGCGTTAACATCTCGGAGACACCGAAACATGAACGCTACTCTTCTCCAACAACACCTTCGCTCGGCTACAGACACCACGATTTCAACTCAGACTGTCCGAAACCGGCTCCATGCTGTAGGTCTGTATGCTCGCCGACCGATGGTATGTGTTAGATTGACATCAAGGCATCATCGCGACCGCAGGGAGTGGGCAACCGAGCATGTCAACTGGAGGAGAAATGAATGGAGCAATATTCTGTTTTCTGACGAGTCCGGTTTTCTGTGCATCCGGATAATAGGCGTATTTTCATCTGGAGGGACCGTGGCAGTAGGAATAATCCTGCGTTCCTGCACGAAAGTATCAGATTTGGCGGTGGAGGAGTGTTGGTGTATGGTGGCATCTCCACTGACGGGCGCACTGACCTCTACATCATTCGAGATGGAGCTCTGACTGGTCGCCGATATAGGGATGAGATCCTCGGACCTATTGTAGTCCCTTACGCTGCAGCAATCGAAGATAATTTCATTTTAATGGACGATAACTGCAGGCCACATCGTGCAAACCTGGTGGAGGATTTCCTTTTCGAGGAAGGAATCGTTCGAATGGAATGGCCAGCGTGTTCTCCAGACATGAATCCAATCGAGCACGTTTGGGACGCTCCAGGAAGACGAGTTTCTGGCCGCCAACAACCCCCACAAACTCTCCAAGAACTGGAAAGAGCTCTTCTGGAAGAGTTAGGCAGAATACCCCAACTCGTCATTAATAGCCTCATTGAGTCCATGCCTCAAAGGTGTTCAACGTTGCTGGCCGCCCGTGGAAACCATACCCCCTACTGAAAATGATTTTCTTTGAAGAAAACACCTTTTCTTATTCTTTTTTTCTCATATGCACAAATTGTGTTTTTTTCCTTTTGTACACAAATGCGCAATAAAATGCATTTTTTTCTGCCAAACATGTGTAATTTATTCTCATATAACCTACTATGTCTGTCGACCATGTATCAATCAGCTAAAAAGTTTCCCAGATACAAAAACCACCTAAAACTGCAATATCCTTTAATTGTTTTGAGCAGTGTATTTTTAACCTTGGTGCATTTATTTCTGTATATGTTTTTAAAAATCTGCATAATATAACGCTTGTTCATTTCTGGATTTAGGTTTCAATAAACACACCATGCATAATTTTAACTAAAACTTCTTGACAGTAAAAGGCAAAATAACAGACATTTATGCTAGTCAAAAACTTTAGTCAACATATGAGATATGAAATAAAACATTTTCTGAAAAATCTTGTTTTTTGCAATAAAAGCCTCAATATTTAAGATTAATATATACTATATTACTGGTGGTATAGAAAAATATTTCCCTTGTGAGATCTGCAATAGGAAAATTTCTTGCAAATCTGTATTAAATAGTCTTATTTTATTACTTTTCTCTTGCGAAGTATTTAAAGTGTTATATAAATGTCTATTTGTGTTAAACTAAAGAGAATACTTTTTATTTTTAGGTTTTTACAAAGGCTTTTCTCTCAAAATACGTAATTTATAAATGCATCATCGTGGCCATAATAATGAGAATTCTCTCATTTATCAGAATGGTAATAAAGAATTTTCTGAAATAAACTTGTATAAATACTGACTTGCAAATCCATAACAGCAAGAAACTTTTCTTGTGTGAAATGTAACAAAGTGTTTTCCCAAAAATTTTACTTAAAGTTCCACTTAGGAGTTTATAAGAATGAAAAATCTTTTATTTATGAAATGGGAAGTAAAGGATTTTTTGAAAAAAACTTATTTAAATAATGTTTTACAAACCATACAAAGGAGAAACCTTTTTTATGTGAGGTGTGTAAGAAAGCGTTTTCTGACAATTCAAATTTAATTATTCATCTACGAATCCATACTAAAGAGAAACCTTTTTCTTGTAAAGTGTGCAATAAAGAATTTTCTCAAAAATCTAATTTAAATGTTCACATGCTAGTTCATACTAAAGAGAAACCTTTCTCTTGTAAAGCGTGTAATCAAGGATTTGTTCACCAATCTGCCTTAAATAATCATCTACGCATTCACACTAAAGAAAAACCTTTCTCCTGTGAGGTGTGTCACAAAGAGTTTTCTGACAAATCAAATTTAACAGTTCATCTGCGAATCCATACTAAAGAGAAACCTTTCTCTTGTGAGGTATGCAACAAAGAGTTTTCTCAAAAATCTTCTTTAAATAGTCACGTGCGAGTTCATTCTAATAAGAAAGTCTTCTTTTGTGAGGTGTGTAACAAAGGATTTTCATTTAAATCAAATTTAACTGTTCATTTGCGAATCCGTACTAAAGAGAAACCTTTCTCTTGTGAAGTGTGCAACAAAGAATTTTCTCAAAAAGCTTCTTTAAATACACACCTGCAAGTTCATACTAAAGAAAAACCTTTCCCTTGTGAGGTGTGTAATCAAAGATTTTCGCGAAAATCTATTTTAAATAATCACCTACTTCTTCATACTGGAGAAAATCCGTTTAAATGTGACGTGTGTAACAAAACATTTACTCAAAAATACAATTTAAATGTTCATCTGCGAATCCACACTAAAGAGAAACTTGTCTCTTGTGAGGTGTGCAACAAAGAGTTTACACAAAAATCTTCTCTGAATAGACACCTGCGATTTCACACTTAAGTGAGACCTTTTTTTGTCTGGAGTGCAATCAAGGATTTTCCCGAAAATATTTTTAAAATGATCATCTACTTTTTCACACTAGAGAAAACCCATTTACATGTCACGTGTGTAACGAAGCATTTACTAACAATTATAATTTAAATGCCCATCTTCGGGTTTATACTAAAGAAAAACCTTTCTCTTGTATGTAATTAAAGATTTTCTCAAACATCTCATTTAAGTGGATACCTGCTCTTTTACACTGATGAAAAACCTTTTATATGTGAAGTGGCAAAGTTTTATGTGTGTGAAGCAAAGTATTTTCTCTAGTATATTATTTAAATAGATACTAGTGTCTTCAAATCAATTAGAAACCTTTTTTGAGAAATATTTAGTAAAATATTTTCTCAAAAATCATCTTTTAATAAACGCCTACAATTTCATACTAAAATGAATTCCCATCAGTTTTGAAATGTGCAGCAAAGAATTTTCTTGTAATTTTTTAAATAGACTACATCAAAAGTGTTCCAATGAGTAATATTTTAAGTATTTGCATTATAATTTACAGTTCGTTATAGCTTATGCAATTATCGGATCATGTTTACAATTAAAGGAGGCTTTAAATGTGTACAGTGCAGCTTTTGTCAGACCAATTTGAACATTGTTGTATTAAAAAATGTTTGTGACATCTTAAGTGCTTTAAATTGCATTCTATAAGAATATAAAGGAATATTTAATTTAAGGTGTATTTTATTTAAGATTATTAAATTTAATTCAAGGTTAATTTATTCTGTTGGCAGATTGCTAGAACATTTTTGACTTTGCTTTTTTGTATATTTTAAAGTAAATAGTCTTTTATTTATAAAATACTGTACCATGCTTTATAATTTAACACTGTTCATGTAAGCATACCTTTAAAATTGAATTTCTTTAGTATCTGAGAGCTTGCGAAAAAATTACTTAAGTATTTATAAAAGTTATACTTTTTTTAAAAATAATCTTTTCCATTTATTTGGAATATGTATGCTTGTGACATTGACTTAAAAGTGCACTTTGCATTGGCTCACAAAAAATGAAACTAATGATATACTATTCATGGATGGGTGTAAAATATGTCTACTAAATTGGCAATCATCACTAATTATGAATATTTTGTTTTCTAACAAAATAGGCGACATTTTAAAGTATTCCTCTTAGAAATCAGTTGACAACAATATATGCATATAATGAGTAACATGAGAGACATGAAAAATATGCATTATATGCCTCTTAGGCTGAGAACTTATTCTAGAATTCAATCTGCATCCCCCTTTCTTATGACTCCGAATTTACATAAATTACTTTTAGAGTTCAATTGCGAACAATTCTGGCATTCCTCGTCATCGTTTGGAAACCATGTAGTCTATACTTATGATGCTAGATAAGAGTATGCACCTAGTTGTTTCACGCACATGCAAAAGTTTTGGTATGAATTCATGCTAAGGATTAGAGACAGATGAGAGGAAAATGTAATTTAGCCATCATTTTTTTGGAAATGCTATCCGCCTGAAGTCCAGAGTTCAGATGAATTAAGACCAGAATTTAAAAATTCACTAAAAAATAAAGAAGTATCAGACCTCAACTCTGCCTCAAATTAAACACTACATACTACAAAAGTAAATGTGCATGAAAGTTCACAAGTTTGCACAAGCATAACATGTAGAAATTTGTAATAAAATAAATATAAATAAATATTAATATTACATTAATATTACTATAAATTTTCAAAAAAAAATTGTATGCATAGAGCATGCATACTCCTTTTTCCTTTTGGTCTATAGCTATAAGTTTGCTTCTTTTGAAAGATTGCAAAAATATAATCATTTTTAAAAGAAAGATCATCTAATAACAAAGGTAATAACTTAAATATTTTATCAAAATTAATCTAATCAATCTTAGATATTAATTTAGTATGAATCATAGTATAAGATTTGATATTTTTCTAAATATTAAAAATATTAAAATTAAATTTGTTTTGCAGTATTACGTATTGGTTTGTTTAGCCATTAAAAACTTAACTAAATGAATTTTATTATTTGTTAACAAATAAAATAAAGTTTTGCCTTCATTTTTTGTTATTTTCTTCAAAATATATCTATATTGTTTAGTGTTTAGAGTTGGGATTTTATTACAATTCAAATATAGTACGAAATAATTATATCGTTTTTTTACTTACCCATCATACGTAGTATAGGGTAAGTCTTGCGATCGTTTTGAAAATCGAAAATTTTTTTTGACGGATTTACACGTTTTAGATACTGGAGATTTCGAAAAACATATTTTTAGAAAAAAAAATTTGCCGTCCGTCCGTTTGTCTGTCTGTCTGCTCTGTCTCACGAACAAATTGAGATAGAGACTTGAAATTTTGTATGTACTTAGTATGTAAGAATGGGACAAAGCCTATTGAATATCAGCAACCTTGATTATCCGGAACTATTTTTTCCGGATTCTCGTAAAATTCGTTCTGATGAAAACGATTCTGATTCGTTCGTATATAAAAATTTTCGAATTTTTTTATTTTAAGGAATGCATGTAAAAGGCAATAAAAAAAACACAAATTTTGCATAAAGAACGAAGTCGATCGGATTATTAGTTGCCGAGATATTTGTAATCCTGTTTTTCACATTCTTCGTTTTTTTATGATCCTGTATTTCATTCAAATTTCAATTCAGAGGTATATTTTAATTGAAAATGAGACGCTTAATCATACGCAGAAACTGTCAGTTAATATGATTATTATTTTTGGAGTTATAAGGATGTTTCTTTTATGTAGTTAGGTACTTCTTGAGTAGTTTGGCGTTTTATATAATTTGTTGAAATTGGTGCATCAGCAATTCGTTAATAGAGTATTACTATGTGTATTAACAACATTTAAATTTAGTTTTGGAATTGAAATACATTGTATAAATAGTTTTCACATATTTTATTTTCATATGCATATAAATGATGGGTAAGTATTACGGTGGCCTCCAACGACTAGTTTCATATATGCCACAGTCTAATATACCTCTTGTTGTGTAGCAGCTATCTACTGAATAAGAAACTCGAAACTAGGAGATTATGGATTTATTTTATTCATTTATTTTTGAAGCCTTGAAAACCAATGCTTATGTAAAAGTATATATATATATATGCTCATTATTTAGGAAAAGGAAGCCAAAAGCTATTTATTCAATTGTACAGTTTGATTATTCTCATTCCTGTAGTGTGGGGTGTGTGATTGCATACGTATATAAAACTATGAAGATAAACTTTGCTTACAAAATGATTCATGAACGTGATTGTAAATGTCATATTTAATATAAATTTTCATGTTGTTTAAAGGAATTAAAACTTCAAACATGCATACAAAAGCGAATGTGGCTTTACCTACACATTTATTGGTGTTTCATTTACTGCTGTATATATTAATTATTTTGTTTATGTTTTAAAAAGTTACATCTAGTTTTACATCAGTTTTTATAACATTTAGTTGTTTTTTATTTATTAATATGTTCTAAATAAAGTAACTTAATTCCAGATTTTACTGACTTCTACCGTCAATTATTTCTGCTTTTTTATTTTCCACTGTTTATAGTCAAACAATAAGCTTTCTAATAATACAATAAATATAGTTCAATATGGTATATATATTTCATAAATGGGGAATTTATAAAATTCCTTGTCATGGCTGAGATTTATCGTACATTCGTCAAAGTAAAAAAAAATAAATCTTGAAATCTGCTTTAAAGAATACTTTGGTTACGTCATTAATCGAGAAATTTCAAAATTTTCTATGGCCAAACACTTTTGAGATTCTGGCCATTGTTTTAGTTTTCAAAATGTTAAAATTATCTTTGATGCCAATAGTATCTCTGAATTGGATTTTCTTGAAAATGTAACTATTTATCTTCTTTGTGAAGTTATTGTTAATGATAAATCTGAATCTACAATGCTCTCTGTTGCTTGGAAAAACGTTTTCAGTACTACCATATGATTTATTTTCAATTTAATGTTCTTCTATATATGTATGTGATTTCATTCTATAATAACTTTTTTTTAAATTTTATTTTACTTTATATATTTTTTAAACTGCTTCCTTATATCCCTTCTTCTCCGCATTTTTTTTTTTTTCAGATAATATTCTTTTATGATTGGCTTCTTCTTCTGCTTTCTTATTCGCTGTTCATTTTTACTTTCCTATTGGTTGTTTTTTCAGCCAGTTTTCTTTTCCCGTATCTTTCATTTCAGTCTGTCTTTCTTAGCAGAAGCATGACTTTTTTGTGCCTGATGAAGAAAGACTCAGATCTTTTGAAAAACCTAGTAATTTAAAAAAAATATATATGGTTTTTAAGAAGTTTTGTTAAATTTTTATCGCTAAATGTTCAAATAATCAAACATATTCTCCTCAGTATTCAGCGCCATTGTCAAAATCAGCAAAGCGGGATGGCTAAAACTTGACCCAAACCCACAGCCACACTGATATATAATACATTGTGAACAGGAGCATAGTGAAGGGTATATGTCGTATATCTTTTGGATTTTTTTAAAATCTCCATATTATATGGGGAAGAGGGGGACACGTTTGAACATTTTTTTGAAAAATAAATTCATCTCTTATTTAATTTATATTTATTGCGTTGGAAATAAATTTCATCATATGAGCGTGAAATTGAAAGTTTTCCAAGTAAAGTAAATAGGATTTGAGGTTTTAAAAAGCTGAAAATTTTTCTGTTCAAACCTATCCCATGTAGGGGTACTTTTGAACAAATAAACAAAATATGAAAATATTGAGAGATTTTATAAAAACCTGCATATGTTTCAGAAATATAAAGCAATACTAATAAAATTAAATAACTACATTTTATTGAAATTACCATTTTTTTATTATTTAACCAAATTTAAACTCATTAAAGTTCATGTCAAAACTCATTGTTGCAACAGCAAGGAATTTTTCCCCGCCAGTTACATTTGGTTGCAGAAACATTTTTACAATATCCTTAAAATCCACTAAACTGATATCGCTTGCTTTTGAAAAATAAAATTTTTCATTCTCTTTTTTATGAAGAAACCTGATATTAAATTCTACTTTATCTGTTACAAAAACGAGAAATAATGTTTATGAACGAGTATAGGTTTATTAGACAAATCTGCTAAATCATGAATTGTTATTGTATATCTGAGATTTGCAGTCATCCAATAATTGTATGCCATCATCAATTTAGATTTAAATTTCCCATCACTGATACTTCCAGAGGCCAATGTATGCAGCTAATAGTATAACTAATGGTATAATTCCATGTTCTTTGGTAATCTTAATTAACCACTTTTCACATTAAAAAAAAATAATTTTTAGATGCTTTTATATGTCTTTAGTTCTTAGTTTTAAATGTTCAATGATGCCCCATCACATATAATACAGCATTATAACTATTTACTTAATTCGGCTGAAGAAATTTAATAAAACAAAGCTTATAAACTAAAGCTAACATCTTTTTTTAATTAATGAATAATAAATTAAAATTTTAGGGATACAAAATTATGAAAAAAAAACGTACAACTTTATTTTTTCAAATTTAGATTCAAGAAGAAGAAAAATACATACCTTGCTTAGACAGTACTTAGCATACAAAATTGTGGAATTTTGTATACTTATTTCATTGAAGCAGTAGTAACATACTGCCATATCACGGCCGTAGCTAAGAGGGGGGGTGTGTGCTACGGACGGCTTAGCCCATTAAACATTTTAAATTCCTTTTAGAAAAGATTAAAAGGTCAATAAATTGATTTCTGTTCTGAAAATCTAAATGAAATTCTGTTCAAAAATCTAATTTAGTTTTGGAGACCTTTCACAATTTTGCATAACTACTAAATTAGAACGAAAATAAGTATTTCAACACTTGCTCATCCTATTTGTACATTTGAAGCTAACATGGTGTTTAATATTGCACTAGTTTACTCTCAAATTTTTCATCATCATATTCTTTTCTTAGCATAAAATAACGTTATTATAACAATTTAATGAGAAACGTTGTAACCATAGTGTGAATATGCATTAATTTATCTTTCAGTGTTACAGAGAGAGAGAGCGAGAAAATATGAGCCCAACCCCCTACTTTTTTTTAGCCCCCCCCCCCTATTATTCCCTTCCAGCTACGATCCTGTGTCATATGCTTTTTAAAAATAATTTATTTGGAGGAAAATATTCAGAGTGTTCAAACGCTCGTCCAATTCAAACGTGCCCCCCCCCTCTCCCCTACCCACTGTTTTAGTAATAAAGCTACACTGTAAAAAAATTGTGTTACTTTACAGCAAAAATAGCGGCAACTTAAGCTGCCATCAAGTAGTGTAAGGAAACATTACCGATAATAAATAAACCACCAGCAAAAGACTGGTGTAAAGAAACATCACTTTTGTTGGCAAATTATTTACCACCATGTTTAGAGTAAAGTCACACTACCACTTATTTAGTTTAATATGTACGTTATAATATATTGTCCAAATTACCAGGAAGTTTAGCAACTTATTTGTGTGGTACTATTTATTTTAAATTATGGCTGTATTAAATTTAAAATGTTTTCTTTAAGTTATTTTTTATTTTACTGTTAAAGTCATGTTAATATATATATTGTTGGTAAACAACGAAATATCCTATATTTACATGACTTTAACAGCAAAATAAACAATAATTTAAAGATTGCATTTTAAATTTAATTTAGCCATAATTATAGATTACGCAAAGTGGCTGCTAAACTTCCTTTTAATTGAAACAATATATTATAACGTACATTTTATACATATTATTTAGTTGGTAATTAATAAAATGCTTTATTAATATGAATAAGAATATATTTTTCACAGGTCCCGTTTAGTGTGTGTGTTGCAGAATGAAGCTAGGGCACCTCTAAATTTTGGTCTATTCTCATTTATTATACATGTTTATCATTGAAATTAAGCCTCTTTTGGTTCATCTGACAGATAATGGATTACTGAACATTCTCCTCCCGTCATGGAATTATTGAATTTTTCCTCTATTTAGTGAAATCAAATGGACACCAGTGATTATTTTAATCATGTTTTACTAATTTAATAAACACATTCAAAAAAATATTGTCCAGTTAAACTGATGACATTGAGCTCACAGGCTATGCATACTAATTGTATATTACAGCCTTATATTTTCAAGGGTTAATGCCGTACATACATACATAGATACACACACACACATAATATATATACATACAGTCGAGTCTCTATATAACGAAATCCATTGTTCGTGTAAAAAATCCGTTATACAGAGAAATTCGTTGTATAGAGAATAATGTTAAATTTCTTATTTAATGTATAAATTTTGAACAATTGTAATTTTTGATGTGTTTAATAAAGAATTTGAAATTGTTCATAACTCTACTTAAAATATCGCTATCAGCAAGTACTGTATCAGTACTGTGCAATAGTGAGATTGTAATCCACTCCCAAAAAAATCAGAGAGATATTGTTGACATCTCCGCATTCCTTAATTGATTTCCATTTCTCTTTTTAAGTGTGCACAAGTCGCATCTTCTCCATCAGAATCCACATTATCCTCTAGTATACAAAATTTGGCCTTTTTGAAGCAATTGTAAATTGTTTTTTTCTATAATTACTCCCATTGATTCCGTTCTTATATGTATAACTATCCAATTTACGCTATTTTGTTCTCAAAATGGAATGGATGTTGAAAGGTATGTGGGAGGACGAGGAGGGGAAGGGGATGAATTCGTTGGGCTTAAAGAACAAGGAGATTCAAGCAAAGAAGTAATATAAAAAACTCAGCACTTTAATTCCTGCTCACTCAGAACCTCAAACTCACTCAGAACGATAAATTAGGAATAAGTTATGGAAAATTGAAAATATTTTAAAAACTTATTTTGACATGAAAAGGTTTTCCGCAAGATGGATTCAGGCCCGTAGCTAAGGGGGCGTTATGGGCGGCTCAGCCCCCCTAAAATATTTTTAGCCTCCCTCCCCCTGGCAAAGAGTTCAAGGTCACTAAATAAAGTTCTGCTTCGAAAATTCAAATGAAATTCTGTTCAAAAATCTAATTTAGTTTTGAGATCCTTTCACAATTTTGGGGGATTATTAAATTGCGTCTAAAATACGCAATTCAACACTCCCTGATCCTATTTCCACACACGAAGCAAACATGTTTAATTTTGCACCACTTATACACTCAAAATTTTCATCATCATGCCCTTTTCTTAGTGTAGAATGAAGTTATTACAATAGTTTAATATGAAGCATAGTACATGTGAATATGCACTTATAGTAAGCATGTGAATATGCACTTATTTATCTTTCTGCGTCAGAGAGAGAAAAAAAATTATGAGCCCCCCCCCCCCCCCTACAATCTCTTGAGCCCCCACTATAGATCACTTCTAGCTACGGCCCTGGATGGATTCCGTGGTTTCTTATTGTTGACATTAAACACAGATTTCTGTTGGTTACAAAAGAATATTTGGCAGTGTTAAAGTGCTATCCGAATGCTTTTTTTGTTATAGATTCATAACTGTTGATGAAATATAGATTCATCACGGTACACTGAAAACCAAAGAACAGTCTAAATAGTAGGTTTTTCGTAGTCATCTTGCGACAAACAAATTTAAGGTGACTTTATCTGAGACCAACGTTATGGCTGCAGTGTTTTGGTATGCATGCGACATAATTCTTGTTCAGTCACCTTAAAAAGGAAAAAATATTATGCCAATTAATTGGATAGTTTCAATCATGTTGTGAAAGAAACTATCTGCATTTTACTAAGAAAAATCTTTTTTTTTTTCAAGACAGTGTATGTGTGCAAACTGTATCATCGCCATGCCAAGATTCCATGAATTAGGATACAAATTGCTTACGCATCCACTATATTCACCATACTCTAGAAATTATATTCTACTTCAAAATATGACAGAATGAAAGGAGAGAATAACTTGATTCTGAAGATGAGGGTATTGCTGATACAAAAGTCTATTTTGAAAAGTTGAAGAAATTATATTTTTAGAGTGGGTGCATAAAATATAAAAACTTTGGTTTTAATTTCGTCAAAATGAAAAAAGATTATGTTTAAACAAAAAGTACATTTTAGACATAAAAATGTTTGTATTTTTTCAGTAAAGGCTAGATATTTATCATATAATCCTTATAAGTTCTATGAAACCTTTTGATAATTTTATGATTTTTTTGTATCACCAGAGATATCAAGCAGAAAGTATACAAATTTTCAAGCTTCTAACTTATACAGCTTCCGAGAACGGTCTCTGTGACAGACAGAGGAATAGAAAGAGTAAGTTTCCGTCAGATAAATGAAACTTAAAAAAATAAATCCGTAGTGTCTTTTACAACTATATCATTTTCAAAATTTTGAAACATTATTAAAGAGACAGATAAATCTTGAATACAGATCTAAATATAACCTCTTTACATAAATGAACAAAATATTATTTTGCAATTTTTAAATGGTGACCTCTTTCTGTAATAAAAACCAATCGAATTATTTTACATTTTAGTAGTACTAATTTTTAATAGATAAAAATGACGGTGTCATTCCAGATAGTCTGTTATCCTTCTAATTAGAGTATTTTATCCATGAAAAATACAATAATTAGGCTTGATTAACAATACTTGAAAATACTTTATGTTCATTGTACATTTTAATTCCCTATTAACCTCCTCTGTCCTCAGATAAATATCCCGAGAGACCATAATAATCAGTTTAAAATTGCTATAAAGCTACCCAAAATATGTATAAGTATACATATTGATGCATATGTTATGCACATGTTTATTAAAAAGGTCTAGACATAATTTTAATTAATTTCAAGGATTTTATTGTGTTTCTTACAGGCTACATCAAGATTGAAGATGTTAATCAAAAATGATAAAAAATCTGTATAAAATGAAAATTTAAACATTTTTTGACCCTTAATAGTTTTCTAACAATACATTGAATATGATTGTATTTGTGCTTATTGTAGAAATAAAGGTAAAATGTATTATATATTTAATGATTACTTTTATTTTATTATTGACATTGAAATATCTTTTTCTTTTGAAACTTTTGAAAATTCATAAACTTTTCATGTGATATGTATACATTTTTATTTGTTTTTCAGGTGAAGATGTTCGTGAAATCTATTTTGAACATCCAGTGAAAGGATTTATGAAAATAAATCAAGCTTCATGTCCCTATATTTTTCTGTATAATTCTCTCATTAACAAAATTTATTGAGGAAAGATCTTTTTAATTTTATGTGCTAGTGCAAATTAGCATGATTTTCTCCATTTTCACATGCAAATTACACTATACAATTTAGACAATTATTTATTAAGTTTATATTATTGATGATGAAATAAAAAAAATTCTATTGAGAAATTTTATCTACGATACATATTTTCAGAATATTTTCTCTTAAGCGAATGATTTCTTCTTAAAGCACCGATAAAAATTTTGAATAATTTCAGAATGCTGAATTTTTGTTAATATTCAAACTTTATTTGTTAACGTAAGTCTTCTCCAAATAAAAAGTTCTGTTGACACACCATTATTGTAATGATTATTATACAATCATTAAAGCAACAGACTCTGTAAATTAAATGCTGATGTATTTCTTTTCATAGAAACAAAAATTAAACTTATATTTATGTACATGAAAAAACATCTAAATTATACAATTACTGTGGATTTATGAATTTGGACATTAAAAAATCCTTCTATTCATCACGTTATTGAACATTTTTCATTTCATAACAAAAAGAAGGTGTCATGCAAATATTGGTTAATAACCTCGTCTACTATTTAGATATAAAGTAAAGGATATCTCTTGAAATTAATTTAGATTTTGAATCCTGAATGCAATTTGAAAAAGTTGCATCAAAGCATTTGTACAGAAGTTTAATTTTAATATATACATTATACATGTCATTAACGAAAACATGATTTCACGTTTGAGATTTTAAATAAGAGATTTTCTAAAAATCAGCTTTAAAAATGTTCTTTGACTTCGTTTTTTCTGAAACGAAGGATTTCTCAAAAATTTTTATAAAATGTCCATCAAGGTTACTCTAAATAATTGCCTTTTTCTTCTAAGGTATCTGAAAAAGATATTCTTGAAAACATAGGATTCATACTAATCAGAAGTCTTTTTCATTGTAAAGTAGATAGAGAAAGATTTTTTTTACAAAGTTTATGTAACTACGAATCCATAATAAAGAGAAATCATTCACATGTAACGTGAGTAAAAGAATGTTTTCTCATAAGTCTGCATTAAAGGTCCAGTTGCGTGTTCGTAGAAAAAATAATTCTTTTATGATATAAGTAGATATATATTTTCACAAAAATGTCATTAAAATGTACATCGGTAGCTCAAACTAAAGAAAAAACTTTCTGTTGTGATGTGTGTAGTAAAGAGTTTCATAGGCAACCTCAATTAAATGCTCACCTTCGTGTTCACACTAACGAGAAACCTTTTGCTTACGAGATGTGTAACAAAAAAATTTCTGATAAATCTAATTTAAATGTCCGTATGCATGTCCCTACTAAAGAAAAACGTTTCTCTTGTGAGGTGTGTAACAAAGGATTTTCTAATAAATCTAATTTAATTTCCCACCAGCGTGTTCATACTAATGAGAGACCATTCTCTTGTGAGGTGTGTAACAAAGAATTTCCTCGAAGATCTAATTTAAAGGTCCATCTGCGGGTGCATACTAATGAGAAACCCTTTTCTTGTGAGTTGTGTAACAAAGGGTTTTCTCGGTCAACTCATTTAAATCAGCACCTGTTAATTCATACCAATGAAAAACCTTTTTCTTGTGAGATGTGCAACAGAGGATTTTCTCTTAAATCTGCTCTCAATGCCCACCTAGTAATGCATACAGGAGAGGCACCATTCTCTTGTGAGGTGTGTAACAGGGAATTTTCATATAAATCTAATTTAACACGCCACCTTCTAGTTCATAAGAGACCTTTTTCTTAAGAGGTGTGTAATAAAGAATTTTCTGATAAATCTAATTTAAATGTCCTCCTACGTGTGCATGCCGATGAGAAATTTGTCTCTTGTGAAGTAAGTAGCAGAGGATTTACTTGGAAATATCTATTAAAAAATCATCTGTGCGTTCATATTATACAGAAACTTTTATTTGGTAAGATGCATAAAATAGGATTTTCTGGAAGATCTTTAGATGTCTACATATGTGTGCTAGAGATGAATTTGGGCTCATTTCGGAGCCCAAGCCCGACGATTTCGAATCCGAGCCAGAATCATTCTGTGCCACCAGAGCCTAAGCCCGATACTGGAAGTATGCAGTACAAAAAATAATTCATAACACTTAACTATAATAGTGTTTCTAAATGAAATCTATTTTCTAAACAACTTATTATGTGGAAATAACTGTTAGTGTGTTTCTGTAATGTTCTATGCATTATATAAGTTGTACATCGTAAATTATAATTGATTCCTTCCTCAAAACAATCTTTTGTAATTCTCGTGTTCTAAAAAATCAGTTTAAATAAAAAAAATTACCGTTGTCTGAAAGATCAGATTTTTTTAATGTTGTTTTCATCTAAAATTAATGTTGTTTTCATATGAAAAATTATTATGACTTGCACATGATACATGTCTAAAATGTGCAAACCTTAAGCTAATGCTTGTACACTAAAAACAAAAGAAAATATTCATTTCTCGTTGGATCTCTAAAAAATAGTGTTAATAATTAGTATATCAATAAATGTTTCAATTAGACATTATCTTAATGGCACCATATAAAATCAGCATTCTTGTCAGTTTTCTAATGCTTAAAAAAGAGAAAAAAACATAATTTCTATTTCCCTTTTATTTTGATTAAATTGAGTTGAGCTGGAATAAATAAATTTTAAGAAAAAAGTTCTTAACGAGAATAAATAAAATCATGAATTTCAGAAAGAAGGAGTCTGAGCGCAAAGACTAGTATAAGACTCGAGCCCTTGTTGGGTTCGGACTCAGGCTGAGCCCGTCTCATCTCTAGTGTGTGCATACAAAAAAACCCTTTTTTCTTGTGATGTGTGTAACAGATTTTTTTTTCATCTACATAATTTAAATAAGCATATTCGCTGATATAAAGTTATGGCATGCCTAAAATGTTTATAAAATCAAACCGAAAAACCTTTGCATGAAACAAAAAAAAATATTAAAAATGAGTTGTAAGTGGAGAACACATACAAATATCAGACTGAAAAAATACAAAACTCCTGATTACTGAACGAAAAACAAAGCACGTGTTCTGGAAAAAAAAAGATATGTTTAAAATCGCATAGTATAAATGTAGTAAAAAAGAAAAAAGGAAGACAACGATATTGCAGTAAAAAAAAAAACATGTATTACTCAATCTTACAAGTTTTCACGCGAATCCCGAAATTACACAAGAAAAATCATGAATTTTTCATCACTGGGGAAGGAATTAAAAAAGAAATAAATAAAAAGGATGGAAGTAGAAACTGATAAAAACAAACTTAGCTGCCATATTATATTCCAAAGCTCCTCATTATTTTTCCCGGCGTCCACAGCTTCCACAAGGTGAGGCCCCAGAAATTAGGTGCACTTGGTATAACAACAAACGTGTGTGTGTCTCTGTGATGAAAAATTCCACTGACTGCTGCCACAAGGCCCAAGGTTGCCAGAAAGAAACCAAGGGCTCCAAGCGCAGTAACTTACTCCACGGCGAGAAAGTGAATGCATAGTCGATAAACTATGCCTATCGCCAACTGATAAAATAGACTTCTTGCAACCCTAACATTGGAGAAAGTCAAACTCAGAAGATTGGTTGGATGCAGTGATAAATTTGATCAAAACGCTGATCTCACATATCAAGTTGAGCACACAGCAGCTGAACTGTAGACTAACTTTTTTTTAACAAAAACCAAGGAGGTAGCAGAGGGAAACTTAAACAGAGTTCACAAAGTGCGAACTTTTACATTTAGATTTAGATTTAGATTTAGATGAACATAACAGAACCGAGATACATAAACGTTGATATAAGAGAATTGGCATTAAAGAGGGATTCGCCATGGCGAATATAGCTTTATAACATTCGCATCAATTCTTTACTGTGCGAAAATTTTAACATATTTTACATGCAGTTAATTCTGCCTATTTTGTTTGTTTGTTTGAAGAAAGTCTTAAAATTCCTTTTAGTTTTATCTGCCTAGTTTAAATTTAAACATGTATAGTTATATTAAAAGATTTTTTTCATTTGTGAAGCGCATAGTGTAGTATTTTAATTAGATATATATCTAAGTGTTTATTTTTTGTATCTATTTATTCAAGTTATTGGGATATTCATATGTATCTGTTGAGCTCTGATCTACTTTAAATTTACAAAAAAGTCAAGTATTGTATATAAAAAATATTTAAAAAAAAGTTCGCTCTTAATATCATATAATGTTCATATGAGCAATTCTTCAATGCTAAAGTTTTCAGAACTTCAAGAGCTGGCAGTGAAATTTTTTTGAATGTTGATAAAAATTGAAATATTTCTAAAATTGTTCATCTTGCTCATCTGAAACAGGCATTGATGAGCTATCAGTGGTCATACCATTTAATCATTTCACACCCATTGGGAAATGAAATGATATGTATTCCAATTATGAATGTCTGTAAAAAAGTAATTTTCCAACTACTTGGGCAATCATCACTAATTTTGATAATATTTATTTTGTGTTGGCAGATTGTGCAACTTTGCTAAGTATATTTTGAAATTGCTGGACAACCAATGATGTAATCTATGTTATCTTCACTATCAAAGAGCAATAAGATTTTATTAAAAAATAAATTACTATTTTAGTTTGCTATTTTGATAAAATAGTTAATTATACAACAAAATATCTGTATTTTTATCTGCATAAAGTTAAAAAATTTTTAGTTGCGTCATATATACTCCTGAGGTTCACCACCAATCTTTATGCACCATTCTTCAGACTCAAAATATTTTTTTCAAATGAAAATTTTTTTTATTCTTATGTAGAAAAAAAATAAAATAACTTTTTTATGTAAAAATTAAGTATTCCATTTCAAGTATTTTAAATGCTATTTTGATCAGAATGGAAAGAAAACAGAAATCATTTCTCTTTTTTTTTTCTTTTAGAATTAGAATATTTTATTTTTTTATTTATTTTTATAATTGCATATTTATGTCCTTCATTAATGACGACGATCTGTTCATATGGCGGGAATGTCATAAAGTGCGTAGCAGTCCTGATTATTTTTATTTTGATCGAGTGAAAAATAAAAACAGTATATAAGAAAGATTCTGTATATTTACTCCGCAAATACATGCTATAAATATATTTTATATTTCACAAAACTAATTTTCACCAACTTGTTGCTTTTTAACTTCAAAAAATTGTAGAGAAGAAATGCATACACAGAAATCCTTTACAAAGTTGATTACAAATTTTGCCTTGGAAATGTAAAATAATAACAAATTTAAATAATAAGAAAGAAAACCAACTACATGTAAATAGATTTATTTTATTGAAAAGTAATGAAGTTTATAAACATTAAGTTACACTGTTTTTTCATAATATATTATTTAAAGAGCGTTGGATTTTATATACTATATATAACTCAATATTTATGTATGTTGGTCAAGAACAAAAAAATCACATTCTGAATTTTTTCATTAACTGATGTTAAATTTAGAGATTACTTAAATTTTTAAATTCTCCAATTCATTGTGAACTTTTGTTAGCTTAATTATTAAGAGGAATATTTGAATAAGATTAAAAAGTCTAAACTTTTTATTAATATTGTCTGAACTTTTTTTTATTCTAAAAAGATTAAAAACGTACTTAAAATCAACCAGCATTAAATCAATTACTTGGTTCAAGGGTTAACTGTAATATAACGATATAATTAAAATATGGGTATATTATTAATATAGAATAAATAAAAATAACAGTATATTATTAAAGATATAATTATAAAGATTGCCGATTTGCCACCCCTCAAAAATGTATTTTTCAGCTATATATATATTTTTTTGATAAAGTCTTGTGAGATTTTAACTTTTAATAATTAAAGTATAGATACTTGTATTATTTTGTTTTGGAATATTAAATGTCACTTCGTCTTCTTTTTTTTAAAATAATTTAATTATGTTCTCCCCATTCTATCCTTATAAAATTTAATGTGCAATAATAAAGACATGAATAATTATATTAGATTGTTGTTTTGATGGATGTCACAGTAGGGGTTAGTGTATCCCCCCCTATCTTATTTTAATTATAATTAAATATGTAATATTAGGCTTCTGTTTATGAAATAGCTTTAATACTATTAACCCTTTCAAGCACGGGCAAAATCTGTTATAAAGTGAAAAATTATCGACTGACACCGTAATTCACAAACGAATTTTTTAGATATTTTGAAATCCTTAATTTAAGCTTTTATTGTAAAAGAAAAATTATAGTAAAATATTACTGGTGCCGTTTGCAAGTTTGGAATTAAAATTAGGTATCCCAGACCGGGCCCAACATTGATATTTTTGGGGAAAAAAATCAGTTGTAATATTTTTAACAGTTACCTTAATATTTTTGTTACTATGAATAATTAAGGACTTCATTTTAAATAAAAATACAGTCGAACCTCGTTAACCCGACTATCTCGGGATCAGAAAAATGTGTTGTCATCAGCGGAATGTCTCAATAATCGGAGTTGGAGAAAAATGCGTTTATAAAAAGCTATATTTTGAATTAACTTAAGACAATTTCATATTCACAACTGTTCTCGAATTTTTGAGTAATAAAACATTATTAAACAAAATAAACATAGAAACGAAATTGAAAAGAATAAAAAACAGATTTCTGATGACTCACTTTCTTATTGTTACAAGAAATATTGATGAATTAAGATTTGTATAACTCTAGATGTGCTTTTTACAATTCTTTTACTATTACTCACAGTGAATTTTGAACAATATTCGTTTTTTCAGATATGAATGTTAGATAATTTCTGATCAGACCAATGCTTTATTGCAGTTGGGGGCTTGTTTTGTTTTAACCCTCTATCGCTTTCGATCCCAAAGTGTGAAGAAATTTCTGTCTTTTTTTATTTTACAATTTCTGAAATCATTCCATCTGGCGATGATGTGACATCCTTTTCATAATCGATGTGTTTTATAAGGACATCTTCCGTTTTATCTGTTTCACAATCTAACAACTCTTTAAACAATATTGGAAGAGAAATGTCTTCTTCATTACCTCCTATTCACTCGAAATCTGATGGATATGGATAAAACTTGTATGTTTGAATCAGTTAAACTTTTGCTTTTCCATGCACACGTTTCTTCTAAAATACAAATGCAAAAGGTAAAATCTTAAATAGAGATTTAATACTGTACATGACAATATATATACATATATATATACACAAATATATTTGTATGGTTTTGATTTTTATTCAAAACTTACCAAGTATGGTAATGGATTTTTTTTAAAACTTTTGATAAGAAAAATTATTTTTATATAAAATATCAATATTTCTGTTGCTTTTTACCGTATCATCTGGTGAAAAAATGCTTGGTGAAACTTTCAGATTTTTGAAATGAATATTCTTTTATTCCAAACCTAAGGTCCGGTTCAGATTTGTCCCTGTTTTCCAGGATTAGTCCCCAATTAAAGATTTATGTCAAGGAAATAGTTTTGTCCCAGGATCTGCCCTCGATTACATTTCTTGTTCAATAATTATTTTAAAAAAATCCAACCTATTTATCGAAGAAAAAAATAATTGTTTATTTTAATAACTTTTCTGAAGAAATTATGAGAAATATTTTTTAGTTTTAAAGGAAAAGGTGTGCCATATTTTAATATAAAAATAAATGTTGAATTTGTAATGTGCTTGTTTGATAATAATGCAGCTACTGAAAAATTTGCTATTAAATATTTCTGTCATGCGAACTATATAAATATATGGTCTGATTAAAAATATATTTCAATTATCTGTATTCTTGAGACATATTAAGAACTGTTTTATATGTGAAGATGAATATTGATTTTATCCTTCAAGGAATTCAGCGAGATACATGTAGGAAACTTCTGCTTATGCATTTGAAAAGATTTATTTGTCTAAAAAAATATTCTTACTAAGTGTAAGTGTCATTAAAAATAACATTTACCCTCTTTTCTAAGGTTAAAATGAAATATTTTACATAGAAAATTTGAATTATTTGTTTTTAGAGATTCAAAAAATGGCAGTGAAAATAACAAAAGATTTATCTGTTAACAGAAAGACATGCAAAAAGTATTGAGAAACACCGAAAATACTGGCGATAAATATAGATCAATAAATAAAAACTTTGTTAAATCACCATAAAAAGATAAATTAAACAGGACGCGTTTCGAGCTGCAAAATTACTGCTCGTCATCAGCTGTTCCAAACACGTGTCACAACGGACAGAGTGGAAATAACAGTGAAATAAAGAAGGAGGAGATTACACAGAGTGCGACAGGTGGCGCTGCTTGTCACAGCCAAGGAGGAAGAGAAAAGTAAAGATAAACTCAAAGAAGGAGGGAGGAGATTACAAAGAGTGCCCCAGGTGGCGCTGGCTAAAAGAACACAGGTGGCAGAGAAAAACTAATAAAAGATAAAGAAAACAATTGAAAAATAAATAAAATAAAATAAATAAATCAATTAAAATAAATAAATAAATAAATAAATAAAAATCAAAATAGAATAAAATTAATTAATTAAAAATGATATAATAAAATAAATAAATGTAAAAAAAAAAAAAAAAAAAAAAGTGATTATAGTAATAATAAAAAACTACAAAAGTAATTTCCATGCAGGAGAAAGGGAGGGGGATGAAGAGAGATCGTTGACAAGAGTATTACAATTTTTATAAATAAAATAAGCTTCGTGAGTATCTAAATGAGAAGGAGAGGCAGGATTAGAAATAATTCTGGCCATGGAAAAATTGAAATAATGACCGGAAGACCAACAGTGAGAAGCAATGGAAGACCTAGATAATTCCTGATTTTTAATGTACCTCTGATGTTCATCCAATCTTTTCTTCAACGCTCTTCTGGTCTGACCAATATAACCCAAATTGCAAGAGCAAGGAATAAAATAAACACCCCACCGGTTCTCAACAGGAATAGGATCTTTCAAAGACGATAATTTAATTTTATTCATAGGTTTGAAGATAACTTTAAAATTGAAACGAGAAAGGATTTTAGCTATTTTGAAACAAAGAGGAGAATAAAAAGGTAGAACTATAGAGTTAATATTAGACGAATTATTAGAATCAGTAAGAAGACGTTTAGGCTGATTAAATTTATACAGAGCTTTGTCAATCAAAGAGGGATTATAACCACGAGTGAGAGCAAGAGATTTGAGGTAACTAATTTCCTTATTTAGAGCAGAAGAGTCAGAAGAAATCCGAAGTGCTCTGTAAACAAAAGTATAAAAGGAAGCCACTTTATGCTGTGGAGGATGGTTAGAAAAAGCATGCGGAGGTAGAGATACAGCGAAAGGTTTTCTATATACAGAGGTAGAGAACCGATCAGGGTGTTTAGTGACCAAGACATCGAGGAAAGGAAGAGAATCATTCTCTTCGACTTCAAGAGTAAACTGGATGCAAGGATCAACAGAGTTGACAAGAGAAAGGAGATTTTGGAGATCCAGCTCAAAAGGAATTAAGATAAAAGTATCATCAACATACCTACACCAGAAGGGAAAATCAAATAAACTGAGAAAGACTCTGAGTTTATTTGATTTTCCCTTCTGGTGTAGGTATGTTGATGATACTTTTATCTTAATTCCTTTTGAGCTGGATCTCCAAAATCTCCTTTCTCTTGTCAACTCTGTTGATCCTTGCATCCAGTTTACTCTTGAAGTCGAAGAGAATGATTCTCTTCCTTTCCTCGATGTCTTGGTCACTAAACACCCTGATCGGTTCTCTACCTCTGTATATAGAAAACCTTTCGCTGTATCTCTACCTCCGCATGCTTTTTCTAACCATCCTCCACAGCATAAAGTGGCTTCCTTTTATACTTTTGTTTACAGAGCACTTCGGATTTCTTCTGACTCTTCTGCTCTAAATAAGGAAATTAGTTACCTCAAATCTCTTGCTCTCACTCGTGGTTATAATCCCTCTTTGATTGACAAAGCTCTGTATAAATTTAATCAGCCTAAACGTCTTCTTACTGATTCTAATAATTCGTCTAATATTAACTCTATAGTTCTACCTTTTTATTCTCCTCTTTGTTTCAAAATAGCTAAAATCCTTTCTCGTTTCAATTTTAAAGTTATCTTCAAACCTATGAATAAAATTAAATTATCGTCTTTGAAAGATCCTATTCCTGTTGAGAACCGGTGGGGTGTTTATTTTATTCCTTGCTCTTGCAATTTGGGTTATATTGGTCAGACCAGAAGAGCGTTGAAGAAAAGATTGGATGAACATCAGAGGTACATTAAAAATCAGGAATTATCTAGGTCTTCCATTGCTTCTCACTGTTGGTCTTCCGGTCATTATTTCAATTTTTCCATGGCCAGAATTATTTCTAATCCTGCCTCTCCTTCTCATTTAGATACTCACGAAGCTTATTTTATTTATAAAAATTGTAATACTCTTGTCAACGATCTCTCTTCATCCCCCTCCCTTTCTCCTGCATGGAAATTACTTTTGTAGTTTTTTATTATTACTATAATCACTTTTTTTTTTTTTTTTTTTTTTTTTTTTTACATTTATTTATTTTATTATATCATTTTTAATTAATTAATTTTATTCTATTTTGATTTTTATTTATTTATTTATTTATTTATTTTAATTGATTTATTTATTTTATTTTATTTATTTTTCAATTGTTTTCTTTATCTTTTATTAGTTTTTCTCTGCCACCTGTGTTCTTTTAGCCAGCGCCACCTGGGGCACTCTTTGTAATCTCCTCCCTCCTTCTTTGAGTTTATCTTTACTTTTCTCTTCCTCCTTGGCTGTGACAAGCAGCGCCACCTGTCGCACTCTGTGTAATCTCCTCCTTCTTTATTTCACTGTTATTTCCACTCTGTCCGTTGTGACACGTGTTTGGAACAGCTGATGACGAGCAGTAATTTTGCAGCTCGAAACGCGTCCTGTTTAATTTATCTTTTTATGGTGATTTAACAAAGTTTTTATTTATTACATGCAAAAAGTGATCACTTTATCCAAACTAGAATTTTTTTTAGTTTTCTGCTATAAACCAGGTATATTCTATAGAAGTAAAACAGAAAGTCACAGGATGAGGGATTTTTTTTCTTGCAGCATGTGCAAAATTAGCTTATAAAGAAGGCAAAAAGTGTTTGGTATAGATGTTGCAGCCAAAGCCGGCCAGTTGCGAACTAGTTAGCCAAATTGTGAAGTAGCTAGGTGCAATTTGCCAGTTCGCAAAGTGACCGGATTTGTCAGTTTGTGGTATGGGTATAGCGAAATTTTTTGGCAATCTTCAAAATTGCATTTTATTTTAAAGTTTAATGTTGTAAATGAAATTACTTACGAAAGGATAGCAATTGAGTTACATCCATTTTTTTACAAATAAAAAAATGGGAATTAATATATTGACTAGGCGTAATCGGTAAAAATCGAAAGGAAAAAATGAACAACAGATTTTAGAATTGTATGATTTCACGCTATCATTTATACTTAGCAAATTTTTACTTTTTAAATTCCTTTCAAAATAGTTGAAAGGTTATGATATATGTATTTAGCATTATTTTAATGAAATTTTAAATGATTTAAGTTATAAAATCTGTCTAAATGTTTAAATAGTTGAAAAATTTTTATGAATTCAATTTGTCAAAGTATTTGTCTAACCGTACTTTAACTTGACTAAATAGATTTGGATTGACTTGTAATTGAGTTCTATCATCCAATTTCAGGACTTAAAATCAAGTGTGTACAATTTATAATCAGTTTACCATTATATGAGCACGCTACAATTGTTTGTGTACAATACGATCAGGGATGCCATTTCAGAATTTTCTTGGGGGGGGGGATAGTGCAAAGATTACTTTGAGGGCATTGGCATAGCCAAGGGTGGGATTTGGCAGATTGGGGAAGAGGCAGTACTCTCTCTCATCAAAACGAAAACCGGTTAAATATTCCCTTCTAAGCAGCTTTTTTTTGTTTTAGCAGGTGTAATTTCAAGAAAGTGACTAACCTTTTTTTTCGTTTAAGGCAGGATTTCGTTGTTGTCAGTTTCCCTTTTTACAAGTATTCTCAAAGGATGCTAAAACATCCTATCTAAAGTATACCTCTGAAAAGTACAGGTACATTACATGTATATAAAACTTGTGCAAACGGAACCTATCGAAAGAAGATTCGCAAAAGTAAAAATAATAATTTCTTTAAAGAAAACGCTATATAATTATACTTGCTAAGAAGGGTAGCTGTCGAAAATGGAATTTTTTTTTAAATTAAACTTTGACTTCTTTGCAAGCTTTATGAATAAGACAGGGAGCCATTTAATAAGTTTTTTGAAGAGGGAGAGTCAAGAGGCTCTTTAGTGGAAGGATTTTGAAATAGCATGCCCTTCTTTAAATTTTTCATTTGTTTAATTTTTTCATTCCGGGATTATTCCAGAAATATTTTTAACACTTTCTAACGTAGTTGAAAAGTGAATTTGTCTGTCTGTCTTGCCATGCTCTAACTCGCATAAATATACTCGGATTAATGCATAATTGATATATGTTATTGATGTTCATAATAGAAATTTCAGCATTCAAAATAAAGTGTTTATCCTTCATAGTTCATTTACAAAGGCACTCAAAAGTATTCCATTACGTTATGACCTAAGGGGAAAAATTATTTGCGGTGTATTTTAATACTGATACAGCATTTTAAACATAATGAAATTTACATACATTTTTGAGGTGTACTAAACGATGACTACTATATGTTATATTGTGTTTAGCCCTTAAAGTTTGCGTCCAAGAGAAATTAAAAGTATTTTGATATATTACGTGTCAACTCTATGTCAATTCTCATGTGAAAATATTAATTTGTATATTATATATACAACATAATATTATATATTATATTATATATAATAATATTAATTTCATATTTCTGTTTTTATTCATAACAAGTCATTTCTATTTGCTAATTTTGTTTAAATGTTATCTTGAAATAATTTCTACTTCTTTTTCAGGCATTATTCTTAAAATAAATAAATAAATAAATAAATAAAAGGGGAAAATATGGCGTTCTTATGTAAGTGCGTATGTTATAAAGTCATTAAACATCATTATTGTTAACTCAAGAAAAGGAAAACCATTAATACTTTCATTATCCTTTATACCTTTTAATCATGTATTTTCTTTGCCTGACACAGAACATTATACCTTTAAATGGCCAGTTATTTATACCAGAGATCTGAATATTCACAAATAAAAATATGCAAATTGGGGAAGAGAAATTTTAAAGAATGATTACGTGCTTACGTGAATCAGATAATTTTAACGTCAATCAGATAATTTGAACGTCATACCATCAGACGTTAAAATTATCTGATGGTATGATGAAAGTTAATTTACATTATTTCAGAAGCGTTAAATAACTTTCTATTTGTCCTTTTAAAGTTCTGATTTATGTTTATTTTGCTTGGTTTTTTTAGACTAAAAATTATAAAAAAATATTCTGTATGCATTAGAAATGTTTTGTGATTGTTTTAATAAAAAAATTATAAAATAAATATACATAAATCAAAATCATTTAAAAAGTGTCAGTTGACACCTGTTTTAATAGTGTAAATTCAAATATTCCAATCAACATATCATGTGGTTTAAAAATTAGGAAAGTTTAAAATTTGGAACTCCTAATGTTAAATTCAGTAATATTCAGTGCAAAACAGATTGCAATGTGGGTGGTATTTAAGACAAAGGTTATTTAAGACCTTTGATTTATTTGTTAAGACCAATGTGAATAATCAAATCAAACGTCAGGTTGACTCTAGTTTTGTCACTATGATATAACTGATTTCATGTTTCTTTAAAGATTTAAGTGCTTTAGCAAAATCACCAAAAAGATAAATAAAATGTTTAGTTTATCGAAGGAAATGTGAAAGTAATATGTCACTATTCATAACAAAACGCATTCATACAGACCTGGGAAAGAAAGTGAATACCTCTTATTAAATCTGCAACAAATTATATAATAGAAGAAAGTTATAGATCCAAACAATGGAAAATAACGTCTATTTTTAAGATATGTATAAAAAATTTACTTAGGAGATGGCATATAATCGAAAGGAACCCAAACTTTGTTTTATTGAATGACAACACCCACTTTTAATAATATATTTGTGGACGTGACTTAACATTTGTATATTGTCAAACTATTGCATACTGTAGCAGAAATTCATTTGTAAAGAAAAAGAAATTCTAAAGATAGTTGTTAGTGCTGAATCTGGAACAAAAGGACAGTCAGAAAGGAAGGGGGAGTCAGTAAAAAGTAATCAATTAAAATCATATTTTGAACTAATTATTTCCTCTTCTATCCATAAAATATGTACACAAAGAAAACCAAATCACACAACAGCAACGTTTAGTCAAACCATCCTTCTTTAAGGGTGTATTTTGATTCAAACTGCTTGTTTTCCGATTTATTTTTGAATTCACTTTTGCTCTCAAACACATGAAACTCGCAGATTCTCTTACTTAGAAAGTGCACAAGGTGCCGTAAAGATCAATTCTTTGATAAGTGCACAAAATATTGCAAAAAAAGGCAATCAAAAACGGCAATTTGAACCGATTTTTCCGAAGTGGGAGATCTGAGAACGAGATAAAGGGTCTTCCTGAGAAGTTAATTGCTTATAAATCAAATTCTAATGAATTGAGCATAAAAAGTCATCACACGGCACCTTATACGTCCCTTCAAAAATCCCCTGAGCAAATTTCATGTTTCTACTTTTAAAAATGTGTCTGAAATTGTATCGGAAAATTTCGAGCTGCTGAAGGTGGAAAAGCGTTTTTTCGAATACACCCTTAAGCTTCGTTAGATTAGAGGATTTCTACTCACAGTGCAATGTGATGCGATATTTATCCTTTGGTCTCATGAGAAAACTGTACATGCAGAAGAAACAGGAACAAGGAAAATTGGTTAACAATGGCTTTTGCCTCAAACACTTAGCATTTAAATAAGGATTCATATTCAGATTTGAAGTAAAAACATAAATGTTTTTAAAGAAAAAAATCATAAATTTTCGAAACTTTATATAAAAAAAACAGTTTTGGAATTAATAATAAGAAATAATCATTAAATATTTATATAGTAAAAAATTTGTAATCAATGGAATTTCGTGACTGGTTGACAGTTTTTTTTTTTTTTTTTTTTTTTTTTTCGATTGACGGCAAATATCGAGATTTTTTCTGTGACCAAATAGTGATTTTTTTTTTTCGTGACCAACTGAACAAATTCAACGCAAATTTATTCTAACGACCATTTGAAGATTTTCTAAAAAGACATTAAAGATAGTAAAAAAATAAAAATAAAGGCTTTCTGGTGCTCTGAGTTGAAAGTAAATACCAATTCTGCCTATGAAACCATTAAAAAATGCTGAAAATTGCAAAGTATTTCTACATTTATGTACCAATAATATAATAAGCAATATTATTAAACAGAAAAGAATAGAAATTTTATGTTTATCTTTGACTTCACTTTTTATCACTAAGAAATCATGTATATCACTAAAAAACATAGCTCGACAAATATTTAAAAATAAAATCTTTATTTTAAAACAAAAAAAAAATGACAAATCAAAAATCACAGATACAAAATTCGTTCAGCTCTATCAATAAAGAAAATTACTGACAATTAATTAATCAAATCATTTACAAAAATACATCATTTAATTTTCAACCTATTACCAAAATCAGAACTCATATAAGAATTCAGCCTCAAAAATATTTAATTAGACAAAGGAAGGATATGGCAGCCACAAAACAATAATGCAAGTGTTATAAGAAACAAGAAATTTTTGTTGAAAATATAAAAGTATAAATGTTGAAACTCTATTTAATAAATATAGCGAAATTTTTTCTAAGCAAAATCTTCCATGTTGCTGGCTTTGCATACAGTTAAAGATCTAAAATAGTTAAAATAAAAACAGTTTTCAAAACCTCACATGAGTATTTTATATATTAAAGAAAAACAACCCATCTTTGTTTTGATAGGTCGTAAATCACTAAATCACTACAGCTGCATAAACCTAAATAAATTAATCACAAACCTGAACTAATTAAACTGTTCGGGAAAAAAATCTTTCTTGTATTACAAATTTATAAACTATAAAGATTTAAATCATTTAAATCTAAATATGATATCCAAATTGCTTCATAGTGAACCATTTTAAAGAGAAACAGTTTCACAATAATGGCAAATGGTAAAACATTATAATATTAATTTGAAAAGTTAGACTAATCGGAAATTATGAAAAGCGTATTTTCACTGCCTTAGATAACATAATGCCTTCGATAAAATACAGTATTGTCAACACTTGTATCATGCATTTACTTTTAGGTTCTCCTCCCCTTTCATATCTGAATTTATTATTTGATATCCATTAACATAATTTGATTCCTTATGTGGATGTTATTCGGGTAATGTTTTCCATACATTTACAGTTAATAAATTTACACATAATTATATATATTTTATTATTTACACTATTTCCTGCTTTGTTTTTGCAACACATAAAATATCTTATTTTTTAAATCAAGCCTTCCTACCTAAGAAATGGTATAACATAATTGCCATGCTTAATTTAGTAGGCTGAAATATTTCAGAATCAATCATTTCTATATTAAGGATTTTTGGTACTTACCATAAAACATTATTAAATTCTTGAAAAATTGTTTTACATGAAGTTGAATTAGCACATAAATTAAACAGTTATATTAAAATAGTTGGAATAAACAGTTATATACGAAGTGCACAGAAAAATTTTAAATTGAAGATTCATTTTAAAGACTTAAATTATAAAAAATATTAAGAAAGAGAATTAAATGTTTAAAAAATTGTCCGTTCAAAGTTTACATTGAAAAACTGCATGGCACAGTATTTTTTAATCTAATTTTGTAAGTTTATGCTTCCATCAAGGTACTTTTCTCTACAAGTCAGTAGCAAAATAAATTTATGAAGAATATTACTTATAGAAAATATTAAGATAAAAATCAGTGCACTATTTATTTTGAGAGAAAATGTACTATTATAATATATTTTTAGAGCAACATTGAATTAGGTTAATTACTGTAGGTTTTTAAGAAATTTGCATTAATTACATTTTCTATACCAATTTTTGCAACTCTGAAAAAATCCAAATCTAAATAATATTTTTGAAATAGGCAATTATTATTTGATAATAAGTATAATATCAGGAAAAATAAAATAATCAACTGTACAACATAAGAAAAATCTTTTAAACATTAACACAGATGACAAATCAATACTTCTTTGATTATCTCTTTCTTTTTTCATTTCAACGAATACAACGAGCAAAGAATTTAAGTACCCATTCAGTTAAATTGAAGGAACGCTTAATTTTTGTTAAGGTCTAAAATATATTTCCGATCTTTTAAAGCTTATTATTACAACAATAAGATAAAAAGCAAAAGACAAAATAAAATGATTTGTCAACTACTTAAAATATGGTTATAAAATTGTAAAAATGAAAAATTCAAAATAAAATGACTTTAGGCAAAACACATTTTAAATATGCAGAACAATATAAAACAAAGAGCGATTAGATGGTGCAACCAGTTTCAAAAAGCAAGATTTTTAAAATTATGACTGGAGTGCATACCAAAAATTGAGCATGGGAATGTACAGTTTTTTTTTTATTATTATAGAATCTCAATATAGCCCTATGCATAACTGCTGAAATTTTTATAGGACCTTGTTTATAGTGGAATGTTTATAGCTTATAAACTTTTGTAATCTTCTTTTTTGTTAACAAAAAATTGATCTTTTGAAAACACAAAATAATTTTTAATGATATCTGAAAACATCATTAATCTGAAGACATTATTAATGATAACTAAAGTATTTAAACTTACTTAAATTCTATGCTTATTTTCGTTTTTTTTTAATTCATATTTTTATTAAATTTACAAATAAGTTAAAGCAAGAAGGAGGCATTTTAAGGTATGAAGTATCTAAATTTAAATCAATTTTCATATTATATTTTTTATATTAAACTCACATGTACAATCTGTTTGTAATTTTAACAAAAAAATATAATTTTTTAAAATTCATAGTTTAGAGGCACATTTTATCAATAATATATAAAATAAATGCATTCCATTAATGTAAGCACTTTGAAAAATCTATAGAAATATGCAAAATCATAAATGTTGGACAAAATGTTTCTTAATGACTTTCAAGAAACTATTTATTAAAAATGAAAATATTTCACTGAAGTGAGATTTCAAACAAATATTCTTCAATTCAAACATATTAATTAAAAGGACTATTACTATCATAAATCAAAGATGTTTGTTTAAATAGTTTCTCAACAAATTCCTTTTTTTGCTTATTTGACATATGGAAAGCCGTGTAAAGTACTGACTAAGTACTTTAATTAATAAGTTTATATAAGTAAACTTTCTCGAAAATTCATTAATAAGTCATAAAATATGCTCTATATTTTGTTTAATAAAATAAGTCACTTATTACAGTGTTCCAAAATACTTCTCTTGGATGATGATCTCTTGGATTTTTTAAATTAGACTTTTGATAAATATTACTGTACTTTTGAAAAATAGAAGTTTTTTTCATTAGAATTAGTACTAAGATGACTAGTACTTAATGTTGATTTTTGAGCAAACATTTCCTTACCTATTTCACAAACATTCCTTACCTATTTCACAAGATTTCACTTCGGTTTGAATAATGAAATGTCTATTTAAATAAGATTTATTTAAATAATCCTTTATAGATTGCATAAGAGATGGAGAGTTTCTATTCTCCAAAATGAAGTAGAAAAGTGTAATCGTTCAAAAAATCATCTTCACATCTCACAGTTGAATTGCTTCTCTCCAGTACAGAAAATCCTTTACTGCATATCTTACAAACATGATAATCCTCCTCTGATTGAACAAATGGGTGACTATCCAGGTGAGATTTACTGGAAAAGTTTTTACTGCATACAGCAGAAATACCAGGGCTCTCTGTTGAACAAATTAAGAAATGCTTATTTAAATGGGAATTTTTTGATAATTCAATTTTGCACACCTCATAAATGTGAGGCTTTTCCTCAGAATGAATTATTAAGTGTCGATCTAATTTAGATTGACTAGAAAATCCCATTTTGCACACTTTACAAATATGAGGCTTTCGTTCATAATGAATATGTAAGTGTTTATTTAATTTAAATTTATTAGAAAATCCCATTTTACACACATCACAAACGTGAGGCTTTTCCTCAGGATGAATAAGTACATGTCTATCTAATTTAGATTGACTAGTAAATCCCATTTTGCACACTTTACAAATATGAGGCTTTCGCTCGTAATGAATATGAAAGTGTTTATTTAATTTAAATTTACTAGAAAATCCCATTTTACACACATTACAAATGTGAGGCTTTTCTTTATAATGAATAAGTACATGTCTATCTAATTTAGATTTACTAGAAAATCCCATTTTGCACACTTTACAAATATGAGGCTTTTGCTCAAGGTGAGTATGAAAATGTCTATCTAATTGAGATTTACTAGAAAATCCTTTAGAGCATGTACTACAAAAATGACGCTCCTTAACAGTATGAATACGGGTGTGAATTTTTAATTTGATTTTATTTGAAAATATTTCATCACATATTATACATGCATGAGCTTTTTTCCTTGAATGTACAAAGATATGCTTATCTAAATAATATTTGCAAGAAAACCTTTTATTGCAAACTTCACAAATGTAAGTCTTTTCCTTTGCATGAACAAAGGCGTGCTTATGTAAATTGTCCTTCCTAGAAAATCTTTTTTTGCATATATCACAAATGTGAGGCTTATGGCCAGTATGAACAAAAGTATGACTCTTTAATTGATCTTTCCTAGAAAATCCTTTGTAACATACATCGCAAATGTGAGGTTTCTCGCCAGTATGAACAAAGGTGTGCTTACCTAAATAGTACTTGCTAGAAAATCCTTTATTGCATACTTCACAAATGTGAGGTTTCTCCCCAGTATGACTCAATATGTGCATATTGAAACAATCTTTTCTAGAAAACCCTTTATTGCATACTTCACAAATGTAAGGTTTTTCTTCAATATGATTAAACATGTGTTTATTTAAAAGATTTTTCGCAGAAAATCCTTTATTGCATACTTCACAAATGTGAGGATACTGTCCTGTATGACTAAACATGTGTTTTTTCAAACGATCTTTTCTAGAAAACCCTTTATTGCATTCTTCACAAATGTGAGACTTCTCACCAGTATGACTCAATATGTGTATATTTAAACGATCTTTTCTAGAAAATCCTTTATTGCATATTTCACAAATGTAAGGCTTCTCTTCAGTATTAACAAAAGTGTGCTTATCTGCGTGATATCTAGTAGAAAAGCTTTTATTGCATATGTTAGAAATGAAAGAGTTTGCTTTTGTGTCAATCAATTGAACATTCATATTTATAATTTTTTAAACGCATATATTCTGTAAAATTAAGGCAATATCTTTACCTCATACGAATTAATTCTTGTGAAGAAAATAATTAAAATTACTTTCCAGTATTTAGAAGCAAAAAAAAGTTAAAAATATACAGATTTTACGAGAGTATTGTTTCCCCCTTATATGTAGAACTAATTTCATTGCATAGAACCAAAAGATCAAAAACACAAATACTTGATACCGATAAAGAAACTCAGTTTCTCTTAAAAACATTATCCATGTTTGTTTGGTACATCAGAAATGATAAATTTCTTTTACAATGAGAGGTAATTGATCATTCCAATACTTCAAAAACTTTGCTGTAGTTATCTGTAAAAAAAGAAAAACATTTTTTAATAAAAGAATAAAGAACTCGTGTAAAATTATTTCAGAAAAAACATGCATCTCAAAATAATAGCTATTGTGCAGAAAACATACAAGGGAGAAAAGATACTTTGCATGAATTTTTAAAATATAGAACATTTGATTCAGGTTTATATTCATGCTAAGGACTCAACTAGGAGTCCTTTTTCTCTCTCTCTCTCTCTGTGTGTGTACGAGTGCATGAGTGAGGGTCAATAACTTAAAGAATTCCAAACATGAAATTTACTACTGACTTTTAAACCTCATTTAAACTCTAGTACATTTTGTATAAAATTGAAATTATTAAAAAAAATCTGAAAAACAGAAATTCTGCTTTTTTATAATTTCATGTCGTTTCCGGTGTTATATATATATGTATATATATATATATATACTGGGTGTCCCAAAAATGATTGATGGGTTTTAAAATTCAATAACTTGCAAACGGTGACAGCTATAAAAAATTTTGCAGGAGGGTTATGTATAATGTCAGGAGTTTTTTACCGTAATTTTTATTTTAGTTCGAATTTCGAACAATAGGTGGCGCTGACGGCGATTGAAGGCCAGGTCGACGCTTCACTCAGCATTGATCACCTGGTCTTCAATTGCCGTCAGCGCCACCTATTGTTTGGAATTCGAACTAAAATACAAAATTACGGTAAAAAACTCCTGACATTATACATAACCCTCCTGCAAAAAATTTTTAAATATCTGTCACCTTTTGAAAATTATTGAATTTTAAAGTACATCAGTCATTTTGGGACACCCGGTATATACATGTACTTAGTACAAAACATATTTCAGTTTTAAGACATAAATCACGTGCTTTTATTTTACATACAATGACCTCATTCACATCTGCTGAAGAATTCCACATTTATGAACGTGTCTTTAATATGCATATGACGTCACTATCGGTAAAAACTACACAAATCAAGCAAAAGCTGATGTCATCATACCAGAAACTTCACGCCAAAAAATCAGCCTTCATTTGTTTGTAACATTAATACTGGACTCAAAGGCCTCGAATTTAATATTCCCTCTATTTGTATCACTACTGTAAGAAATTCCTCATAAGTGAGGTTAGCACCTCCCACAATTCTCTTAAAATGGAAATTTAAAGGATTTTATTGCGGCCTCCCAAAGACCCCCGAAATTGGGTGATCTGGGGGGAATAAATTTCCACTCAATGCCTTCACTAGACAAATATGCTGCTAATTTCTCATCAGGTTTTCTTACAAATTCATAAAAGACTCTAAGTGTTTTATCTGCCCCAATAAATTTTTTTGCATTATCAGAATACAATTTGGCACATTTACCTCTGCGTGCTATGAATCTTTTCAGTGCCGCAATAAATCTGCCGAAGTTAAATCTGAAACAATTTCTGTGTGTATAGCCTTAAATACAAAACAAACAAAAATACAGATATAAATTTTTTGTAAGATGTCCTACGTGCATAACCAATTTTGATCATAAATGGCCCACACAGATCAACACCCGAAATATTAAAGCAATAGTCTAATTGGACTCTATCCCTGGGCAAATCGCCCATCAATTGATTTGCAGTAACTGGTTTAGCTTTAAAACAAGGAATGCACTGATGAACCACCTTTCAACACATTGCACGACCATTTATTGGTCAAAATTTATTTCTTACTAAGGATAGTAAAGTTGACGCACCAACATGCAAATATTTCTTATGATAATAATTTATAACAATTACAGTAAATTTATTACTCTTTGGTAAAATCGCCGGGTGCTTTTTTGAAAATTTTAAATTGCTATTATTTAACCTGCCACTAACCCTTAAAATTCTAAATTCATCTAAGTAAGGGTTGAGGCCTTTTAACTTGCTACTCGGACTTACTGATCCTGTAGTGTGAAGACTATGTATGTCTGTACTGAAGGCTTCATTTTGCACTAATTTAATTAAATATTTTTCTGCAAAGTCCAATTCTGATGTACTCAATGGTCCAATACTTTTATAAAGCGGGTTTCTTGTATTCATCACAAATCTGAAAATATAACTAAGAATACGCACAATCGTTAAATAATTATTACTAAGATTAATCAAGTTATATACAAAACAATTCTCGGTAATGTTACAATTTATAACATTAAATTCATTAAAGATTTTAACATTAAATTTGAGCTCTTTATTGAACTCATCATTTGTTTCTGGTATGGTTATTGTACGTTGAGGATAATCACTGTTCTGAAGAAATGAAGGTCCCTTCCACCACAATTCACAGTTTGCAAGTTTGTCAGTATCCATATCTCTGGAAAGTTTGTCAGCAGGATTTTCTTCTGAGCAAATATGATGCCACTGTTCAGCACTAGAGTTTTCTTGTATGTTAGCCACTCGATTTTGAACAAATTGCTTAAGGTCGATAGGTTCTTTTTGAATCCATGCTAACACAATCATTGAATCTGACCAAAGGAAAACATTAGTCATTATTACTTTCATGGATGATAATACTCTGTTTACCAGTTTGGTTAGCAACACTGCGGCACACAATTCCAGTCTTGGAATAGTTAGACTCTTTATCGGTGTAACTCGCGACTTGCTAGCGATTAAATTCACCATCACATTTCCTAAGGAATCACTGGATTTGCAATAAACTTCTGCCCCATAGCAACGTTCTGAGGCGTCTGCAAACGCGTGTATTTCTATAATTTCTGGGTTTTCAATTATAATACGCCTACAAATTTTTATATTATTTACACATTTAAATGACATAAGAAATTGATGCCACTCATGAAACTGATTCAGGAAGCTCGTCATCCCAGTCAATATTGATTCTCCGCAATTTCTGCATTAGTATTTTGGCTTTAGATATAACTGGACCAAGAAGTCTCAGTGGGTCAAATAGTCTCGCGATTGTTGATAATACTTCTCGCTTTGTGTAGGAATTGCTCAATTCCACCTTAACTCGAAAAGTGAAACAATCATCTCTTTGGTTCCACAAAACCCCTAACGTTTTAGTTTCAATTTCATTTTCAAATTTGTACCCTTCTTCATATGTCAGCGAAAGATTTTTATCACTTGTACACCACTTACGGAGTCTCATACCTGCTTTATGCATAATCGCTATGAGCTGCCGCTGCAACTCTTTGGCTTCTTCAAGCGTAGGTGCACCACACAAAATATCATCCATGTAAATATTTTCACGAAGAACCGATGCTGCCATAGGATAATTATCTCCTTCATCAATCGATAGCTGGTTGAGAGTTTTCATTGCTAAATAAGGCGCACTAACTGTACCGTATGTAACGGTCTGTAGTTCAAAAATTTTAGGCTCTTCTTCGAAATTATCGTTCCACAAAATTCTCTGCAATGCGTGCTGACTAGGATCAATATTGATCATTCGATACATCATTTGAATATCCGCAGTCAGTGCATAAATATGCTCTCGAAAACTAACCATGATCGTAAATAAGTCATTCTGAATAACACCGCCATTATATTTTAATGAATTAAGTGATGTGCAATTTGCTGTTGTGGCAGAACAGTTAAATACAACTCTCAGTTTTGTGGTGGACTTTTCTGGTCTAAAAATACCATGATGTGGAGCATAATACACGACGTCATCTTCTTTCAATTCTTTAACCTGTTTCATATGCCCCAACATTTCATATTCATTTAAAAAATCTTTATACAATTTGAAGTATTTCTTATCCTTTGATAAGCGAGTCTACAGCGATTTGAGTTTTTTAAGAACAAGCTCCCTAGATTTGCCTAAACACGAAGGATATTCCTTTAAAGGCATTTTCACCACGTATCTCTCTTCCTCATTTCTCCAATGCGTGTCAAAAGCAACTCGGTAAAAACATATATAAGTATCTTGTAATCGCTCTGAGAAAACTTCATGAAGAGCGTCCAAGTGTTGACAGTGAGTAAATAAATATTCTTGTTTTCACAGACTATGAATAATGTGGCAATTTGGCTGTATTCTCTTCAAATTAGATTTCTTTTGAGCAAAAGAAATTTACCCACAAAAACAGTTATGAAGTTTTTTTTTTGTTTTAACTAAATTCAACTCATCACCTTGCAATAATCGTATGCCTTATTATAAATATTTAGAATATTTAAATTTATTTAATTAAAGATTCTAAAGAGGTCTGCCACATAATCAATGTCATTTTTCAATGCTATCAGGTTTTAGTGTATTTTTACACCTCTGTTTTTAGTAAAGTGTAGTATTAAATCAAATATATCGAAAAACGATTCAGATAACTACTTTTTCAGAGACAACGAAGTTCTGTGTGCAGCAGCAACCGATTGAATTCAATTGCAAGTCTGATACAAATTGATAGTGACAACTGCACTACAAAGTAAAACAATTGTTTCATTTTGTTGTGAAATGATTTTCACTATAAAGTTGGCAAAATATCCTGTCATTCAATGAATTTCTTCTATCCCTTTTCACTGTTCTAATAATGTAATGAAGCGACGTATACAGATGTTCATTCCAATTTTTTTAAACCAATTGCTGATGATGTGTAATGGAATGTACAGAGAGTAGATTTAGTATTGCTTGTTTAAAATGTGTTAGTGAAATCCTCCTGATGTCCTGTCGTTGATCGAGCAACATCAGTAGCAAATGGCAAATTATTATGACAAAGAATTTATTTCTCTTGGACTAACTTCGTGATATTAAATATCGATTATTTCTTTGTATAAGTTTCCAAATTTTTAGCAAATAATAACTTTTGATTTTTATTTTCTTTTATGAGTTTTTGTTATTTGGTAACGCTGATCCATGAAGTTGGATGGAAAATTTGCAGGTCTTTAAGTTACAGCATAATGATATTTCAATGCTTTTAGGCATCTATTCTTCTTTCAACGGAATTATTACTCAGGATTTTTTCTATTGATATCAGATGGTTTCTTAAGATGAAGAACAGATTTTATTATCTCTCTGACTACAAGTAAGATTAATTTCTCGCCGACTGTGTGTAATTTTAATACTTTTATTATTAAAATTATATGAAGCTCGTAGTCCGTCAACTTCTTGTTTAGAAGATGAGAAGATGACTTAAAAAGGTTTGATATAGATAACTATTTAATATTTTTCTTTCCAGTCTTTGAACTGGTCAGATATGGCAATCCCAAAACTATTTTCTATCTCATACATGTTAATACCTAAACATTCGCTATCACAGTATCAAAATTAAATGGCAATCTATGTCCATCGTGAGAATTCTAATGGTATGAAATTCCGTACATTAGTTCTTGAAATAGCGTAGCTTGAAATACTACTGCGACTATCGAGAAAAATGCAGAATAAAAGCACCACCTGTCATGCGAATTGCATCAGAACATAATCAGAAATAATATTTATCAAGGTAAAACTGAATACGAAGTTTGATTTTTGAGATACAGCTGTTGCAGAAATGTGAAAAAGACAGCATAACAGCACCACCTGAAGAGAGATTTTCAATAAAATGTATACAGCTTCTATTCATGCTAAGGAATAATCAAATCAGAAGTTTCGTGAAAATCTGTGCAGTAGTTCTTGAGATAAAGCCGTTGCGGAAGTCATGAAAAAAGCAGCATAGCAGCGCCACCTCTTGAGTGATTTACATCAAAAACTAATCAGCATCAATTTATAACAGAGAATACCTGACTATAGCTTTTTTTTATTAATTCCGTGCATTGGTTGTTGAGATAGAGTGCCTATAAAATTTATGTCACATACAAATAAATAAGCTAACAGACAGACTCACAGATAGACATTTTGTAAAAACATGTTTTGGAATCTCTGACCCCTAAAACGTGTAAGTCCGTCAAAATCCGGAAATCGCAAATTTTCACGAATCTAATACTTTTTTCTTGTAAAGATAGAAGAAAGGAAAAATAGGATAAATTTTTGTCTTTTCTATCAGTACGCATTTATTCAAATGCTCTTGTATCCTAGAAGGCTTCGTGGCTTCATTTGAAAAAACTTCTTGTCAAATGAAGCCCATAGGTAATGATTGGTTTGTAGGAGAGTGCCTAGATCCATATTTCAAATCTCAATACTGTACTGCTGACATTTCTTCTTCGATTAAGCTATATTTAATTACCGTTATTTCCGGCGTATAATCTGCGGATCAAACAATTTCTTTTCAACCCAGAAATTATATTTAGTAATTTAAGCCAAATATTTACCGTGATTTACGAAATTAAATTTTATTTTTAAATTTTTCTGGGTAGAAAAATAATTGTATGATCAGCGGATTATACACTAGAAATTACGGTATAAATTTTTTCCCTATAGAAGTTTAAATAAATTTACTTTTGAGATGTAACAATTTGTTTATCACTTTCACTAAGACTATACACAACAACACAAAATAACTCTATACAAATTTCTTGTACTGATTCTAATCACGGGTTTTTTTAAAAATCTTTCTCCGAGCATGTGTCGTCATACTTCAGAATATTTCGAAATACTGGTTAATGAAAAAATAATAATGTTTAAAACTTATAGCCAGCCAATTATCGCAAATTTTTTCTCCACAATTTTTGAATTGATAATGATTTTTAATTCAAGTCATAGCCCTTCTTTGAGTTCCGCGGTTATTTTTTGACCTTAGTAAGATAAATTAAATTCCCCCCCCCGCTTAGATTTAGGTTCGTCTGTATAGATTTCCATTCAAAGGTGCAGTTAAGGTTTTTGTCTCGGATTGGGTAATGTAGAGGAGATCAACAATTTTCATTATATTAGTTCCTAAATAAGTAGGTATGCCATGACCGTTCCCCTCGACTGGCCTAACGCCCCCCATTTTTCTATAGACCCGCTACCGCCCCCATGGAAGGTTCCAGCGCCCACTGGGGGGGGGCGGTACCGCCCCGTGGAGAACCTATGTCTTATATGATATCCTTTAATAATTTAATCACATGTAATCAAGTATAATCAGCTGTAATCTTGGTGTAAACAAGTATATTCAGCTATAATCTTGGTGTAATCAGTATAATCAGCTGTAATCTTAATGTAATCAAGTATAATCACATGTGATTACAGTAATCAGCTGTAATCAGCCGTAATCAAGGTGATTTCGTAATCTCGTACCGAATTTCTCTCATTGAGAGACCCCCTCGGCCGTAAATTCATAAATATCAACTCATCAACTGTGCTTGTTGTCAAATTGAGAACGTAAATAGAATGAAAACAAGTAAGGAAAATCATGCGTTAAGCATAGATTATGAAGCACTTTCCAAAACTTAATGAAATCTTTAACAAAACTTTGTTATTTAGGGAAATAATATTGTAGAGCCAAATATACCCAAATATGTATTCCAGTACATAAGAACAGCCCTGTATTTCATATGTCAGTTCATATAATGGGAAAATATAGCTTAGCAAGAAAATACCCAGTAGCTTGAAATTTCTTTTTTAGCAATTCATACTATTAGATGGAAACATACTTGAATACTTTTGTTCAGCCCTGTAGTTTACATTGTACCTTTATTACACGTCAGCATTAGGCTAAAATTTATTGTAAACTAAAACACTTTTAAAACAACTGAAATCACATTCTCATAAATCATCATTCATAGGCGTCCATGTACCGAATTCTTTGCGTGACCCTGTATATCCCTTTATTTATATTCTGCAAACATTTCTCAGTAAATTGAATGCAGCTCAGCATAAAAATGCATAGCTTATTTAAGAATCACGTTTAAATAATTTACGCTCATATTCAGTAACGTTGGTGAGCTCTTTTGGGTATCCCTGTATATCAACTATAACATTTATACACACCATATAATGTGCATATATTTAGCGAAATATAAACGCGAATATCATAATTAAAATGCATTTCATCCCTCCATCAGCCATCATCGAACACATATACGGTACTTCGGAAAGAATATACTATTAGAAATCTTTTGTATGGCCCTGTAAATGCTATGTACTTCATAGTATACAAGACAGTAGCGTATAATTTATATTAAGCTTCAGTGACATATATCAATTTTATTATCCATGAAAAAGCTTAATATATTTAAAATATGTCACACACAATTCCCCCTTTTACCATTATCTAATGGAATTTTTTTGTGTGGCCCTGTAAATGAATAATAGCTACATTTTCACCTTATATTTTATAGAATGCATATTTTAATATGTTTGACAGGGTATAATATCTTTAAAATTCCTTTGAAACGATTTTTCCCCATAGGCCGTAATGTAATAGGAAACTTTTGATTCGCCCTATAAATAAACTAATCATGGTAGAAACTTCATTTTCGATAGGACTTGTGCTAGGGTAAACGTCAATAACGTCCTAAAATTTCATTGCAAAACGAGTATATTAACGATTTTTCCCCATGGGCCATAATGTAATGGAAAACTTTTGATTCGCCCTGTAGATAAACTAATCATAATAGAAACTTCATTTTCAATAGGGTTTGTCCTGGGATAAACCTCAATAACGTCCTAAAATTTCATGGCAATCCGAGTATTTTAACGATTTTTCCCCATAGGCCGTAATGTAATGGGTAACTTTTGATTCGCCCTGTAGACAAACTAATCATGGTAGAAACTTCATTTTCAATAGGACTTATGCTAGGGTAAACGTCAATAACGTCCTAAAATTTCATGGCAATCCGAGTATATTAACGTTTTTTCCCCATAGGCCGTAATGTAATGGGGAACTTTTGATTCTCTCTGTAGATAAACTAATCATGGTAGATACTTCATTTTCAATAGGGTTCGTGCTAGGGTAAACCTCAATAACGTATAAAAATTTCATAGCAATCCGAGTATATTTACGGGAGTTAGAGCGCGGACAGGCGGACAGACGGCCAGACAAACCGAATGCATAAGCACTTTTCAACTTTGTTGGAAAGTGCTAAAAAGAGCTCCCCGGCTAAAGCTTAGTTTCCTGAAAGATCGGATCTTGAGAAATCAATCAGAGTTCGCCTGAAGTTGAAGATTCCCGTTTTCCTTTCCTGACGTTGGCGACCTCTGCAATCAATCATTACGATTGGTTACATTGATTCGACTTTTCCAACCCCTAATATCTAGTTCTAAGGTGGTGCGTGTGTTACTGTTAGAAAGCGCGACAAGCACACAAAATAGTACGTTTTCATTGGTTATTTACTCTCCTGAACTTAGTCGGCATTTCGAACGTTCAGTAAGCTTAGGTGCGTTTCGTAATACAGTTTAGTTTTTTACTGTTAATAAAATAAAAGAGTAAATTAAAAAATACATGTTTTATTATGATTTTAAAAAAAATTATTATTTGTTTAAAAAATCTCTTTTTTTATCATGGATTTGCAAAATTTCTTAACTGTTTATTTCATTGTTTACATTCGTAAAGTAACGCGGATTATGGAAAATTGCGGCTTATGGGTGCGCGGATTATAGATCTTTGACTGTAGTGTATTTTATTCGAAGTAGTGTATATTATCGATGATGATTGATAGATGGACGAAATGCCTTTTTAATTATGATTTGTGCTTTTAAGTTTCACTAAATTTATATATATTATATGGTACGTATAAATGCTATAGTTCATATACAGGGCAATATAAAAGATCTCGTAAAGGTTACTGAACATGAGCGTAATTTACTTAAAGATTCCTTTTAAATAAGTTATGTATTTTTATGCTCAACTGCATTCATTTTATTAAGAAATGCTTTTAAAATATAAATAAAATGGTATTCAGGATCACGCACAAACTTTTATACATGTTCATATATGGATGATAATTTCTGGAAAAGTGATTTCAGTAGTCTTAAGAGTGTTTTAGTTTCAACTAAATTTTAGCTAAATACTGGCGTATAATAAAGGTTCAAGGTAAAATACAGGAGGAACAAAATTACACAAATATGTTTCCATCTATTAGTATAAACTGTTGAAAGAGAAATTTCAAACTGTTAAGCGTTTTCTTGCTAAACTAAATTTCCTTATTATACAGTATATATCAACCGACAGATAAAACATATGGCTGTTCGAAAGTATTAAAATACATATTTGGCTATGGATAGTAATACTTTATTACCCTAAATAGCGAAGATTTTTAATGATTTCAGGGAGTGTTGGAAAGTGTTTCATAATCTATGGTTAACGAAGGATTTTTCTTACTTGTTATCAGTTAAAATGCATTTATTTAATGTATAAAAAAGCAAATGGTCTTGTATGTCGTTAGTCGCGCTTCTGCTATATAGATGTAAACGTATATAACTGCACTTATACCCCTTGGCCTCCACGTGTTTCATAGTTTTGGAAAAGAGGTTAAGTAACTGACCCCTAAAACGCAGCACATAATTAAAAAATCACTCATTACTTTTTACCTACAAATAAATAGACTTATTTTCAGATAGCTTGTGCACTTAACTCAATTTTTTCAATTTTGTCACTTATACCTCTTGGCTTCTGGGCTCCTCATATAGAATCAGTTTAAAGTTTATGTTACTTCTTAAAAAAGGGACAAAAGTTTATGCATGACAGATAATTGATAAAGTTAAAATTGAGCTCAAGGAGCCAAAAAGATAGGGTTTTTGGGGAAAAAAATCATAATTTCGTCAATTCTCAAAATATCAAATTCAGTTGAATTTTTTATAAATATTCTTAATATTATCTAAAACTTGTGCATGTACAAGTTTTCGATAGGATCAACTCTTACCGATAAAAAAAATTAAAACGAAAGCAAAAAAGGAGGTGGAAAAAGAAGAAAATCCCCAACTTCGTCAGTTCTTAAGATATTAAATTCATTTTACATCATTTCAATAATAGCTACAATTTTTGTATTGAGAAGTTTTTTATAGGACCAATTCTTATAGCAAAAATAAATTAAACAAAAATAGGAATCGAAGAAATAACCTCAAATCCAAACTGCTTATATTCTGACTCATTTTGATTTTAAACGCATCCAAAACTTCCATTTGGAACTAGCAGGCTCTTTTATTTAGGAACTATATAATGTGACGTATAGGCCAGTTTTTTGATAAAGGCAGAATATATTTCATTAAATGCTGTCAGAGTGAGCATTTTGGACACAATGTTCCAAAATGATCGGGATGGAAAAATTGAGGATGCATTCAAGTAACAAACCGCTTATTTTCGGGCTCATTTTTTAAATGAATTTTGCTCTCAAATGCATTCAATTGACAGTTTCTCGTATTTAGGAACTACATAATAAGCTGTATATTCTAAAAAATGCTGTCAAATTGGACTTTTGAGCCGAATTTCACTTGAGATGATTCTGATAAAACCAGCTCTTACAGAATAATGAAATTAAAAATTTTTCAAAGGCAGCCAAATAAAGTTGTTAAACTGGGTTTGTTTCTAATCATATTTTATTTCTTTTGTTGAAATGAGCACTTAACCTCCGTCTGTAGGTAGCCGATATTTTTATTTTTAATTAGATAGACATTTTCAAACCCAAAATTATCCACTTGACTCTACTATATCTAATCATCCATTAGCATTTATACCACATTGGAAGCTATGTATAATTCATTATAGCTAAAACATTTCATTCTGTGGTTTTAGACCATACCTGCTGCATTTTTGGATTGATCAAAACAAATTGGACGATAGGATGTGTAAAGAATGTTATTAAACTGAGTTATAATAGAATATCTTATCATAGAGTGTGTAAATTATAGCAATTATAAGCTATAATAGAACGTTAGGTGCAAGAGAACAAAATTACACAATTATGAAAAATTTTATTTAAAAAACAAGTCAATCAATACAACATTCAGTGTGTGAATAAAAATTTATGAAAACAGCAATATTTAAAATAATGATTTTTCAGTTAAACAGGAAACATAAGCTGGAAATATCATAAAAAAGCCTGCTTAAAAGCAAGATGATTTTAGAATTCATTATAGAGGTGCAAAAATAGATTGGGAATAATTAATTGGTCTCAAATATATTAAGTTATAAATCCTTCATATTTTCAGCTCAGCATTGAAAGGAAGAAATTTTCATTCTTTAGCAATTCTACTCAGTAAATAGTCATTATATATTTAAAATGGATATGAAAAAATCATTGGGGAAGACAATTAAATAGAAACCCTGCAAAAAGAGATAAGTTCATTTTTTTAATGAAATAATGCTTTAAAAATAAATTTACTCATGTTAGTGTATGAATAAAAATCCTTAGATATATATACATTACACACCTTTTAATGACATACAAGTATAATATAACATTACATTTAAACATGTGCTAGGAGATTTAATAACAGAAGATTAAGTAACTTTAATTTATATATTTTATTACTTTTAGTATCAATAAAATCAAACAGGTAATTGGTGAAAAAAAAAGGACAAACTGTTTTTTATTTAAAAATATATTTATTTTTTCAGTGCCTTCATCTCTTTTATTTACAATTTTTGTGGGCATATTACTTTTTATTTTCCATTTTATTTTTAATTTCTTTAGCTGCAAATTTTGTTTTAACTCCATTGACATCCTTTACCAAAACAAGTTTCTATTTTCTATTTACAACTCCATCTAGTATTGAATAGAACTGAATTTATAATTTATTATTGAAATTGTTCAAACATTTCTCACAGATGAGTAAATTTTGTCACATAGGTTAGCATAAAGAATCTTTCTACACGGGTTTGTGTTTCCAGTACTCTATCACAGTATTTATAGATTCACAATTATCAAATTTATTAAGTACATACAAGATAAAAAAAATACATTGAAGCAAAATTTTTAGTTGCCAACCCAAGGAATAATCATCTCAAAGCTGCGGCCGTAATCTAATGTATTAAATGCCTCATTCCATTTGAAACCCACTTTTCAATGTTTAACATTATTGAATTTCACTCTAAAATTTATGTGGTGGGATTTTTCATGATGCAACAAACTTCACAATACTTACTTTTTACTTTACTGGACCGGACAAGTATTTAATATTTATGAGTGAAACATTAACAAATACTCAGAATGAAATCAAGTAATAAACAATACAAGCAGTATAAGAAAGAATTGCGATACAAATGTATTTATTTGGCACATGCATTTTTTTTTCATGTTTTGTAACATTAGCAGTTTTTATTGGGATTAAATGCATGAACATGTATTTGAAAGAATTACATTTCAATGGAGCGGTGAATAAGGGGAAATAAAATTTTTAAAACATTCTTATTTTTATTTGCAAATGTATGTTTTTAGATTTTTTTATTTCAATAATTATATGCTTAGTAAGGCAAATTATGTGAAATTAGCATCTTATTTACTTCATATCAAGAGGGACTTTGTAAAACATCTTTGATTTCGAACTGAAAATTACAGCTTTTTCTATTAACTAGATACAATCAGCAGAAAACAATATTCACTTAACTTTGGGGATGGAAACTTTGTTACTTTACTGCAAAAACCATTCTTCAGTCTGAACATTGTGTATAACCAAAAACAGGAGGTCAAACCTAATTCAAGTGAATATTTTTGCATTTCAGCTGTTGCATTAAATTTTACATAATGCAAAATTTCACAAACACATGATTCATTTGTAACACTTAACTATAAATTAGCACATTTTAATATTTTATACACACTTATTATAAAGATTAAAGTTAGATTTTTAGCATCAACTGCTCCCCTTTTTTCTTTCAAAAATCTGCACTTTAAAGACTTTGATTTCAGATATTTACTCAAATGATGTGATCACTTGATTTATCAGTAACACCTGTTTATTTTCAAAGAGCTATAATAAATTTCTCTAGGAACATTTGAGATCGTGGGTAAAGTTTTATAAGCTTGTTTAGAAATATGAATAGTCCTTAAATAGTTAAGAAAAATAAAGAAAGACATGGTTCAGTTCAAAAGCATGAAAATATTGCTTATACACATTTAATCAAATGCAAGTTTTCCAAACAAATTTCATGCATACAAATAAATATCTCAAATTAATTACAATTATATTTGATTAAATTTCTCATAAATTTTTCTAGTTTCTTACATTTTCAAGTAAAATATAAACATCCTCGAAAATATTCTAGTGTCGGAAACTCACCCCTCTCCCCTCAAACTCCATGAGTACATAGAAATATCACATTTCACAATTCAAATCCAAAGACATTGACAACTGCCCAACCTATTAAAAATGTTAGCTACAGAAGTCTCCCAATCTAATTTTAATTAAATACAACAAGACCAAAATTAAAAATCACCCACCCCATCCTATCCTTATACATTTTACTAAAGGACACTTTTTCTTTTTCCGTTCCAAAAACTACTACCACATCAAATAGTTTAAAAACACTCTGTCCATCTACACAACAAATAGTAATTTTTAATGTTATATTACTGTGAGTGTTAAAAAACTTTGAACAAAAGAAATTACATAGATAAAAATGATGATCACTTGGAATAAAATAATCGTCCAATTACGAGAAATACTAACAGTTAAAAATAAATAAATAGTAAGTACAAAAGGTAGAATACACTATGATTTGTCGGCAGGGATGAACTGGAATATAGATGGGGGAATACTCTGCGTACCTTCTCACTTTTTAAAGGAACACCATGTACCTACTGTTTGTCAAAAAAGCTATAGTATATATACCATAGATTCTCATATAAATAGACCAAGAAATAGCAACCTTTCTTGAAGCCATCATCAACCTCCCCACCACCGATCTCATCAGCCACTAAGAACTTTTTCGACTGTGTTACGTTCTTTTATTAAAAACACCCTTTTGGCGAGGAAAACTCTCGCCAAATCTCGGAGGTTCCTGCTTCAAGAATCCCTGAAGAGAACAAAAGGATCCGTTTCGTCATACCTGATCTAAGATATATACTCTAAGGTATACCCTCTGCTGAGAGCGAATACCGTCCATTGCTCTTGTAACTACACCACGGCTGTCTGGTTGAGAGATAAAAGACTTAGCGGCTGAGATCGTGAAAAATGCAATTCCTCACTCTCACAGAACAATATACCTTTTTCTGATTTCACAAACAAAAAGTTTCTTTCCATAACAGGCATGTTTAAACCAGTCTTTGAGAAAATTTATGCTTGCATATCTGGCACACACAAATCTCTCCCTTCTATTAATGAATAGAAGCATGCTTAAAATGTCTCTAAAGAGAAAAATTTCTTGTTGCATACGTCGCAAACAAGAAGTTCTCTATCAGTACGAATTAAGAGATACTTGCTGAAATTAATTATCCTCAAATAAAATAGATATAGACTCCAGAAAGAAGACGTATCAAAATTCGGTATTTGCAAGTAACAATTTTTGAGAGCAAAAATGAACACTTAGTTTTTTTGAAAAGCATGTTTTTATATTCTATGTCACATAAAGGTTTTTACTAGCTTGAATTAATAAACACCAATTTAAAATACCCTTTTGAGAGAATTTGTTGTTGGATATCTAGCACACAAAATGTTTCTCAATTTCTTCAGTTTTTTTCAGCAGTATGAAATAACACATGTTTCTTTAAAAAACTTTTTCGAAGGAATTTCATGTTGCATACTTCACATACAAAAGATTTCTCATTAAAGTGAATGAACATATGCTTCCTTAAAGTACTCTTGTCAGAAAATTTTCGGTCGCATATCTCACACACAAATGGTTTTTCCCCAGTATGAATTAAAAAATGACTCTTCAAAGTACTCTTTTGAGAGAATTTCTTGTTGCATATCTCACATTCAAACGGTTTCTCGCCAGTATGAAATAACACATGACTGCGTAAATTACCCTTTTGTGAGAATTTTTTGTCGCATATCTCACACTCAAAAGGTTTCTCTCCAGTATGGATTAACAAATGCCTGCTTAAAACACCCTTTTGGGAAAATTTTGTGTCGCATATCTCACAAACAAAAGGTTTAACACCAGTATGAATTAACAAATGACTGCTTAAACTATTCTTTTCAGAGAATTTACTGTTGCATATTTCACATTTAAAAGGTTTATCACCATTGTGACGTAAAAGATGTTTGTTTAAATCACCCTTTTGATAGAATTTCTTGCTACATATCTCACACACAAAAGCTTTTTCAGCAGCATGAGTTAATAAATGACTGTTTAAAGCAGATTTATGAGATAATTTCTTGTTGCATATATCACAAACAAAAGGCTTCTCATCAGTATGAATAATTAGATGGCTACTTAATTCATACTTTTGAGAGAATGTTTTATCGCATATCTCACACACAAAAGGTTTCCCTATGATATGAATAGACATATGTTTGTTTAAATAACTTTTTTGAAAGAATTTCTTTTTGCATATTTCACATACAAAAGATTTCTCACCAGTGTGAATTACACGATGCCTATTTAAATTACTCTTTCGATAGAATTTCTTGTTACATGTTTCACATTCAAAACTTTTCACACCTGTATGAATTAAAATATGTTCGCTTAAAGCGCTTCTTGCAGAAAACTTTCGGTTGCATATCTCGCACTCAAAAGGTTTCTCTCCGGTGTGAGTTAACAGATGACTGTTCAAACCACACTTTCGAGAGAATTTCTTGTTGCATATCTCACACACAAAAGATTTATCACCAATGTGAGTTAACAGATGCCTGTTTAAACTACTCTTTCGAGAGAATTTCTTATTGCATATGTCACACACAAAAGATTTCTCACTAGTGTGAATTAACGTATGTCTGCTTAAATCACTTTTATGAGAGAGTTTCATGTTGTATATTTCACATGCAAACAGTTTCTCACTAGTATGAGTTAAGAGATACTTGGACAAATAATGCTAAAGAGAGATTATCTTTTTGCATATTTCACAAACAAATGATTTTCTTTGCATTCAGTTAGAAGCTACATTTCCAAACAACACTTGTAAAGAAATATTTTGCACTCTAAAGACTGTTTTGAATGACATGATGTGTAGTCACATTTATGGCTTCATGCACCTGTAATTGATACAATTAAGTTTATGTATTACTCTTTATTATTTATTAAAAGTCTTTTCAGAGAAAATAAATTTATGTAAAATTACCGTCACTGTGGCAAACTTGAATTAAAATGTGCATTAAACTTCTAATAATCTTAGAATTGAATGTTTGAATTAGAGGGGTTTTTTTTTGGGGGGGGGGGAGAATTTCTGCGGCAGAATTTCAGAGATATTTTAGAGATCTCTTGGGGAAATTGGATTTTGGCCATTACAAATAATAAAGCTTTAAACCTAACCAGGGAGGTGAGCATTTCAATGTTCTGTTCAGGAATACACAAAGTCAGGCCACTCGCAGAATTAAAAAGTGACTGAGGCAGAAATTGTGCACACAGTAAATTATGAAAAAAGTTAAAATAAATATGTTGTCATAATGAAAATTAAAAATAATGCATATGTGGAAGAGAATTCTGTTATTCTACAAAAACAATGAAACATTTTGTAAGGAAAGTGGAAAAAAGATTTTTTTTATGGCAAGGAGTATTCCAATACACACAAATCAAATCCAAAATTAAAACATTCAGTATTTTAAATAAAAAAATATCCAAATAGCAATATTTAAAATAATTATCCGCTTATGTAGATCAATTTTATGGGGAAAAAATACCGTATTCATCTAGAGAAAAATAGTCAAATAAGAAGCTATGAAATCAGATCACAGGCAGTGATAAAATTAATTCAAAATCATGCGTTAAAAACTTGCATATTAAAAAGAGGTAAAAAATATGTTTGGTTTCAGAAAATCTCCTTGTGTATTTATAAGATTAAAATGAAATACTAATCTAGATTTGACAACAAATGTCATACTGTTATTTATTTACATTCATTATTGTAAGTATATTGGTTGTAGTGCAGTGTCCTACCCTTTTTTGGTTGCACCATACTATATAAAATACCATTATATGTCAATAAAATAATTAAAATTGCTTTCTAAACAATTTATTAACATACCTGTTAAAAGTTTCAGCTAATCATATGAAAAGATTTATTTAAATAGCATTTAATAGTAATATTTTTTTTCTTTTCAATAACTATTATTATTCTATTATTCTCTCCATAAAAAATGTATTTTATCAAAGAGATGGTTATAAAAATTATAAAAATTTGTACATAAATATATGCATCAAACTTTTTTAAACAAAAAACTTCGCTTATGGACCCTGATCTTTTTATAATATAACTAGGTGATAGCATGCCAAATAATACATGCAAAAAAATACTTACACATTACTTAAATCAAGTAAAATAATTGACACTAAAAAGAAACAGAAGTAGATAATGAAAGTAAAAGAAATTATCGATATCAATTTTAATTCCTGCAACAAAATTTTCTGTGTCAATTTAAAACAAACCAAAATTTATTTCTGATTTAACAATGTTAAGATAAGCCTATTATAAGAAATAATAAACCCTATACTACCCAAAATTTACACTTAAAAAAAGTATCAGATAAAGATAAAATAAATCCACAAACTTAAATTAATTTGTGGCAAATTTATTAGCCCTTTTTAACTGTTACTTTCATCTGCAAGGTAAAAAAATAATCGGCAGCACTTGCTTAAGTGCAAAACTCTTTATACTACTGGATTATGATGTTTCGAATACTACTAATATAACTTTAATTTTCTAATATATTGAAAAATTAAAAAAAAATCTAAAACAAATTACTATGTCATTTAAAATTTAGTCACAATTTTTCCCCATAAAAATAAATGCCGAATTTCTGTACTATCTTTGAATTTCTATTTTTCAATCTAAATAAATAAATAAAATGACCTACATGTATTGATCAATGTAGTTTTCTAAATTTCACTGACATAAATCAATAGAATTATGAAAAAAACTCTTTATAGTTATAAACTTTTATATTTATAATAAAAGATATTTTGTTTGTACTTGTAGCATTTCACCCAGGCTGGAAAAGATTTTTTTTTATTTTAAATTTTTTGGTTATTCAAATTAATGCTGTACATTTGAAACTTTTATAAATTTAGTATCTAAATTATAGTAATTGCCATAATTTTAATGTAATTTTATTCAATAAATGTCTAAATTGATGAGAAATGATACATTTGTAAAAAGCAACCCACTTTTGGAAATCAGTTGCAATTTTAGGTAGAATAGTCTTAATTCTACTCACTCATTATTCAATCTGAGGTAGAAATAGGTTCTTTAAAACTTTATGAAAAGCATTTCGAAGTTTTAGACTAATGTAAAATTTTGAAAAGTTTCATTTTATTTTACCATTATTTACAGTTGCCTAATATTTATTAAAGAAACAAACAGTACTTCAGTAAGAAATTATGCAATAAATGATAGTGATATTAGAGAGAATTTCAATATAAAGGTATTTAATTTATGCCTCATGACATTTCATTCATTTTTAATAACATTACCTTTTTTCTGTTTGAGGGAACATAAATAAATGCAAATTTGAAAATTATAAATTTCAGAGGTGAGGGGGGGGGGGGAGAGAAAGGTAGAGGGAGAATTATTATAACATTTTCTTAACTTACAAAACCTTTCCACAGACAAAAGTCAATAATAAATTTACTGAGACTTATAGATCCATTTGAAATACATGTGGCATTCTGTAATATTTAACTAAATATTAAAGAACGCAATGAAGGTGTTGACATGTAATTAAATTGTTTTCATTTTTATTTTGAGGGATGGTTCACATAACTTATTAGTCAAACTTTTTGTGTCGAATATTATGCGGTACCATAGGCTTTTTTGGTTGCACCATATTGTACAAAATACAGTATATAACAAATCATAATTGACATTACTTTAACAATTATCAATAACAATTTATCAATAAACAATTTAATCAATTTATCAATTTAAACAATTTATCAATAAATCTTTTGTAATTTTTAGTTAGAAAAATGAATAAAATCATAATAAAAGATGATAAATACCGTATTTACTTGTATATAACGTGCACCTTTTTACCCAAAATTTAGGCAAAAACCCTGGGTGCGCGTTAAACAAGGAATATATTTTTACTGTTTTATGTAATCCCACGATATACATATGAATCAAGAAATGTATTCATAAAAGAAATTAAAACTGGAATCTTACTGGATAGAAAAAATCCTGCATCTTTATTTCACTCCTTACACCTTTTTATACAAAAGCGATAGTAACATTATTTAAATACTACTTAGCAATCTCCGTTACCGCAACTTCTTTTTATGTAACGGTAACTGCAAAAATTCATGTATTAGATACAGATTTGCACTATAAATAAATAAAATCTATAAGGTTAAAAAATTCTTAAGAAATTTCTTTACGAAACTGGGAAACCTACAACTTTTTATCTAACTGCGACCCAAGTAACAGATAAAATTTTAGTAAGATTAGTATAATTTTACTAGATTCATTTATAAAGCTACATACCTCTATAGATTTACGAAAATTAGTTTGGTAGGTTTCTCTCTCTCTCTCTTTTTGCTTTTTGTACAGTGAACTGATAAAATTTGAGCAAGAATACAGATTTCTGTAACTTTACATTTGTAGAATTACAGATTATTTTTTTTAACAATTTAGACGTTCTCAAGTATTTTGTCCGCAAGTGACGACACCATATCATGGTACTCACTCAATAACGAAGTCTAAAAAAAAAAAAAAATTTCAACTTCTTTTCTAGCCTGAAGTGAAAATTTTTGCGATTTTCTTTACTGAAATTCATCTGATCATTTATTCCCTCGCACGTCAGACTTATGGTGCACGTTTTTGTTGTTTGGTTTTTGCATCTTGTATATAAATACGAGATACAAAAAATCGGCATTTTTTATTTTAAAGTACTGGGTGCACGGTATACACGAGTAAGAAGTACATGCAAACGTAACACTTCCGGCTGCAAAGCTGTCTGCAAGTCAAAAACACATGCAAACGTAACGCATCGTCTGCAAATGTCTTAATAACTTTGGCAAAAATTTGCGGAAGCCTCAGACCTTCCGCAAATCCACTTACCATTGGTAATTACAATATGGCAGACGCATTATTATTTTCCGTGTACTTGTTTATAGATATTCAATTGAAGAAAAGTTCTTATATTTGGAAGTACACGACAACCAGAAAGCTCAGGTAAGTTTTAATTCATTATATAATCAACATGGGGGAAATTAAAATTACGAACTGTGCTGAATAGAGCATTATGAGAAAAATGTGAATACATTGTGTAATGTTTCCGAGTAAACTTTTTTTTAATATAGTATATTTCCATCATTTGCATTATTAGATTTCATTTTTCTTATGTTTAATATCGATAAGCGAGAAATATAAAATCTCAAAAATGTCTGAAATAATTAGATAATCCACAAAAGGAAAATACACTTGTTTTGTTTACAGATAGCTGTTAAATCTGAAAAGTTAATACCACAGTGTTTCGTAGTAATATTTTTTAGAAATTTTTTTTTTTTATGTGAAACCGCTGTATGATAAAAATTCCAGTTTAGCAAACATCTCTTTTGTTATTATTAACAAAAGTTTTACTTTTTGAAATAGATATTTATGTAACATATAGTTTCAACAATGTTATATTTTAGTACAAATATTTTATTATAATTATTTTTTTGAAATTACCATGATTGTTTATTTCGAGATATGAATGAAGTTATTTTATGTGTGCATTCTGAATAAGCTCTTTCTCTTACTAAATATATCTTTGTTTGTATTAGTAGAAAAAAATTACTTCCTATTATTTTTTATTTTCTATGTTTACAAACAAAGAATTTATGTTATGTTATGCAAATCTATCTTCTCTTATGATAAATCTCTTCTGAAATATCATAAATTGGTTGTATAAACAGTTTGCTCAGTTTAAATTAAAGTTATTTCAATATTTAGCTCAGATTTAATTCAGTAACACTGATAAAATTATGAAAATGTATTTCTTTTAGAGTAGCTTTCAATGCATATATAAAACTAAAAAAGTACTTACCTTTTTTTTTTTTTTTTTTTTTTTTTTTTTTTGCTGCAAAATTATATATATATTGCTGTTTATAACATTTTTAATGAAAGAAATATTACATGCATCCCAATAGCTATTTCATTTTAAATTAATAATTATTGATAATCTTATTTACTTTGGAATACCTAAAGAGTTTTTAATCAATGAAACTTTTCAGCCACTGACTGACATAAAAGGAAATTTACTGAAAAATAAACATTTTTATATGGTTATTATCAAAAAATGTACAGTTAATATAATTTTCCTAATCTCAAATGAGCTTAATATCCAAATATTAAACATACTACAGAAGACAACCACTGAAGATATAAGATCATTTTTGGAAGAGAATGGACCGAGTTATGAAGGACTGGAGGAAAATAATAATTTGGAATTTTTATGACAAGTGGCTACACTCGCAGGCAGGAGTTTATTTTGAAATTCTATTTGTGAGTGTGGCTTGCTAGTGCCTTGGAGGACTTTCCCAACCACAACAGTATATTTTGAACTTTATGCAGAAGCTGTGCTTGCTGTTAGCGTAGATGTTGTCTACACCTCTCTTGCTGTTTCCTTGGATTTAATTACTACAGTTTATATGTCTGCCAATGGATCTTCATGCATAATGAATTATTATTTGATTTATTAAGTTTATTTGAGATTTGGAAAATTATTTTACTTACCATTTTTTGTATAACAACTTTATTAAAAAGTTTAAAATGTTTATTTAATGTATTTTTATTTTATATCATTATCTGATAAGTGTTATAGAAATGCATTTGGAATCTTAAAATTAATATGAAAGTTATTTGTAGCAACTAAATTTAAATGAAGCGATTCATGTGAATTTAATATTTTCATTGTTTAATAATGAAACAAAAGTGCATAGCGTGAATGTTACAAGAAAATATTTTTTTTAATTTTATCTTTTCTAACTCACTCTATCACTAAATAACAAATTTTAAGCATAAATATAATCTCCCTATATTAAAACCTTTAAGATTTTCTTCCTTTTCAAGTCTTCAAAGATTGATTTTATATTAAAGAAGTAGCTACTTCAATTTTTACTATATATTATATATAAAGAGAGATATGAGAATGGGACACAGTGGACCATCTACTATGTTTTATTTATTTTTAATGACTAAGTTATTACAGAATTGGATTGATTACTTATAACCTTTAAAACACATCATTAGTTCAGAATAAACCATTTTATCTTGACTGGTTGTTTTGAGCTTCTAAAGATAAAATTTTTCATCAAACTTTTCTTTATTATTAATTAAAGATTATAGATAAATAAGAAAAAGTCAATTTTTTCATAAAGGTAAATTAAAACGAGAAAAAGTTGTAAAGTAATTATTTAAACGAAGAAAAATGTCAATTTATTTGATATAGTAAACAATATTTTTGTTTCTATTACTGTTTAAAAAAAATGCAAATATGCCTTTTATTACTAAAACAATCTCTGGCAGGTTCTGAAATTTTATTGTTCGTTTTTGGTGTAACATAAAACAGCTTTACAATGAAAACTTTATGGTTATTAATCTGTAATTTATATTGATGTTATCTTAAAATCTTTCTCGAATCCAAAAATATTTCAGGAAAATTTCAGGCTCATGATTATTTTGGGGCTTCATTTTTAAATTTTAATGACAATGACTTTATTTTCTTTGATAACTTCACCTTACTTGAAATTGTTCCTGTATCTTAGTCTGTTATTATTTTTAAAATATAGTAATATTTTTTAGACTTTTTCTGCTTTGTTTTGTGTCAAAATGTTATCTGCAAATTTGCATTACTATATTTTTTGGAGGTAAAGGGGAAATGAAGAGGAATTATATTATTAAAAATTAAATTTACATTATATTTCAAATAATACTTAATAATGGATCGCTCCACTTCTGGGACACAGTGATCCACTTTATGAACATATGCAAATAATTAAAAAAAATGTATTTAAAATTATGTTTTGAAAAAATTCCGAGGCATGTAAAAATGCTAAAAGGTCACCTCGCAAGCTAATGCTATTCCTATGGGGAGGCATTTTCCTAATAACTCTTTTGCATTTTAATATATTTAATTTAATTTAATTTATTTATTTTTATTTTTTTTTTTATTTTTTTTTTGCTTTGGATAGCTGAGGTTCCTCTCAAGATCACTCCTTGATTACTTTTTTGATTTTGGTTGTAACACCAAAATCAACAATCTACATAAATATCTATTTCAAAAAGTAAAACTTTTGTTAGTTATAACAAAAGAGATGTTTGCTAAATTGGAATCTTTATCATACAGCGGTTTCACATTAAAAAAATTTTCAAAAAAATATTACTACAAAACATATGTGGTATCAACTTTTCAGATTTAACAGCTATCCGTAAACAAAACAAGGGTATTTTCCTTTTGTGAATTATCTAATTATTTCAGATATTTTTGAGAATTTATGTTTCTTGCTCATCGATATTAAATATAAGAAAAATGAAATATGAAATCTAATAATGCAAATGATGAAAATATACTAAAAAAAGTTTACTCGGAAACATTACACAATGTATTCACATTTTTCTCATAATGCTCTATTCAGCACAGTTCGTAATTTTAATTTCCCCCATGTTAATTATATAATGAATTAAAACTTACCTGAGCTTTCTGGTTGTCGTGTACTTCCAAATATAAGAATTTTTCTTCAATTGAATATCTATAAACAAGTACACGGAAAATAATAATGCGTCCGCTATATTGTAATTACCAACAACCAAAATAAAAACAACCAAAGTTAAAAGCATTCTTTTTTAATAAACTATGTTTACGCAATGTTTTAAGTAATAATATTTAATAATACTAAATAATAGAATTTCTAGTAAAGGTATTATTTCTGTTTTCATTATTGTTGTTAGTATTTATTAATAGTAATAGGTTTTTTTTTTTTTTTTTTTTTTTTTTTTTTTTTTGTAATAAGTTATATTTACATTTTACACTACAGTAATGTTATTGTTGCAATATTATCTTTGCAGCACAGATGTTTTTAAAATTACTGTAAATTCATGCTCCTATTTAAATGATTAATGAATAGCAGAAAGAATTGCCTTTGCTTTTCTTCTTTTTTTAATCGTTTATAAGTAGATATTAATGTTATTATTTAAATTTGTTTTCCCTTTTAAAAGCATTCTGTTACATAGTTCTCTATGTGTGTATGAAATGTTTAAAGCAGTTGCAATAATAATAAAAGGGATAAACATTATTGCTTTTATATGAAAATAAATAATAAAGCCTTATATAGCAGAAAATAGTTTTTATACCCAGGGGTGGTGAATTTTTCAAAAATCTTACCAGTCAAGGATTTATTTCACCAGCCTGCAAGATACATCATGCACGCAGTTGAAAATAGGTATTACAAAATCGCATACAAAATTACTATTATGACAATACATTTCCGTAATTCTTTTTTTTTTCTCTATAAAATTAAGAAATGTATGCAATAGCGGTAAGCTTAATATAAGATAAAACTGTACCATATTTACACTGTAATAATTTAGAAAGTTAAAATATCTATATTGAAAAAGTGTCTCTGATAATGTCTCTATTGCTTACAATTTCTCAAAAACTAAAAATGCACTCGCCTAGCCAGAAAATCCACTCTCCACTGGCGAGCACAATGATGTATTTCCCCACCCCTGTTTATACCATATTATAGTTTTTATACATCTGTATGTTATTAGTGTCATCCATAAATATCATACATTTTTTCAATATTTTTACCCCCCCTCCCCCTTCTTTGTCACTAAGGCTGTGAGCGAACAGCACTAGTTTTTATTACACTAAAAGAGCAATCAATCAATCTTTGTTTTCGAACGGAACAAGGGTGAAATCTCTTTAAATGATTTTTGAGGGACTGACCCTACCAAATTGACAAAGGAAGGGGAACTTTTATCTAGCTTGTCTTCAGTCATAAAGCTGTCAAATGATTATGCATTAGATTCCTCTCTTGAAGTTCAGATTCAGTGCACTAGAAGTGCAATTTATACATCAAAGCGCCGACATGAAAGATCAAAGATAGCGCAAGAAGTTACTGCTATGTGCGTGGACGTTTAGTGTCACACTTGGCCATACCCCCCTACCTCCCCTTGTCACATGCCACGCTATATTACACATACATATACTTGCAGTTGAGAAAGAAAGTACTATGTATGTTATAGATCAAATTTCAAATTTTATTTTTTTACTTTAACTGTGCATTTTAATGACTTTTATGAGAATAACAATAAAAATGATTTGTTTACTTATTTTGTATGAAATAAGATTTAAGTTTACAACAAAAATTATAATTAATATACACTAATAATACAATATTCATATGAAGGAATAATTGAAAACAGTTGTGTGTTGAAATTTAAAATGGAATTTTATAGCATATTTCGCTTTAAATTTTTACTTTATGAACACAAAAATACTTTCATTTCAAAATAACTTCAAAATTTAATTTGTTGATTTTTAATGCTTTTATTTAAACCAAAATGTGTGATGTTACCTTTCTTCTTTCCCCTCCCCCTCCTTGTCACAATTTCACAAACCTCCGTTGCCCCTTCCAAGCATGACATCATTTATGGATGTCCCCTTATGCAAATTAAAAGAAAATTAAGGTGATTAAACAGTTTTTGGAACTTAAGTACCTGAAAAAAAAAATAATAAAGAACGGGGGGAGAAAGGAAGTAAAGTACTTATAGCACTAGCATAGCATAATGTTGAAAATAATTTTTTTATCTTAAATTTAGCACTCAAAGTAAAAATTGTGAAGCACTAATACAAATATTTCATGTCAATTGGAATTTTAATCACATTCTTTTTTTAATTTATTGATATTTAGGATCTTTGATTTTCATTTTTGGCAATTTTGTTTTAACCAGGGTGAAACTAGATGGGGCACATGTTCTGATTGCCAGAATGAAAAGCGAAGGAGGGCACCAAATAAAGAATTTGTCGTTTCATATAAAAATGTATATATATGAAATAAAAGATGCTCAAAGCTAATGTTAAATCTATGGGAGTATTTTTTACAAATATATGAAAGTAACTTTATGTATAAAAATATCGTTATGCAAGTGAGAAATTTTAAAAAGAATGCTCTCATAGGTTTAACATTTGTAATCTTGTTTCTTCATATAACTAGCATATCCTCTTAATATTCAAGCTGATGTTAATCCTATGGGAGCATTGTATTATAAATATTGTATTTATTATAAAATGATTTATATTTTTAAACTTTTTTTTTTTAGCAAAGGGTACCAGAGTTAGTAAATTGTTATTGTGTGCAAGGGAGGAGGGGGGGGGGGTGTGCAAAATCTATGTTTGCTTCATATAAAAAAAAATAGTTTTGTTTTTTATTTTAACTTCCAGATTATTTGCAAAACAGTTATTTTGTTCTTTTAAAAATACTAAGAATCTTTTTAAAGAACACTGATTCTTCATTTTCTACTTTTAAGTACTTAAAGTATTCATAATTATAATCAGTATGCAAGTCAAAAGTACTTGGTAATTGTAATTCTGCTATTATTTTCTTTTTCATTTTGCATCTTTATTTATCTACTGCAATTGTTATTTTACATTATTGTAACAAACCTATGTTTACTGTTGAAACACTGGGAAAAAAAAAAAAAAAAAAAAAAAAAAAAAAAAAAAAAACCTGAAAGATAATTATTTAAGAAATAATAATTGTTTTTTCATTGAAAAACAAAAATGTAATTAAAGTTAATTGAATATAAAAAACACAGTTAAAAATTACTTAAGTTTCGAAACAGAAGGTTAAAACTTATAAAATAAGTAAAAAGCGAAAGCACTGACAGATAAGAGAATTGAGGTACTACTACTTCAATGCTTCATGATAGAAGTCTTTTCTTCCAGACCATATAAATGAAAAAGCAAGTAAAGTAAGGTGCTAAGTATGATTTTATTTTGAAGTTTAAGGAAGAGGTTCCTTTAACGAAGCATTCAAACATTCAAATGCTAAATTAATATTGACTACTTGAGCTTTTCATTATATGCAATAAATTTGCGACACATTTGAGATCATTTTATAAGCAATAATGATTCACATCAAAACTGTAAGATAGGTAAGATACTGGCTGTGCCCCTCTTATTACTGATTAAAGAACAATTTCATTGCTTTACATGGTTATAAAGTAGATTTCAGTAAATATATGACTTCTAAAAACCAACATAATGAAAAGCCGATGTAGCCCAAATAAATGTAGCATTCAGCTATTTCAAAGTTTCATACAAGGAGATCAATCTTTTATCACCAGACAAAATAGAAAAGTGAAAAATGTCTGTATAAACACTATGCAACATATACTTCATTGCTTATTATTCCTCGTTACCTGTTTTCACTTAAGAAAAGCTTTTTGTAAAGAAGACTTTTTTCTCCTCTGTTTGTGTTTTTCTTTATATCAGTTTTCATAAATCAACTACTCATATTAACAGAATCAGTTTTTATGCATCATATCATCATTTTACGTGCTCCGAGAAAAGTTCCTTCCCTCTCTTCCATATACACTCACCTACTTCTCTTTGTTATTAAAAGCTGAATATTGTTTGAGAAAAAAATGTTGACAACACAATATCTAAATGAATTATTTTTTAATTAAAAACTAGCCAATAAATACTTAGTGACTTTATATGGATAAAAAAAGTTTATCATTTTATAAAATAATAGCCCACAGCACAGTTGAATAAATTTGTTTTAATTGTTATTTGTTTAGTAAACAGTTTTCCAAAACAACAAAAATATTTATGTGTTGATATGTACACATATATTCATTTAGCATATTAAGTAGAATTATATTCTGCACATATAATTAAATTAGTTAAATATTTTCTTATATTTTTACTATCATCATCACCACAATTTTAAAATAGCCATGATTCTAAATTTAAAATACATATACTTTTTTTAGTTTACATAAAATTTATATTGGAATAAAACTTTTCTAGACACGTAAAAGCAAATGGTAATTAATCCAAAAATGTAAATAGTAGTATTTAAATAAGAATCAAGAGTAAAATAATTGTGATTGTAACCCCCCCCCCAAAAAAAAGTATATATATATATATATATATATATTAAAAAAAAAAAAAAAACTAAGTTGCAATAGTGGTTTAATAAAAGTATGTAAATAGCATCATATTAAAAAATAAAAACAAACTGTATGAAGTAGTGGCTAAAAAAATAGCTAAGCAAACGTAAAAATATCAAAATGCTATCTAAAAGCAAGCTTGTAAATAAACAAAAAAACACGTTGTTGTTTGATTTAAATGTCCTTTGCATTTGATATACCCTTTCTTGCTCCTTATTGGCTTATCATTCATCGAAATCGTTTGCAATCGATGCCCTTTTTGGTAATTTTGCAGACGGCAGTAACTACCTGCAAGCGTTACAAATGCATGAGTATTTGCAGACCTATTGCAAGTATGTTGTCATCCTATTGCAATTTGGCTCATTTGCAAGCGTTACGTTTGCATGTACTCCTAACTTGCTTTTTGTTATCTTTTAAAACAAATAAAATAAACTTACATACATAGATGTATATTAGATAAGATATGTATTACAGAATATGATTAAACATATTACAAAAGGCATAGTTATAATAATACTATTGATAAAGCATTGAATACATTTTTAAAACTGAATTCCAGATTATTCTGATGCTTGATTATCTGCAGAAAAACAAAAACTAAATGTTATAGGGGAAATGGATGCAGACGAAACATTTTTTTATCAATTTATAACCAATGGATCATTAAGTCAGAACTTAATACATCGTTATATATATTTTATGAATTTAAAATGATTTTTGTAACAGAATTTTTTTTATAATGAAGTATTATATGGAATGATAAGTCTTTGTTAAATAGAAGTTCCAGTGTATTTTATTATTAACATAATTGATTTCTTAAAAATAAACATCGATTCTCTCTATTCACCTGTATTTCTTGTTGATAAAACTGTAGCTTTACCACTGGAGAATCAAGCTGACTTCTAAAACTATCAACAAAGCACAAACTCTATCGTTACGTGAATCATGTTAGCTGCCATCTTGTTTAAAGGCAATAGAAATGTTTTAAATGTTAATAATGGATTTATTGTTTTACCTAAGGATTATCCAAGAAGAGCAGGTAAATTTTTATACCTCGGCATTACATATGATACAAGCACTAAATCAACCTTGTCCTCTGTGAAATAAGCAGATCACAGTGAATTGTGTTGCGATGGACTCGAATTTTTATGATGAACTGCTGCTATCCACATGTGTCTCAGTATGCCGTCTTGAAGAAAGCTATAATAAATTTCAGAAATATAAACAACAGTAAAATTACTAATATTTTATCATTTGACAATGTTTAAACAGAAGTTAAGAAATAGAATCAATACCAAAAATCGTTTTTACACGCACTTCAAAAAATTATGTTTCATAAAAATGCATCACTAAAGAATTCTATTTTAAAAATAAACTTTACAAATACACAAAGTACATTCATCAATTTTGAGATTTATCCAGACTAATGTGAATGAAGCACTTTTAAAATTACCAAAAGAAAATTTTAACAGATTAATAAAAAGTAAAATTGGAGATGATTTTAGTCCACATTTTTATTACTGAAAAGAAAAAAAAAAGAGTTTTCTTCCAAACCAACACTGTGGAAAAAGGAGATCAAGGGGGTGGTGTCCCAAACACAGAAATTCAGGGGGCACCAAATTTATACTACCAATGTCATTTTTTGGCCTGTCACAAGAAAAAGTTATGTGTATGTGTGTGTGTGGTTGGGGGGGGGGGGGGCTGGGATGACCCAAAATTTAAACTTTGCCCCTGGCATAGTTTTTTCTTTACATGCCCTTGTTACTTACCATACTTTTAATTACTGGCACAGGTAATAACAAATCAGAACCCACAGACAAATGGAGATTGCAGGAAAAGGGCAGGTTTTATCAAAAACAGAATTGCCAGAATGTAGACCTTTTCAGATCACTTTTCCCTACTTTTCTGTACGATAGAACAAACACTGTACTTTTAATGCGTAGCATGTTCATTACTTTTATAAAGATGCTGAGTCCATTAGGTGAGAAAAAGCCACTTTGTATACTTACAAGCAATTTTAAAATTTTAAAGTCCTTTTTTATTTTATTATTCAAGACAACAATAATAAGAATGAAACAGTAATAATAACATCATCTTTTTTTTATTATAACTGCGCAAGCAACATTTCATTAGGAAAAGTACTGAGTGCCTTAATATGACTTTCAAAATTATATCAAGCAATTTATAATATGTCTACTATCTTAGTTAAAAAAAATGCTCATGTTTGAATGTAAATTAGACTAGAAAACTGCCCCCCCCCTTTAAAAAGTTTAGTGCACAAGACATCCTCAAATCCACACAGCTTGGGACCAGAGGTTGTTTGGATGTTAGAATTCTTCAGATTTCTGGTCAGTGCTTTGCTTACATCTTTGTACATAATAGTTTTAAAGCAATAATGCAATCCAAATTATAATGAAAGCTTGGAATTAAAATATTAAAATAAAAAAATAAACAAAATAAAGTAAAATGATAAAAAATAAGATAATTAAAAAAACATTAAATTATTAAAAGTAACGGTCAAGAAGATATTTAATAATATACAATTTCACATGCTTAATGAAGTACATTTTTCTTGAATTATTCAATGAAACTTTCCTCATGAAGATACCCTATTAATTCACGTATAAATAAAGTAAGGAAATTTTATTTCAGGTTTAGCCAGTCTTAACAACCAAAAAGGCTTGATTCAATATATATATAAAAAGCAATTAAAAGCTGATTACCAATTATATCAGCAATATCTTGATTTTTTCAGAAATTAATTTATACTTTCTTCATGAAAAACCAAGAATTCAGAATCATCAAAAATTACATATTAAAATACACATGGGAAAATGTAAAACTAAATAAGTCTGTTATTTTGCCCTTATATCTGAACAGAAAGTTTCATTGTTCATATCAACTATGATGTGTGGAATTTAGAACTTCAGATATGAGGGAGTCTACTGTACCAAGAATTTCAAAAACTTTGTTTTAAACATGGTTTGTGGTTTATACAGAGAATTGTATGGTGAAATGTAATACTGGTACTCAAAAATGATTGAAAATAAAAAGAAACAACAACAACAACAAAAAGAGAGAGAAGAAAAAAAGAAAAGAAATTAACAATCTTGCTACAGATTAACAATAGTATCTATTTTTTCTTTTTCAGTGATTATTAATATTAAAGTCATACTAAAAAACAATTAAATTTAATATAGAAAAATGCATGAAAAAAAAAAAAAAAAAAAAAAAAAGCATGAAAAATAATCTAATAGAAACAAGCTGTTTCTAAGAATTTCTTCAACTAAAAGTTAATAATGTTAAAAAAAAACATAAAAAGGTAGCCCATACTTTGCACTCAATACATTGAGAGCATCATTAAGTGTCTTACACGTATGCCGCTTCGGTCCACTATTGCATCATCAGATGCAAGGGTTTCAGAAAATTTGAAATGGATCTATAATTATATATAAATATTAACATCTTGTACACTCATTTTAAATGCCAAAAAGCATAAATGAAAACGGTAAAAACATTAAAAATAAGTTTTCACTTCTGTAACATAATTTAACTTACCAGAACTTTGGCTAGAGTTATTCAATAGTTACAATTTAAAAATAAACGTCTAAGCAAAGTAAAACAATGACATACATAATATAAAAAATAAATGAAAATTTGAGTAGTGGTATTTCATAATTAATGCAATTTATGAATATTTATATCAATTCGTTTTGAAAATGAGTCATTCAAGTCAAAACACATAAACAATTGAATAAATCTATTTTTAATGTTTTTAAAAAATTTTATTTTATGAATTTAAACAATTACAATTGGTATAGATATATGGATGTGAAGAATTAGCATATATTACACCCAAAACTTTTTGCTATTTTTATTTTTAGTCATGTCTTGCAACTCCTCAAATGATTGAAGAGATTAAAAAAAAAAAAAAAAAAAAAAAAAAAAAACAATAATTATTCAATTTTACAATAACACTTCCTTTTTTTTTTGTGTGTACATGATTTTTTTTTTTTCTAAGAGTAAAACTATTGTAAAATGTGTCAAAATGATTTTTATCCATATGTTAAACCTCCTTCGCTAGTATTTTTTTTTTTTTTTTTTTTTTTGTAATAATTTCCCACACTTGGTTTTGGTTATCCAAGAACGTTGAATAATAGAAAAAAACAAACAAATGAGCCAAGAATTAACAATAAAGAGATTTAGCTGACAGCATATGCTTTTAATAATCATGTAATTATGACCTAGTAAATAGTCTACTCAGATTTGGTGAAAGGAGACAGTCTACTTGATTATTGTGTCAATCAATTTTGACAAATTATATAAATCGCAAAACTATTAGTAAAATTATACAACTTGTCATAATTTTTATTATTAATAACAAAAAAGCAAATAAATTACTAAAAAATAATAAAGATACACATAAAACTTCGAATTAAAAATCACTTGATGATGTAAGAAACACATAAATGTGTTTAATGTCACGTGAATGTGACATTTTCAATAAGCCAGTATTGGTATTCAATCTCAACTCAATACAGATAAATTCAGCTTATGAGCAATGCAATGATCTTAAGTTAAATATTCAAAGGAAAACTTGATCAAAATTTAAATAAATTTCTTGTGTTTAACCCAAAAAATCGTAACCCAAACTATATTTAAATAAATAGATAAATAAAAAAGCCAGCCAGAATGAATATTTTCATAATAGTTTCAGTTTTACATGTCTAAATATTAGCAAATATAAAAGTTGTGACACATGAAATTTTATTGCTATCACATGATCAAATCACTAGTTGGAGAATTTTTAGTTAAGAGTACCGGAAGAAACCCATCTTAACATTAACTTACTTTAGAAAAGAAGATGGAACACTATGTTTATGTTTTAAAAATTTGCTATTATCAGAATCAAAGGGAGACGCCACACATTATTTTGTTTTTGGTCAATATTTTCCTTGACACAGAGAAGTAAAACAGCCGCCACACGTGTAAAAGGGACGCCAACGCAATGAATGAATCATGATGACAACTATAATGAAGAATGATTAACTCATAAAGATTCGATTCATAAAAGTAATTGTTCTATAAAAAATTATAACTAAGAGAGTTTAATCAAGAAAACTTTATTCAAACCTCTATTCAATGATTAGTAAAGATGTTTTCTGAAATCAGCCTCTTTTGTAAAGGAATGGAAAAGCACTTTAATCGATCCCAACATTTATAACTACTGGCTATGCACCAAAGAGCTTAAATAATTATTTAATGCCATTGAAAGAAATAGATAGAAATAAGGAATTGTGCATGATTGAACACGTAGATTTTAATTTTCTTTTATTAGAAAACTATCAGAAGATATACAAATTTGCATTTCATTTGCGATGAATTCATTCAATAATTGATTTACTGCCTTAACTCCTGATTCATTCATTGCATTGGCGTCGTGTCCTACTTATAGATGTAAGAATAACTTTTACTCTATTTTATCATTATTTTACTAATATTTTACTGTATCTATGGTCCTATCTCCCCTTTCACCTGTTTGTAATATTTGGTAGCTTTTAAAACATAAATTTATTGATTCAACTCACTTTTATAAAAATATGTTTGTAGTAAGATATTTTATTAAGATATTTTGCACATAGTACTGGTTACTCTTGCAGTAAAAATGTTGCAATTTGTGTTTGGATCGTATGAGGATACGAATTTTTCTCGCAAACTTCATATGTGCCAACATATTATTTAAAGCATTATAACTTTTTTTTTCTAATTGATTTGTGTTTTTATTTATTTTATTCAAAAGTTTAATTTTAAAACACTCTGTTAATCTAAGACTGAATTTGGTTGTATTTGCTCAAATAAAATGAAATATTTTTAAATAGTTGATTGCATACTAAATGTAATATAAAGTTTAACTATAACATGTTAAAGCAGCTTGAAAAAAATCAGAACCTGAATTTTGAATTTCCAGTATCTTCCTAATGTTATATGGAATCTCAGGTAAACACTGGGGCTATACTGGTGAAAAAGAAAAAAAAAACAGTTTTGTTTGTACAGTCAAGGATAGATAATCTGCACACCCATAATCCGCAATTTTCTATGATTTGCATCACTTTACGGGTGTAAAGTGATGCAAAAAATTTACAAATTTGTGATCCAAACATAATTTTTAAAATTAAATAATAAAAATTTTTAAAAAAAATCATATTAAAAAACTATTTTTTTAATATGACTCTTTTATTTTATTAATAGTAAAAAAACAAATTGTACTATAGAGCATATGTAATTATTTTTATTTAAATTTGCATACATATATATTTTTTAATAAAATAACTTTAAAAAGACATTTTTTGAGGTAGCTGTTTAAATTATTTAGTAGATTTCATGTTTATCTTTCATATTATACTGATTATTGGATAAAAATTCTGTCTAGAAATAATAAAATGATGTATAATTCATAATACTCTATAATCCAAAATACCGTAATTTCTGGAAGAAACGCCGCATGGCAGAAAATCACTCAAAAAAATTTAGAAAATGGTCGTAAACGCCGCATGTGACATTTCCGCGGTAATCGCGGTTTACATGTTAAACAGAAACACATTAATAAGCTGTATTAAGAAATCATAAAATGAAATTATTAATCAGAAAATAATAAATAAATACAAAATTAATAATATTATTTAAATACCGTATTTTCGGGAATAAGCGCCGCGACGCATACGAGTTTAAAAGTAAAAATATGCTTAGTGCGGCGCAGCGGATACGGTGATTTTTTTTCCTAACAGTACCGTAAAATACCGTTAATCCGCCCCCCCCCCCCCCAAACGTGACGAAAAATCATAAAATAATTAGAGAGGGGCGGTTACACGGGACTTTTCCACGATCGTTTCACAAAATTTTCAGGAATGAATTGTGAATCTTTGAATGAATCATGAATTTTGATAATTGAAGCAATACTTGAAAAAAAAATTGGTTTTAAAAAAAAACGTAAATTCTTTCGAAAAACGCAGAAAAAAGGAGAAATTTGTAAAAAAAAAACATGAAATCAATTAAAAAAATCTTTAAAAAAAGCACATTTCATCAGATTCATGATTCATTCATTTCATCATGATTCATCACTGAATCTTTGGAACGGAGGAAAAAATCGGATTCAGAACAAATTTTCTGAAAATTATAAAAGAAGGGGAGGGGGAAATTCAGGAAATTCATTCGAAAATCCAATTTTCGTTTATTCGTAATCTAATGCGAAATTTGCGTAACTTTTTGCGGTCTTTTAATGAAAATTGACATTTTTTCGCAATATTTTAACGAAATCGAAATTAATTTGTTTTTGCAACCATTTGTCGGAATTTGCGATACATTTTATGTCCGAAATTTTTTAATTATGATCGATTTTTTTTTTTAATTTTCGGAAAAATTCAGAAAAATACCACGCTTGTTTGAAAAAAAAATGCTCGTAAACGCCGCATCGGTAGAAACGCCGCATCGCTTGAAATTTCAGTTTAAAACACGTAAACGCCGCGGCGTTTCTTCCAGAAATTACGGTATTCCATAATCTGCACAACCTTCAGATTCAAATTGTGCAGATTATAGAACTTAGGCCGTACTTAGATCACAGCATTTTTTTCCTAGACTACGATTGAAATAATGTAAGAATAATGAAAAAAATAATAATAACAGTTTTTTTTAAAGCAATTTTTAAGATAAAAACCATTTTTTTTTTATATATACTGAGTATTAGGAAAATGGCTGTTTTTAAATGAGAGGGGTGTAGGCAGTAGAAAAAAAAATACTGTGATTTAACATTTTAAAAGTGTCTTTGAAGAATGCCCATAGAAAAATGAAGTGCCCCCCCCCCCCCTCCAACATCAATTGCACTACTTAAAATTTTTTTGTTTAAACAAATTACTGGGTTGATGGTACTATTTCAATGTCTCTAATTTAATGTTGTAACAACCATCATAAAGAAAGACTGTATGTCAGAATGTTTAGAAAACTATAAAATTTAGGTTCTTTTCATCATAAATCAATATTACTAAGTTTTATATTCATATCATTAAAGTATTTACATTTATCTAGATAACATGGAACAACAGAAAACAGAAAAATCATTGACAGGCTGTAACAATGCCAACAGTGAAAATAATGTAAATAAATGTCAATTTTTCAAAAAATCTAAAGTTGAGTTATGTTAATTATTAAGGGCTATATGTCCGGATTTAGCTGAAATCTTAATTTTTCCTGTATCACTTAGAGTTACAGCAGAATAGGACTTTGATACAACTTTTTCTTTACCATTTTTAAAATGCATACCCCTTCCTCCCCCCCCCCCCCCAAAAAAAAAAAAAAAAACTTGCAATACAACACTAAATTTTCTGGCACTTTATATACAAATCTGAAATAGCTAAATCTTTGTCCTCCTTTCTCACATAGGCTAGTGCAGTAAACTCCCTCAAATCTGCAATCCTAAAATTTACAACTCTCTAAAATCTGCACATAATTTATTATGTAAACAATGAAACATTTAGTTCAGATATGGGGGCAAAATTCAACTTTTTTAGCTTTATATCAATTCCATGTATATTTTAATTTGTAATTTTTGTTATTATTACTGATATCGTGTTTTTCCTTGAAGTAAGAATAAATTTATATCTGAAAAAAATTCAAGATACTGCTGATATCGCTGATAATTACAATCTTCTTACCAAATATATTTATGTATTAATAAAGCTTTTTTATCTATTAACCACATTACAGGGGAAACAATGCTTTTACCCCCTACTTATCTCAGGGCAGACGGTGAGGTGGTTAAGTCTGGCTAACCTGAAATAAAACTTCCTTATTTTATTATTTTAATGTGAGTTAGTAGTGTAAATTTATGAGGTAAGTTTCTATGATAATTTAGGAAAAATACATTTCATTTTTATATTGAATACTTAGTCATACATTATTAATTATTAACTTGACCTTTTAATGATTTTAAAATTTATCTAAATTTTTATTTTTTATTTTATTGCTTATTTCAATGTTTTGTTATATTGTAAGCATTCATTATAAATTTGATTGCATTGTGAATGACATCCAAATTACTATTTTAAAAATGTAAACAAAGCAATGAACAGAAATTCACAAAATTCTAAAATTCGCACAACCTCTGGTTCCAAACTGTGCTGATTTGAGTGAGTCTGCTGTATGATAAGAATTAGTGCTAATAATATATCTTAAATATGAATAAAATAATCAGAAACAAATTAATGTGTTGAAACCTTTAAAAAATGAATAATCTAGATTTTGATTATGTAACCATTAACTGCCAATAAGACAAAGAAAGAAAAAAATATTTTACTTAATTGAACTTGTATAATACTGCAAGATGCACATTTACAAATACATTTAAATATTTTAGTTTTTACTTTGAGACAGATTTAACAATAGAATTATGAAATATTTTTTAAATATAAATGTTTTCAAATAAAGAATAAAAGGGAATTCAGAGCTAAACTGCAAATACGTCTAAATCTGGGCCAAAGGACTCTGAGCAAATCACCCACTTTCTCATACAGAAATAACACCATCATTTCTGATATCTTGTAATCCAAAAATGGTTTTTACTAAGATAATCCTGAATTCAGTTTTGTTTATAAATACATGGAATTGGCAGGAAGATGTTATTTACAAACTATAAAGTCAAACAATGTTTTTCATTTTTCGATAAAAGCAGGTAGTATTCTAGAAAATGCTGTCAACATTAGTGTTTTCAACAAAATTTCTGCACATGACAACCTGATAAAAATCATCGTGAGAAAATTTTTGCTTATAACTAAAAATGCATACATAAATATATTTATAGACAATTTTTTATTTGTTTCTTTGTATTCTTCTTTTTATTATTAATAGAACCGCCTTAGTAAATTTCTTTATATTTTAATTTTAAATGGTTTATGCTGTATGTTGCCAAAATTGAATTTTCTTGTGCCAAACGTCAAAATTTAGCTCATTTTCTGGTATCCCCTGTAACCCTTATGTATTCTAAATATCAAGAAAAAAAGATTCCTTTTTTTTTCATTTTTTCCACTTTATTAAAATATCTGTAGCTGTGTGTTAGTTTTTTTTTTTTTTTTCATTTTATGTTTTACCCTTTTATCTCACTCAAAAGGATATCCTTGGTGTAAGTTTACATAAAGATATGGAAATCACTGCCTTTATACATAAGCTATAAACAAGTGTATTGTATGGATGGGATGAATAGTGATTTGACCGAATACCGAACATTCAGTCAAATTTTAGGCCGAATACCGATTGTTCGGCCGACCAAATACCAACATTTTTTCAGAATAAAGAAAATAACTTTTAATTTATATGTGTATGTATATATATATATTTCATATTATATTTTCCTTCAATAAAAAAAGGTGCGAAATCAACTGAAAATTTACCAAAGAAATCTTTTATTATAGGGTCATTCCATGCCAAATCAACCAGTGACTCAACCTGACCCTTTCCGATTTCAATGAAACTGCTAGGGATCATTCTCTATGATGATATAAATTAGAGCATATTTTTATTTTTTGTTTATCACTTTAAATTTTTATACAATTAATTATTTAAATTTTGAAAAATCATCATTTTTTGACTTGCATAAATATTTTCAATTTTGAATTTCTCAAGTTCTATCAAATATAGAAAATTTTATGACCACTCATTTCAAAGAGGAGTTTATAAGGTTTCATTTGATATGCAAGTCGACTATGTATAATTAAAATAAATAAAATTTAAAATTTTTTAAAATTAAAAATTTGAAAATTTTTTAGATAGTTATTTTTAAAAAATTTGAAAAAATTGTATGTTTGTTGTAATATTATAAGCTTTAAATTCTGAAATTTTTAGAGTGGGATCTCAATGGGATCAGGAGTTATTAAATAAAAGCAAAAATTACCATTAAAATAGCAATTTAATTCTGTCTATTTTGTTATTTATTTATGATTTGTATGGTAATTTTTAGCTTTTATTTAATAACTCCTGATCCCATTGAGATCCCACTCTAAAAATTTCAGAATTTAAAGCTTATAATATTACAACAAACATACAATTTTTTCAAAAATTTTAAAAATGACTATCTAAAATTTTTTTTCAAATTTTAAATTAAATTTTTTTTTAATTTTATTTATTTTAATTATACATAGTCGACTTGTATATCAAATGAAACCTTATAAACTCCTCTTTGAAATGAGTGGTCATAAAATTTTCTATGTTTGATAGAACTTGAGAAATTCAAAATTGAAAATATTTATGCAAGTCAAAAATGCTGATTTTTCAAAATTTAAATAATTAATTGTATAAAAATTTAAAGCGATAAACACAAAATAAAAATATGCTCTTATTTATATCATCATAGAGAATGATCCCTAGCAGTTTCATTGAAATCAGAAATGGTCAGGTTGAATATTGAATTTTTTTGGTTTATTTGACATGGAATGACCCTATAATATGAAATATAATTTGTAGCATTATATATGAGCTGCTTTGACACTAATGGTGGTGCAGTTTTTCATGTTGAATTGAAAGTATATATATATAAATATATATATACAGTATAACTTCTTTAATCCAGAATTGTCGCGATTACAGCGAGCACAATTACAGAAAATTCTGGATTACAGAAGTGATGTACTTAAGATGCATGATGATTAATGATAATACTAAATCTCTTATTAATATGGCAATACAAAATAGCAAGGAGCTAGATAATTGAAAGCATTGAGAAAAATTAATTCAAAATGCTCAAAAACGAATGTGATTTTTTAAAAATTATGTATATTTTATGCAGTGTTACGTGAATTCTATGCAGTGTCGCCGTCTATTATAAATTTTTAAAATAACAATCATACGATTTTTTTTTTAAATTGCGATTTTTGATTGATATTTTGCGATGAATACTTAATAAATATTGCATATCACAAGAATAATACATTCATCATGAAAAATATTGAAAAACTAAAATCTAAAACCAAAAAAAAATTACAGTGAGAAATTTAAGACTTACAATTATAATTTAAAAATCAATCTTATAATTACAGCACCATATTTAAAAATGTGATATATAATATAAAAAAATAAAAATATAGCAACTATAAATATCAAAGTAAGTCATAAGTTAAATACTTAAAAAAAACTAGTCGTTGGAGGCCACCGTAATACTTACCCATCATTTATATGCATATGAAGATAAAATATGTGAAAACTATTTATACAATGTATTTCAATTCTAAAACTAAATCTAAATGTTGTTAAGACACATAGTAATACTCTATTAATGAATTGCTGATGCAGCAATTTCAACAAATTATATAAAACGCCAAACTACTCAAGAAGTACCAAACTACGTAAAAAAAACATCCTTATAACTCCAAAAATAATAATCATATTAACTAACAGTTTGCTGTGTTGGATTAAGCGTCTCATTTTCAATTAAAATATACCTCTGAATTGAAATTTGAATGAAATACAGGATCATGAAAAATCGAAGAATGTTGAAAACAGGATTGCAAATATCTCGACAACTAATAATCCGATCGACTTCGTTCTTTATGCAAAATCTGTGTTTTTTTATTGCCTTTTACATGCATTCCTTAAAATAAAAAAATTCGAAAATTTTTATATACCTTTCATCAGAACGAATTGTTCGAGAATCCAGAAAAAATAGTTCCGGATAATCGAGGTTGCTGATATTCAATAGGCTTCATCCCATTCTTACATACTAAGTACATACAAAGTTTCAAGTCTCTATCTCAATTTGTTCGTGAGATAGAGCGTTTACAGACAGATAGACGGACGGCAATTTTTTTTTTCTAAAAATATGTTTTTCGAAATCTCCAGTGTCTAAAACGTGTAAATCCGTCAAAAATTTTTTTCGATTTTCAAAACGATTGCAAGACTTACCCTATACTACGTATGATGGGTAAGTAATAACAATAAAAAAAATCCGATTCTGTGATATTTTAGTGACATCTTATCTTTCAAAAAAGAAAAACTAGTCTTTGGAGGCCACCGTAATACTTACCCATCATGGATATGCATAGTACAATATATGAAAACATAACGTATGTAAACAATTTATAAAATGCATTACAATTCCAAAACAAAATATAAACGTATATTTAAGTCTTTTTAACACATAATCATGCTCTATTAATGAATTTCTGATGAACCAATTTCGATAAATTATATGAAACGCCAAACTATTCAAGTAGCACTGAATTGCGTAAAAGAAAATCCTTGTAACTCAAAAAATAATAATCATATTCACTAACGGTTTCTTGCATCCAATTAAGTATTTCATTTCCAATTAAAAGATATCTTTGAATTGAAATTTGAATGAAATACAGGGTCATGAAAAATCAAAGAATGTGGAAAATAGGATTAGAAATATCTCAACAACTAATAATCCGATTGACTTCGTTTTTTATGCAAAATTTGTGTTATTTTATTGCCTTTTACTTCCACTCTTTAAAATAAAAGAATTCGAAAATTTTTATATACCTTTCATCAGAACGAATTTTTCGAGAGTCCGAAAAAAATAGTTCCGGATAATCGAGGTTACTGATATTAAATAGGCTTCGTCCCATTCTTACATACTAAGCACATACAAAATTTCAAATCTCTATCTCAATTTGTTCGGGAGATAGAGCGGTTACAGATAGACAGACACACAGACGGACGGACGGCAAAATTTTTTTTCTAAAAATATGTTTTTCGGAATCTCCAGTGTCCGAAACGTGTAAATCCGTCAAAAAAAAATTTTCGATTTTCAAAACGATTGCAAGATTTACCCTATACTACGTATGATGGGTAAGTAATAACTGAAATCATGATTCAATTCATGGTCAGGATTTAATATCATAAGTCAATTCATGATTATCATTCATTCTCAGGATTCAATTTATGATCAATCATGAATTTTTACAACTTTGTAACTATCAAGACACCTATGTTAATTACAAATGTAATTTAGAGAGTTCTTACAGTTTTAATAGTGAAAAAAAATGTGTTACTATGTAATTTTTCATTTTCTTAACCATTTTTCTGAAATTTCTTTATATACCGTAATTTTCGGAAGAAACACCGCTTCGTTTACGTGTTTTAAACTGTAATTTCAAGCTATGCGGCGTTTACACGCATTTTTTTTTTTTTTTTCAAACAAGCGTGATATTTTTCTGAATTTTTCCGAAAAAAAAAATCGATCATAATTCCAAAATTTCGGACATAATATGTATCGCGAATTCCGACAAATGGTTGCAAAAACAAATTAATTTCGATTTCGTCAAAATATCGCGAAAAAAATGGCAATTTTCATTAAAAGACCGTAAAAAGTTACGCAAATTTCGCATTAGATTACGAATAAACGAAAATTGCATTTTCGAATGAATTTCCTGAATTTTCCTCTTATCTCCCCCTCCCCTTCTTTTATAACTTTCAGAAAATTTGTTCTGAATCCGATTTTTTCCCCTGTTCCAAAGATTCAGGGATGAATCATGATGAAATGAATTAATCATGAATCTTTGATGAAATGTGCTTTTTTTCGGGATTTTTTAAAACTGATTTCATGCTTTTTTGGCTTTTTTTTTTTTTTTTTTTTTTTTTTTTTTTTTTTTTTTTTTTACAAATTTCTCTTTTTTTCTGCGTTTTTCGACAAAATTTATGTTTTGTTTGAAAAAATCCAATTTTTTTTTCAAGTATTACTTCAATTATCAAAATTCATGATTCATTCAAAGATTCACGATTCATTCCTGCAAATTTTGTGAAACAATCACAGAAAAATTCCCGCGTAAGCGCCCCCCTCTAATTATTTTACGATTTTTCGTCACGTTTTGGGGGGAGGCGGATTAACGGTATTTTATGGTACTGTTAGGGAAAAAAATCATCGTATCCATTGCGTCGCACTAAGCATATTTTTACTTTTAAACTCGTATGCGTCGCGGCGCGTATTCCCGAAAATACGGTACTTAAATAATATTAATTTTGTATTTATTTATTAATTTCTGATTAATAATTTCATTTTTATGATTTCTTAATACAGCTTATTAATGTGTTTCTGTTTAACACGTCAACCGCGATTACCGCGGAAATTTCACCTGCGGCGTTTACAACCATTTTCTAAATTTTTTTGAGTGATTTTTCGCGATGCGGCGTTTTTTCCAGAAATTACGGTAAGAGCTATGGCATCTATTATCTCTAATCCTAAATAAAAATGAATACCGAAATGTCCAGATTACAGAAGATTCCGGATTATAGATGTCCGAACTAAAGATGTTATACTGTATATATAAATTGTTTGTATGTATATATAATGTACACACATACATTATTTAAAATGGAAAAAAAAATAAAAAAAAATTTATGTTCTGTTATTGATCCTTTTAAAATTTTTAATAATTTAATGTATTTCTTGTTCTTATAATATTTCAAACACCTTGAAATACTCCAATTAAACATCTTTTATTACATCTATATTAAAATAGCATAATTTTAACTACAGGAAAGCAATTCCTAAACATTTTACCTAAAATAGGAATTCATTTTTTATTCTTAAAATATACTACTCAAATTCATTTTGAACTTGAGAAACTTATTTTAGCACAAAAAAAAAAAAAAAAAAAAAAAAAAAAAAAAAATTATAAAACTGCATTCTATTTTTTTTTTTTTTTTTTTTTTTTTTTTTTTTTAATTTGGCTCTAAGATATATCAAATTGACTTTTAGTATGTAAAGATGGTAAAGTATTCCTATTAAAATATAAAGAAGGTACTTCACTTACTATCTAATAATATATTTATCTTTTCTTACGTTCAAAATTTCTTCCTATTTTTCATAATTAATTATGAGATATTTTCTCAAATAACCTTTAATCGAATAAATTTTATGGTGGAGATTTTGTAACCTTAATGATAAGCAAATTTGTAAGAATAATTCTTTGTTCTGAAATCAATCTGAAAGCCTTAAATCATAGCTGCCAACTCTTCTGACTTTTTGGCCCGGAAAAATTTAACAGAAATTTTTTGGTTTATTTAATCGGCAGATTACGGTGATTCGTTATGATAAAATTTTCTGTAAAATTTTTCCGGGGCAAAAAAGCGGAAGAGGTTGGCAGCTATGCCTTAAATTATAAATTGCATGAAAGCAAAAGTTATGATTAGTGTAGAATATATACATTAGCAAAATTTTTCACATTTGAATCAGCATATACACTATTCAACAAGCATTAAAAGCATAAACAGAAACTGATAACTACATGAATGAAAGAAGATATAAATATACATATAGAATAATGTCACATATTAAAACCAATAATCATGCAAATAATTATTTGATAGTAAAAACTAGAATTAAAAAAAATATTTTGCTTAATATTAATTTTATTATTATTTAATATTAAGTTTATTATTTGTTTAATTTGTTAACATGAGTTTAAACTTTTAATACAAATGTTAATAATATCTCTCATTTTTTAAAACAATCTTTAATTATGTTCCTTCAACTCTAATGTTGTACGTTAAATTCATGAATGAATTAAAAAATTAAATGTAGAATACATTTCATAGTTTAATAAATAATGTTGCACTTGCAATGCTTGTTTTAATTCATAATGTTTGAATATATTTCAGTTTTATTGTATGCTTTCTTGAACTTAAACAACTTAATAAAATATAAACATGTAAATAAAATAACAATGAGTAGAGTGATTACTATATACTAATATATATATATACAGTAGATTCCCTTAAATCCGCGTCCCTAAAATCCGCGAACGCCAGAAATCCGCGCATTTTTTTTTTCAGATGTAAACAGTGAAATTAAAGATGGCGCTGAAGTCAGCAACTATTGCAATACAAATAATTCTTTAACTATATATATATTTAAATGCTTTTCAGCTTCTTCCGTTTTTTAAATGTCTATTAAAATTCAATGTGCTATTCAAATCAATGTCCTTCAATTTAAATTCTGCAGTGTTAAATAATGTTTTTTAGACGTACAGTGATCGATATTTAAATGAATTAATCATTATCGTATCGTAGTTGCAGAGTAATACAACTTTCACTGACCGTTTGGTAGAGTTTGCAATTCGCGTGGCAGGTTATTTTTGCTATATAAATTATTATTTCAATAGTTCTGTTACTATTTTCGTATCCCTGCTAGTTACGAAATGAATTTGAGATTTACATCCGGTTTACTAATTACGATGTTCCATATTTAATCGAAATAATCATTATCGTATCGTAGTTGCAGCGTAATTTTGTAAGCGTATAAAATGAATATTTTTTAACTAATCAAGCTTTTTTGTTTATTTGCAAAAGCAAACATTTTTCTTTATAAAAAATAATGATTTTTCCTCATCATTATTTATATTTAGTATTGCATCTTAATTATTTACTTTATTTTAATATTTTTCTAAAATTTTATTTTAATTAATTTTTTTGTAATAACTTGTTTTTTAATTATTTATTTATTTAAATGTTTTACTAAATTATTTTAATGTTTCAATTTATTATATGCATTGAATAAAATGCTTAACTACCAATCAAATTAATGTTTCAAAAATGTAAACAAATCAATGACCAGAAATCCGCAAAATTCTAAAATCCGCAAAACCCCTGGTCCCAAGCTTTGCAGATTTGAGGGAGTCTACTGTATATATATAATTGCAATGTTTTGTATTCAGTACTTTTTTAAATGTTCCTTAAAAAAGTCTGAATAATTTTTTTAATCTTTAATAAATCCTTTTGACATATTCATAAAACCCTTTTGATATGTGCTTGGAATTTACAGACATTAACCCTTTTGTGATGGGTGCTTTTTTAAGAAATTATTAATGCTATTTAATAATTTAAATTTTTAATACGATTTTTAAAAAGAGAAATTTGTGCCTTTAAAAAAAAGTACAGAATTAATAAGGCAAATGTTACAGTAAAATTTTACTGGTGGGGATAAACATGGTTTCTTAAGCATTTTTGTGTCACTTATGCCGAAGGGGTTAAGGCCCCTGTCCTCACTCGAGGAAACGCTCGCGAGCTAATGCTATTCCTATGGGGAAGCATTTTTCTAATAACTCTTTCGCATTTTGACATTTTTGAATTTTTTTTTTTTTTTTTTTGCATTGGATACCTGAGGTGCATGCCGACAGCGCACCTTTTTTTACTTTTTCGATTTTGGTTGCAGATATTTTTTACAAAGTTAGTTTCACTTTCAAAACCGGTTTCGAAACTGAAAGTGCTTTTTAAAAAATATATCTGCAACCAAAATCGAAAAAGTAAAAAAAGTGCGCTGTCGGCATGCACCTCAGCTATCCAATGCAAAAAAAAAAAAAAAAAAAAAAAAAAAAAAATTCAAAAATGTCAAAATGCAAAAGAGTTATTAGAAAAATGCTTCCCCATAGGAATAGTATTAGCTCGCGAACATTCCCTCGAGCGAGGACAGGGGCCTTAATGAATATTCAAGCACTTTAGAATAAAGCAGTGTTTTTCTTTTTGCAATACCAGTCTATACATCTTGAGTTGTAATGTAACATTCTCTAACAAAGTCATTTTTCTGACAGTTGAAACTCCAAGGAAAGTTTAATCACTAATTTGGACAGCATTTTCTAAAAGATCCTTAACTTTTATAGGAAATACAAAAATGCTGTAATTTTTAATATCCAAATAACTGTACATTTTGTGTACCGTATTTTCGGGCGTAAGCGCCGCGGCGCATACGAGTTTAAAAGTTAAAATTATGCTTACTTCGGCGCTTCTTCCGGGGGCGGCGGATACGATATATTTTTTCCCTTGCAGCGGTATTCTTTACTGAGGTGATTCTGATCGGAATTTTTCTGAAAATTGCGAAAAGAGAATCACCAGGAAGAAAATGCGAATCATAAAAAATATCGCGAATTTCGACAAATGATAGCCTAATTTCTGACAATCATTCGCACAAAAAGCAAGAATTTTATCAAAGGATCGGGAGAAAATAACACGACTTTTATCAAAGGTTCGCGGGAAAAGCGCGAATATGTAAAAAGAAACTAGTTGGATGTGCCAATCCCAAAACTTTCTTCTATCTCATACACACATTTTAATATAAAAAAAAATAATTACTCACTTTAATGCTTTAATAATTTTAATTCAATACCTTACCAACTTTGATTTTTATCTTAAATTTCTGCTCCAATCAATTAATCGGAGTAAAAACGAATTTCCGTCTCTGAACGAGCCGATGGACAATAGAATGATAAGCAGATTTTTTTTTCAAATTCAGGGAGGACCTACTTGCCTTACCAAAAAATAATCATATACAAAATGTTTAGTTCAGTTCTAGAACTAACTTCATACACTTTTATGTGGTGCAATATTGAAAATGGCATAAAATTCGGTATTGCAGCGCCCCCTTCCGGCGGATTTTTTTCAGATTCAGGGCGATCCAACTAGCCATAGCCATATACTTACACAAAAAATTTCGTTCAATTCGATGCATAACTTCATGTACTTTTGGTCGGTACAATATTTAAAATGGCACAAAAATCGCGATTGCGGCGCCCCCTTCCGGCGGATTTTTTTCAAATTCAGGGAGGACCAACAAGTCATAGTCATACACATACACAAAAAATTTGGTTCAATTCGATCCATAACTTCATATATTTTTGGTCAGTACAATATTGAAAATGGCACAAAAATGGCGATTTCAGCGCCCCCTGCCGGCGGATTTTTTTCAAATTCAGGGAGGACCAACTAACCATAGTCATACACATACACAAAAAATTTGGTTCAATTCGATGCATAACTTCATATACTTTTGGTCGGTACAATATTGAAAATGGCACAAAAATCTCGATTGCAACGCCCCCTTCCGGCGGAATATTTCAAAACTGAAGGAGGACCTGCTTGCCACAGCCAAAAACATTCACAAAAAATTTGGTTCAATTCTATGCATAACTTCATACACTTTTTTATGGTAGAATGGCGACATACAGACACACAGACACACGGACAGACAGACATTTTGTAAAAACATGTTTTTTGGAATCTCTAACTCCTAAAACGTGTAAATCCGTCGAAAACCGGAAGTCGAAAAAAATTTCGATTACAATACTTTCTTCTATTGAAGATAGAAGAAAGTAAAAATGAAAGGATCACTTGAAAAACTACAATTTTATTATCGTAAAATCCCTCTAATCCGCCCTTCCCATTCAAACGCTAGTCCCCACTATAAAAATTATGCTGTAAAAAACGCTAATTTCGCCAAAGAATCACGAAAAATAACCGCAAATTTATTGAAAGGATCGCAAAAAAATCATGAATTTCGCCGAAGTATCATTAAAAAAACCCACATTTCGACGAAAGATTACAGTAAAAACGCGAAATATGTGAAAAAATCTCTAAAAAACTCAAATTATGTCAAAAAATCGCGGAAAAATCATGAATTTCTCAAAGGATGCCAAAAAGAACGCTAAAAGAATTGTCAAAAAATTATTAGAAAAAACGCAAGTATGTCGTATCTATAACTAAACGGTAAATAAACGAGAAAAAACATAAATTCAGGCGAAAAAACGCAGAAAAAAGGAGAAATTTGAAAAAAAAGCATGAAATCTATTAAAAAATCTCGAAAAAACGAACATTTCATCAAAGATTCATGATTCATTCATGTCATCTTGATTAATACCGTTCTCAAAGTCGAATGAGAACGGTATGTGTCATGATTAAATTAATGGATCATGAATCTTTGATGAAAAGTGTTTTTTCGAGATTTTTTAATAGATTTCATTCTTATTATGTTTTTTTTTTTTTTACAAATTTCTCCTTTTTTCTGCGCTTTTTCGACAGAATTTACGTTTTTTTAAAACAAAAACGCAAATTTTTTCAAGTATTGCTTCAAGTATCAAAGTTCATGATTCATTCAATTTATCATGATTCATCCCTTGCTCATCCCCATAAAAAACGCAAATTTTTTGAAGTATCGCGAGAAAACTGCCAATTCGTTAAATATCGCGATAAAACCCTGCAAATTTCGTCAAACATCGCGATAAAACCCTGCAAACATCGTCAAATATCGCGATAAAATCCTGCAAATCTCGTTACAAACTATAAAAAAGTATTAAAAAATCGCGAAAAAAAGTCTGCACGAATTCAAATTTAATTTTATCATAAAAAATATACAAAATATACTAAATTTAAAATTGGATTTATATTACAAATATAAAAAAAAACGCGAAAAAACACTGAATATAATGCAATTTTTAACATTTTGATGTATTTTCGTGAGTGCGGCGCATACGGCGGTGCGGCGCATACGGCGGTGCGGCGCATACGCCCGAAAATACGGTAAATGCTTTCCAATTGTGTTTACATGAAGCAGCTGTTGTGGGAGTAATCAGAATTCTGACTGCAACCTGTTCTATTTTCCTACTTGTTCCTTCTGTAGTTCTCTTGTATTACAATAACATTTCCACCAATATCTTGAAGATATTTTACTGACAACTTTCCAAATAATGTCTCTACTCCAGAGCTTTTTGCCTACTATTCTGCTATATCCGAGATTACTGCAACTTCATTAATATCAGGAATGCTTTTAGCAACTTTGAATACGGTTAAAACAGCTGTCATTAAATCATCTCCTGACAAATGTGTCCACAATATTGTACATCCAAAAGATTTGTGTACACCTAGTGAAAACAAAAATTGTATCTGTTATTTAAAAATGATTTAACAGACTTTTCTTCTTCTTTGGTCAGGGGTGACAAAGGCCACTGCTCGATTATTTTCACATTAAAATTTTGAAATATAACTGTAACTTCTAAAATAGCTAGTGCATCACCTTCCAATTTCTATATTGCTGCAGAAATGGGTAAAAGCATGTTGTGTGCAGACTGAACTTGCCCCCAAAATGCATCATTATCCGGTAACTGTTTTTGTACATTTGAAGGCAGTGATATTGCATCATCTGTAGCAGCATATCGTAAGCAATTCTTTGTGAAGTAAGCAAGTCTTCTCTAAGCAAATCTAGTTTCTTGCTGGCAAAGTAAGAGAACTTTCCTTCCCTTGTTTTTCTTTCAGGATTGCCTTCATTGTTTGATTGGCCACATGATGATTCTTAAACAATTTCACAATTGCATTTTGACAATATTGTTCGAATTGAATTCAAACTTATTATATCCTTTGCCAAAAGTTTTTACCCATGAGCAAAAATATAATTAAGTGAGGATATTTTTCCTGCAACATTTGCCAAGCTAATTTCGTATTATTTTCATTGTTAGTTATAAAGGCTATTATTTTAGAAGGACCACTCTTTCAATCTCTATTTCCAAAATTTCTGCCATGTATTCTTCAGTATGACGAGGAAATTTTGTATTCACTGCTTTTAAGAATATTGGATCAGATGTTGCAAACATTGTGTTCATCAAAGGATGGAAAAGATATGCTAAAGAAATTGACTAATACGAGAAAATTTGGAATGTTCAAATATGTCCTATAAAAAATTGCCTGTTTCAAATTTAAAAATTTCTTTTCGGCAAAAATATAGTGGAAATTTTTCTATTTTGGGAAATTTTCCTCGCCACATCACTAATTCTAAACAAACATATTTGTACATTCAATTCACATACCTGCAAAAATAGTTGATTTTGCCTCACTGTTTAAAATTATCATTGTTTCGACTAATGATAAGAAATTATAAAATTTCATCCTTAAATTTGCTTTACTTTTAATTTATAATATTTATTAAAGCAATTTTCAACTTTAATGCTTAATATTTTGTTATTATAAATTCGTTTTATGATGGTAGGTATTGCGATTACATGTTATCATTTTATAGATAGTTTCATCAATATATAATTATAAAATACACATGATGCAGTTTTAGTTTTCCAAGCATCAGATAATTAGTTTTTTACTGTAGTTTTTTATAATATAATACAAATTTTATTTCAATTCAGTATAATGCATTCATTTTAATTTTTCATGATAAGTTTATTTTTTCTTATAAATTGCTTTTTAATGAATCATAAAAGTGATTAAGGTATTTCTGTTTATTGCAGGTACATAACATAAAATACATATACATAAAATAAATCAAAACTATCTTTAAAATCTACAATATGCAGCAAAATATTTTTCCAGAAAACATTATTGGAAAAAGAGCTTTCAGCTCACAGCAGAGAAAGTATTTTACGTGTGAAATATGCAACAAGAATTTCTCACAAAAGAGTCACTTAAACACACACCTGTTAATTCATTCTGGTGAGAAATCTTTTATCTGTGAGAACAAGCATTTCACTCACAAGAGTAATTTATGCAGTCACCTATTAATTCATACTGGTAAAAAACATTTTGTGTGTGAGATATGTAACAAGATATTTTCTCAAAAGCGTGATTTAAGCAGGCACCTGTTAATTCATTCTGATGAGAAACCTTTTGCTTGTCAGACATGCAACAAAAACTTCTCTGATAAAAGTAGTTTAAACAAACATTTGTCTATTGAGTCTGGAGAGAAACCTTTTGCATGTGAGACATGTGACAGTAAATTTTCTTACAGGAGTTGCCTGAGAAAGCATCTGTTATTGCATACTGGTGAAAAACCTTTTGTGTGTGAGACATGCAATAAGAAATTCTCTAATAAGAGTAACTTAAGAACACACCTTTCAATTCATACTGGTGAAAAACCTTTTGTGTGTGAGATATGTAACAAGAAATGCTCACGAAAAGGTGATTTAAAAAATCATCTCTTAAGTCATACTGGTGAAAAACCTTTTGTTTGTGATATATGCAACAAAAAATTCACTCATAAGAGTAATTTAAACAAACACCTGTTAAATCATACTGGTCAGAAACCTTTTGATTGTGAAATATGCAACAAGAAATTCTCTCAAAAGATTAGTTTAAGCAGACATCTGTTAATTCATACTGGTCAGAAACCTTTTGATTGTGAAACGTGCAACAAGAAGTTCTCTCATGAAAGTGATTTACACAGACATGTGTTAATTCATACTGGCGAAAAACCTTTTGAGTGTGAGATATGTAACATGAAATGCTCACGAAAGAGTGATTTAAAAAAACATTTGTTAATTCATACTGGTGAAAAACCTTTCGTTTGTGAGATATGCAACAAAAACTTCTCTCAAAAGAGTAATTTAAACAAACATCTGTTAAATCATACTGGTCGGAAACCTTTTGATTGTGAGATATGCAACAAGAAATTCTCTCAAAAGACTAGTTTAAGCAGACATCTGTTAATTCATACTGATGAATAATTGTGAGAGATATGCAATCTTTAAATAAGCATCCTTAATTCGAGTGATAGTCAAAATATTCGTGCAACTTTTTCCCCGTTGACTTTAATGTAAAAAAAGTTTTGTCTGCCCCTGTAAATGAATTATACATACCATAGACTTCATTTTATGTAGTGATTGTATTGTACTGCAGAAAATGCCAATAACATATTAAATTTTGAAGCAATAACAATGCATTTGTAAAAGTAAGAGCATTGGCATATAAACCAAAGTCATTAACACTTTTCAACTGTTTCAATATTTAAAAGAAGATCAAGAACGAAAATTCTTGCATCAAATATGACTATGAAACATAATACAATACCATTGCAATATTTTGACAAAACTTCACTGTTTTATAAAAGTGCAGGAGAAATAGTGTTTTTTTCCCCTGTAATTTCAATAAAGGCTGATTTTGGAGCCTCAATAAATTTTAGATTTCTGTTTGTTAGTCTATCTGTTCTGTGATAACCGCTGCAAAAAACTGATTAGCTTGAAATTAAATGGGTATGTTGGTGAGGTACCCGAATTTAGCTGTATAATTTTTGCTGTATTTATTTCATTCTTTCTAAAAATATAGAATTATATTTTGCAGTATATTTTTCTGTAATAGTTCTTGGGATTTTCAAAGTTCTATTTTTTGAAAAAAAAAATGATGCAACTGGTTCAATAGAGTAGCAATTTAAAAATTATGGGAGGGCCTTAAGTTATTCCTAACTCAGTATTCTCAAAATAACTCCAAAGTTGAGAAACCAATTAATAATAAAATTTTTCTTTAATAAATAATTGCCGATTAATTAATTTTATTAATTATTTAATTTTATTCATAATTAAACGTATGTGCACAATATTTCAATGTAAACGTTAAGGAATAATTGAAATTTTATAATTTAGAGAAACATGATACCAGAGTTCAAAAGAAATATTTCATTCATAGTACTTAAAAACAGGATGAAAATGTGCTTACAAATTTTGACATCATAACACAAGCTAAGTGCGCTTCTCTAACATTGGATTCAAAATGGACTCAACATCTACTTGCATTTCTCAATAGATGTTCATTAATGCAAATCCAGAAAGCCGAAAATTGTACATAGTTTTCCTAATATACATTTTTGATTGTCTCACTGTAGTGTATTCTGGAGTAGCTATTGAGACTGGATGTATTGATACAACTTTGACTTTCAACAATTTTTTTTTTTATTTTGGGCTAATCAGCCATATTACAATAGTTGTCTGGTGCTAATTATGCGTTTCTCTTGACGCCCTTCGACAAATTCACATTTTTTCTGCAATTCTGCGTTGAAATTCGCTTTTTTCGCAATTCTTTGACGAAATTGGCACTTTTCCCAAAATCCTTTGACAACTTTGTGCTTTTTCTGCTACCTTTTGAATAAATTCGCGTTATTTTGAGGACATTTCGCGTTCCTTCTCCGAATTTTGCTTTTTTCAATCATTTGACGAAATTTGCCCCTTTTTTTTTTGCTAACTTTGACAAATTTTGCGATTTTACCGCAACCTCATGACAAATATGCGTGTTTTCGCAATCTTGTGATAACATTTCCGATTTCTTTTGCAACACTGACCAAAATCGCATTTTTTCAATTACGAATTTCTTTTTTTTTTGCACTTCTCTAACAAAATCCTTGCTTTTTCGTGATCTTGTGACGACATGTCCGTTTTTTCCAAATCCTATGCCTTAAATTTGACATTTTTCAATCCTTTCACGAAATTTGTGGTTGTTGTTTTAGATACTTTGACTAACTTTGCGTTTTGTACCGCAACCCTTAGACAAAATTCGATTTTTTTTCAATACCGAAATTGGTGTTTTTTGACAAAATGCGCGTTTTTTTTTCGCGAACTTGTGATGGCATTTGCGTTTTTTCTACAATCCTTTGTCGAAATTTTCGTTTTTTCATCATTTGACAAAATTTGCGTTTTGTGATTCTTTAACAAAATTTGTGGGTTTTCGCAATTCTTTGATGAAATTGGTGTTCTTTCACGATTGTTCGATTTAATATGCATTTTCTACTATTTTTTGAAAAAATTAGCATTTTTCGCGATCATTTCGCAAAACTTGAGATTTTTCAGTGACTATTTGTCTAATTTTACGTTGCTTTTCGCGCCTAAAATTTCGGACTAGTTTACAGGATTTACTACTAAATTTCATTTAAATAACCACAAGTTTGTTCATAATGGGGAGAACCCTCACATTTGTGAAGTATGCAATAAAGAATTTTCTAACAAATATAATTTAAATAGACACATTTTTGTTCATAGTGGAGAAAAGTCTCACGTTTGTAAAGTATGCAATAAATGATTTTCCAGCAAGTATATTTTAGATAGACACAAATGTGCTCCTACCGGGAAGAAATCTCATGTTGTTAAAGTATGTAATAAAATATGTTTAAATAAAACAAAATTAAAAATGCACACTCGTATTCATACTAGAAAAAAACTATTTTTTTGCAGTGCATGAGTAAAGGATTTTCTACTAAAGATGAATTTAACCAACACCAGCTTATTCATACTAATGAAAAGCCTCATATTTTTGAGGTGTGCAAAAAATTCTTTTCTAGTGAATCACATTTAAATGAACATTCCTTGATTCATACAAGAGAGAAACCTGATATTTCTGTGGAATGCAATAAAGAATTTTCTTGTAAATCTGACTTAAATAGTCAACCCCTTGCTCATATTGAGAAGAAACCTCATATTTGTGGGATATGCAACAAAGGTTATTCAATACTGGAGAGAAGCGATTCTACTTTAAATCAAGAAGAAGATTTTTCTAAAAAAAATTTACTTGAATGAACACTCTCCTACATCGTACGGCGATTAGAAACTCACCATCTGTAAATACTACAATAAAGGATTTTTCAATTAAAACTTGTTGAAATAAACACCTGTTACGAATTTTGTAAATAGTTAGTGTTTGTACTGTAAAATAATGTAAATAACCTTATTAAGCTCCATTCTTTTACTAATATTAGTTTTTGTTACATTGTCTCTGTTATCAAGCAAACTTGTCTATTATTTTCAGTGAATGTCTATGGCAGCTTCGCGAAATAATAGAGATATCGCCAAGTTGGCGTCACTTTTGGCGACTAATTTTGGTCGCCAAATTTGGCGATATATCGCCAAGTTGGCGATGGTAACCCTTCCCTCTCTATGATAACCCCCCTATAGATATACTGATACATTGAATGTTGTTCCGTGGATTTTTCGAGAAGGTTGTAGAAACTTCCAGCACATGCTGCGAGCCTATATAAGGAGAGCAATACGAGCTGCTGTGGTTATTATTTACCAGTCAGTCATTGAGTGAACTTCTAGGGTATTGTTTAAGCAAGTTTGCTTGAGCTTTATTTACGTTATTTTGAATGTGATTTTAGTGTTGAGACGTTGTATAAAGAGTCTCTGGGACCTATAACTGCACTTGTACGATAGATTTGAACAGTTATTTTTGAATATCTAGTAATATTTGTGAGTTTCGAAGACTATGTTGTTCTGAAGATCTGTAAATAAATTATTTTCTACTTTTCTAAGAGAAAAGAGTTTGAAGTTGTCTAACCATAAGATCGAAAGAACCCTATATACGCTGGAACATTTGGTGTCAGAAGTGGGATCTTATGTCGAAAACAAAAACAATGGACGGACAACTGAAAGAACTGTTAGAAGCTATTAACGGATTAAGAACATAGCTGACCAATAAAATTGATAAAGGCCAAGAACAGTTGGCGGATAAAATGAATAAAGGCCAAGAAGAGTTGGCGGATAAAATGAATAAAAACGAAGAAAGAATGGAACAGTTGACAAACAAAATTGACAAATGCCAAGAAGTGACCGAAAAGATTAATGTAGGCCAAGAAGAAATGAAGAAAACTTTAGAAGAAAAGTTTTCGTCGGTAGAGAGACGAATAGAGGAAGTAGAAGAGAAAATTCAGAATGAAGTTAGTAATGTAGAAGAGAAAATGGAAAGGAAAATAGAGGAAGTAGAAGAGAAAATTCAGAATGATGTTAGAAATGTTGAAGAGAAAATGGAAGGGAAAATAGTTGAAGTAGATGAAAAGCTAAATAAAAGAGTACAAGATCTTGAGAAGAAGCTTTCAGCGTCCAGTGGTAATTATGAAGAATTTAGGAATCCGCCTGCTTCTCCCGTGCACATCAAGCTGTCGACATACGACGGAAAGAGTTCCTGGCAACTTTACAAGACCCAATTCAACATTGCAGCCGAAGCGAACAAATGGATTGACGAGGTGAAAGTTTGTCAACTGGCAGCATCTTTAAGAGGAGAAGCCGCCGACGTGCTGCAAACATTGCCCGATATGACGCAACTCAATTTTGAGACTTTAAGTTGTGCACTTGAAATGAGATTCGGAGAAAAATTTTTCAAAGATTATACGAGAATACAAATGAAGAGCCGCCATCAAAAATCGAGTGAAACCCTTCAGGAGTTTGCCTCAGAAATAGAACGTCTGGCAAATTTAGCATTCATCGACTGCCCAACAAATGTACGGGAAATGCTCTCATTGCAGTACTTTGTAGACGGAATAAAAGATCCAGAAGTGCAGAGAGCGGTACGAATGGCAGATGTGCAGGATTTAAAGGCTGCATTACTATATGCCATAAAGTTGGAAGCAGCTACACAAGCCAGCCGAAGAGATCGTCATTCAGTCCGAAGGGCAACGGTGAACAAAAGCTCAGACACTGAGAGCGACGTCTTGAAAGAAATTAGGAAATTAAATCAAGAGATTGAAGCTTTAAAATATGGAAGAACAAGCTCAAGAAGACAGAATCTCACGTGCTGGGGATGCGGTGATACAGGACATCTCCGAAGAAATTGCCCCAAAATCTACGAACGTGAGATAAATTCAAACAGTTAGCAGGGAAACTAAATTTTGGCCATCTCGCGGGGCGGAGGTTGCCAGAGAATGAAAAGCCCCACCTGAAGATCCTCCAGATATCAAAAATGAGTGGCGGTGATAATGAATTATATGTGATAGGCTTTATTAACGGAATTCAATGCCGTATGATTGTCGGTACAGGAGCCAATGTGACAATAATAAGAGAAGATTTGGCTCGAAAATTGAAATCTAAACTCATCTGGACTCCACCCTGCGTTACCCTGCAAACTGTGACGGGCGACAAGATTGGCATATATGGAAAGGCCAATTTAACCATCAACTTTGGAGGAACGAAATATTACCATACGGCATATGTGGCTGACATAACAGATCCTTGCTTAATCGGGCTAGATTTTCTGAAGAAGTTTGGCTTCAAACTTGATTTCAAAAATAACAAAATGCTCTCAAAATTTGAAGAAATAAGTCTTTTTGGTTTAAATAACGAAATTGAATGTAAACAAACAGTAACAGCCAAAGAAGACATCAATCTAGATCCAAGAACAGAATTTTTAGTTCCAGCTGTAATTAAAAATGAAACTAACTATCGATTTGGCCATATAGATTATCCCGAAGACAATAGTATACAAGCAGGAATATTGGTGGCTTCATCTGTAATGGACCTCTCGAAAAAGGCCATTCCAGTCAGAATTGCTAACATCAGTGATAAGACGAGGACTGTCAAGAAAGGAGAGGTGATAGCGTCTTGTGCTCCTGTGACGTGCATAAGTCAAAATTCCGATCACTCTCAGAAATCTTCAGATAATTTAGTCAAGGATTTGTTACAAAATACGGACTTAGATCCAAACCAGAGAGATGCTGCGGAAGGTTTAATTAGGGAATTTCAAAGTTTGTTCTCCCAAACATCTGAAGACTTTGGACGAACCAAAATGGCACAACATCGAATTGATACTGGAGATCACTTACCTATTAAACAACACCCTAGACGATTACCTTTTGCCAAGCAAGAAGAGGTGCAAAATTTAATTAAGGATATGGAAGAAAATGACGTCAACGAACCATCGACAAGTCCATGGGCTTCTCCCATTGTATTAGTAAGAAAGAAGGATGGTTCTACAAGATTTTGTGTGGACTACCGCCGACTGAATGACGTCACTAAAAAGGATAGTTACCCTCTACCAAGGATCGACGACACTCTCGACACACTTGCGGGCAACACTTGGTTCTCGACTCTGGATCTGAAGAGTGGTTACTGGCAGGTAGAGATCCATCCGGACGACCGCGAGAAGACTGCCTTTACAACGGGACAAGGATTATGGCAGTTCAAAGTAATGCCTTTTGATCTATGTAAAGCACCTGCAACTTTCGAACGGCTTATGGAAACGGTTCTCCGGGGGCTGTCATACGAAGCATGTCTTGTTTATTTAGATGATATCATAATCATAGGACAATCTTTTGATGAACATCTGAACAACCTCAGGCGGGTGCTACAAAAATTAAAGGAAGCTAATTTGAAGTTAAGCCCTTCGAAGTGCAGTTTGTTTCGAAATGAAGTCGCCTACCTTGGACACATTTCAGCGGAAGGAGTTAGGACTGATCCAGAGAAGATATCGCCTGTGAAAAATTGGAATCGTCCAGCAGATGTTCACCAGCTTCGGAGTTTTCTAGGATTATGCACCTATTATGTCAAAGGCTTCTCGATGATTGCAAGACCACTTCATAAATTAACAGAAGCCAATCAAAAATTTATGTGGACACAGGAATGTGACGCTGCTTTCGAAAAGCTTAAGGAGGCACTGACATCCACTCCAATTCTGTCATATCCTCAAATTGATAAACAGTTTATACTTGATACGGATGCAAGTAACGAAAGCATTGGCGCTGTACTGTCCCAGGAAATCAACGGCCAGGAGCGTGTTATCGCTTATTTCAGCAAGTGCTTGTCAAAGGCAGAGCGAAACTACTGCGTAACAAGAAAAGAGCTTCTTGCTGTAGTGAAAGCCATAGACCATTTTCATCACTATCTTTGCGGTCGAAAGTTCCTGATCCGAACTGATCATGCTTCTCTAACTTGGCTGTTGAATTTTAAGAACCCTGAAGGCCAGATAGCCAGGTGGATACAAAAGCTTCAAGAGTACGATATGGAGATACGCCATCGAAAAGGCTCATCACATGGAAATGCAGATGCTCTCTCAAGAAGACCCTGCTCAGAGAATTGTAGGTACTGCGACCGGGTTGAGAAGAAATTTAATGTCAAAGGTCCTATAGTAAGACAAGTTACAACTGGGTCTACATCATCGCAAGATCCGTGGAGTGACGAGAGCCTGCGTAAAGATCAACTTGCTGATCCTGAAATTAAGCCAATTCTAAAGCTGAAAGAAAAGTCCAACAGGAAGCAAAGCTGGCAAGACATGGCCCATTACCATCCTACGACTAAACGTTATTGGGCTCTTTGGGATTCCCTACATTTGAAGAACGGTATTTTGTACCGAAAATGGGAGTCTGACGATGGAAAGACATGTAGATGGCAACTACTACTCCCTAAGTCGAGAATTTCTATGGTCCTTCAAGAACTGCATGGTCGTCCCACAGGAGGTCATTTTGGTGTAATGAAGACCCTGCAAAAGGTTCGAGAGCGTTTTTACTGGAATAATGTTCGTAGTGATGTGGAGAAGAGGTGTCGAACTTGTGACACATGTGTAGCACGTAAAGGTCCAAAGAGGCGCACCCGTGGACGATTGCAGCGTTATAATGTAGGAGCTCCTTTCGAATGAATTGCTCTTGACATCCTGGGTCCTCCTCCTAGAACATCTGATGGCAATAAGTACATCCTCGTTGTCATGGACTACTTCACTAAGTGGCCTGAAGCCTACGCCATTCCTAATCAAAAGGCGGTAACCGTAGCAGACATACTAGTTCAACACTGGTTTTCCAGATACGGAGTTCCTCTTCAAATCCATTCCTATCAAGGAAGAAACTTTGATTCGGCTGTGTTTAAGGAGATGTGTGTACTACTCGGCATGGATAAAACTCGAACTACACCTCTACATCCTCAATCGCACGGCATGGTGGAGCGTTTCAATCGTACCATCCTAAATAGCCTCTCTCTCCTGGTGTCTAGAGACCAACAGGACTGGGACAAGAAATTGCCTCTTTTCCTGCTTGCCTATAGGAGTGCCACTCATGAGGCCATTGGTTACTCCCCTTCTCAAATGCTCTTTGGTCGTGATCTTCGTCTGCCTGCGGATCTTTTGTTTGGCCGTCCTCCTGACGCTCCTTTGTCGCCTGAAGAATACGTGGATGAACTCCAGGCACGGATTGAGGAGATTCATCGTCTAGCGAGGAACCGAACTGAACTGGCATCGGAAAAGATGAAGACACGGTACGACATAAAGGCAACTGGACATGAGTTCAACGAAGGTGACAAAGTTTGGTTGTGGAATCCCATATGTCGTAAGGGACTGTCGCCTAAATTACAAAGAAACTGGAACGGGCCTTACACAGTCGTCAACAGGCTGAATGATGTCGTCGTACGCATACAAAAATCGCCACACGCCAAACCCAAGGTCGTACACTATAACCGGCTAGCCCGTTATTTTGGCCAAAGTGATTAGAAATTCAAAACTGGAATTTCAGACCATGGTCATGAAAGTCACTTTTTGTAAATATGTAAATAGTAATTAGTTCTTATATATGTAAATCTTATTATTATTATTATTATTTATTTATTTATTTATTTATTCATTTGTTTATTTTAAGTGTTTTCCTCTAACTTGAGGACTGCACTGCCCGGGACGTGCAGTCTTTGAGGAGGGGGTAGTGTTACGAATTTTGTAAATAATTAGTGTTTGTACTGTAAAATAATGTAAATAATCTTATTAAGCTCCATTCTTTTACTAATATTAGTTTTTGTTACATTGTCTCTGTTATCAAGCAAACTTGTCTATTATTTTCAGTGAATGTCTATGGCAGCTTGGCGAAATAATAGAGATATCGCCAAGTTGGCGTCACTTTTGACGGCTAATTTTGGTCGCCCAATTTGGCGATATATCGCCAAATTGGCGACAAACTTGGCGATTGTTGGCGATGGTAACCCTTCCCTCTCTATGGTAACCCCCTATAGATATACTGATACATTGAATGTTGTTCCGTGGATTTTTCGAGAAGGTTGTAGAAACTTCCAGCACATGCTGCGAGCCTATATAAGGAGAGCAATACGAGCTGCTGTGGTTATTATTTACCAGTCAGTCATTGAGTGAACTTCTAGGGTATTGTTTAAGCAAGTTTGCTTGAGCTTTATTTACGTTATTTTGAATGTGATTTTAGTGTTGAGACGTTGTATAAAGAGTCTCTGGGATCTATAACTGGCCTTGTACGATGGATTTGAACAGTTATTTTTGAATATCTAGTAATATTTGTGAGTTTCGAAGACTCTGTTGTTCTGAAGATCTGTAAATAAATTATTTTCTACTTTTCTAAGAGAAAAGAGTTTGAAGTTGTCTAACCATAAGATCAAAAGAACCCTATATACGCTGGAACACACCTATTATTTAACCTGCCTTTTGTTTGCGAAAATTGTAACAAAATATTTCCTCAAAAAGGAATAACATAAGGCATTATTTTACTAACTTTAATAAAAGTTTATATTTGTCAGATATATGATAAAAAATTTCATACTTCTTATTTAAACATTATTTCTTTATCTGCACGTAAAAGAAGTACTTCGTATACTCTAATAAAAGATTTACTTTACTTTTGAAAAAACTGTAATTCTTGCTTTATGGCACATGTAATTAAGGATTCTTTTACAAAATTGGTGACTATAGAGTCACTCTTTATAATAATACTATGTTATGTACACTACTTTTCAAATGTCAAATATTAAAAATAAAGAATTAGCTCAGAAAGCATATTTCATGGAATACCTTTGAATTAATGCCAAGAAATTCTCTTTCTTTGTCACTAAATATTTCAACAAGGTCTCATTTGATCAGTAGCAAATGAAAATATTTTGATTTCAGTTGCAAATTTCTGCATAAATTAAATAAAATTTAAATCACACTGATTTAAATTTTATTAGTTAAATAGTTTCAAATAAAAATCTGGTGTGAAATATTTTTATAAATCTCAAGAAAAATTTCTGTATATTAGAATTAACATGTTTGAGATGAAAAAAATTTTATTTGAAATCTGATTTCAGTGAAATAATTTTATATGTTGTAAAATATTATTGAAAGTCACACAGAAACATCATAGTGAAAAATTCTTTATGTGTAACATTTATACTAGGGTAGATGTGCCAGTAATGGGCCACCTTAAGGAATTTCTCTAAAAAATAATTTTTTATTAATAGTTATAATTATTGTATAAAATTTTTTTTCATATTATATTAATCTTTCAACAATATTTAACTAATCCCATAATTACATTTCCCAATAGAAATAAAAAATTAATTTTAAACAATAGAAATATGTCTAAACACCCAAAAGCCCAGTAATGGACCACCTATGTTCCAGTAATGGACCGCCTATGTTCCAGTAATGGGCCACCCTACAAAAAATAACAGATAATGGTTTTTAGGTGCGTTCGTAATTATGTAAATACGTAGCACCCATAGTTATCGTTCAGTCCATCCGGCTGTCCCTCTGTCTGTTCGTCTGTGTGTCCGTTTGTCTGTTCGTCTGTCTGTCCGTTTGTCTGTTCGTCTGTCTGTCCGCATATAACAACGCAAAAATTATCCAACCGAATCGTTTGAAATTTAAAATACATAATTATTACATAATTCTGTTGAATCATTTCAAATTTTATGAAAATCGGATGAATAAGATCAATTACAGGGAAAATCAAAAGGATTCCGTTACATTACGGTCGATGGGGGGAAAAGTTAAAAATGCATTTTCATCGTTTGAAATTTAAAACATATAAATATTACATAATTTTGTCGAGTCATTTTAAATCTTATAATAATCAGATGCATAGATCAATTACAGGGACTATCAAAAGTATTCCGTTAGATTACAGTCAAAGAGGAAAAAAGTTGCAAATGCATTTTAATGGTGTTACACTCATTCGAACATAATAAAATTGACATGAACCTATGACGTATATATATACTAAAATAAAAATTCTGTACAATCCGAGATGCAAAGAATATTTATTATTAAATTACAGGGCCACACAAAAGTATTCCACTGCATAATGCTGTAGGGGGAAACATTGTTTGGGACATGTTTTAATTATATTAAACTGTGCCACATTTTATGAATATGATATGCGTTGCTGAGGTGTAATGAAAATTACTTCTTGCATGTTTATAGGAATACAAACAGTTCAACCACTGTACTGTATCCGAAGTATTGTCTACTATATCAGGAAGATCTGTATATTTTTAAAACTTCGTTAGCGTACGAATGCACCTCATTTGCTACGCTTAAAGTGCAATTTACAACTTGTTTCAATTGTATTTTGCTCCAGAACTTAATAAAAGCATACTAATAAAACAAAATATTAAAACTTAAATTAGAAATTCATTACATTAAAGGATTTATAATGAAAAAACATAAAACAAAATATTTAAATTTAAGTTATGAATTTATTATAATCAAGGATTTATAATGTGGATATAAAACAAAATATTAATGATATTATTAACTGTTTATTATTAACTAACATTAAAGGATTTATATTATAAAGATATAAAACAAAATATTTAAATTTTAAGGAGATTTAAGATAAATACAATGTTTTACTGAAATCAAGTTTAGATAAAATAAAGCATTAAAAAAAGTCTCCAATCTTCATTCATATCATTATCTAAATGATGTGCTGTGCAACTGTGAAATATAAATAACAGATCTTCAATTTTATCATCCCTTTCAGATAGTCCAAATTGTTATAGAATTTTAGAATGCATTTAAAATGATAAATGTTCTTGCACTATACAATCATTTTCACATATTCATATAGCCCATCAATTTGGCACAGATTGATACCACAATTTCCCTTCAGAGATGCTTATATGGATATATTATCACCAATGGAGCAATCTCATTATTTGCTGAAAAACATCCCGTAACAGTGATTTGTTCTTTTTCATTATTTGGTACTACATGATAGACATCTTTAACTGATTTTGATCCCAAATTTTTCCTTGTTTTAAGAGCACAAAAGAAACCTTGTTTGAAAATTCTCTCTGTATGCTTTAGAATTGGGAAGAAAATATTAATAATATCTTCTTCCAAATATGATTTTACATTTCTGAACCAACTTAAAACAACTTCTTTTGTAACGGCACATCTAAATTTTGTCAAATGTTCTGCTTGTGTTTTGTACCAATTTTGGATGACTCTTTTAAAACAACTATTTATAAAGAAATTGCCTTTATTAAATTCTAATAGGTAAAATTTAAGTATTAAATTTGATTATTTAGCTTTTCAGTTAAATCAAAATATTTTATCTCTACTGAAATAACACTTTTTGTATTGGTCACTTGGGTGGTCCATTACTGGAAAATCACGAAATAAGCAATCCAGTAATGGGCCACCCCTCCTAAAATCTTAAAAATAAATAAAATTTTGTAAATGGCCATTGGTATATTAAATTCAATGTTTTATATTGCTAACCAAACAAAAACATTCAATTTTTACGGAAAAATAAAAAAGATATAAAACTAAGTAAGTAAAGTCTGCTCTTAGCATTAACAGAAAAACTGTGAAACTTTATTTTCTGCTTCCTAATTGTTTTGACGAAAAGTGTAAAAAATTAATCCAGCTTATAAAGCATGCAAGGTCGAGTTCAGAAAAAAATAATAAAAGCTTAACTATTATTTATTATTTTTTTATAAACCAAAAAGTGCGAGGTGGCCCATTACTGGAAGGTGGCCCATTACTGGCACATCTACCCTACTACATATTCCTGGCGTTTCATTTATAAAGAATCATCCAAGTGCTTATACTAAAGTGATGTATTTCATGATGCGCCTTTAAACTATAAGTTTTGGAAGCATTTACAGAAACGTTTTATGACAAACATATTGTACTTATTAATACTGTGATAACTCATTATGTACAAATTTAGTGTAGTAAATTTAAGGAAAAACTAATTTAAATATGTATGCAGCATACCTTAAAGTGTCTTTTGTGTGTTACAATGTTCTCGTATTTTCATAAGAATATGCATTTCATCGAAAAAAAATTAAGAATAAGCAAAGAAAGTAATAAAATTCAAATATGAGATATAAAGGTATTCCGAATGTATTTTCTTTAAACTTGTCGATTTTCTCTCATTATGTAGCATCAAATGTGATTTAAAATTTGCGACATTAAAAATAATAATCTGTTTATAAAGTGTTTAATTTTTGTGAATAATTTTGAATGTTTAGATGACAATTCTAACACCATTAACATTTCAAAAGTTAGTCCTAGTGATAAATTCAAAATTTATATCAGTCTTAGTAAAATTTTACAATCACATGTTTACCTTTTATTATAAATTTGATTCATTGTTTTAAAACGTAGTTTTTGAAAGTGTTCAAGTCCAGTAGTAGGATTCAGCCAATTTGGTTGAACTGTTAGCTATTATTTTCTTGATTTCAGTGAACTAATTGTTAATCAAAAACTTGTAACTTTTGTAAATAACCTAATTCAGTGCTGCTCTAAAATACTAAAAAACACACATTTCCTCTTAAAGTAAATGAGAGTATTTATGATTTTCGCTAGAACAATTCTGCTGCTTGTTCAAAAACAAAAATATCTGGATTTTCAATGGAATGTAAAAAATAAGATTTTAAGAGCGATTTTAGCCATGTCATAAGAAATATATTTTACACAAAAAAATCTTCGAGCAATAACCTTGTAGTCAGTTTAAAAAAATTAATGAGAAATATACTTTTTTAAGCCTATTGTTATTTTTTCTTAGTTTTTGCATGATAGTTAAAATAAATTTTCATTGGATAGTGTAATCAGTTTAAGAAAGTTTTTATATGAGCATTTTTCAAGTGAAAACTTTGAAACACACATACACTGTAAAACATTTGTGGAAACGTTACTCCATACAATTGGTGTAAAATGGTAGCAAATGCTGCCACCAATTTCATGGAGTAATTGTTTTCACATATGCAATGGTGTAATTTAAACATATATTACTGGTGTAACATGACAATGTTACACCGGTTTTAACGGTTAAAATATTCCATAAAATTGGAGGCAGCAATGCTGCCACCAATTTTACGGAGTAACGTTTCCACAAATGTTTCTCAGTCTAGTTTTCAATATATATTTTTAAAATCCAGCTCTCCTTTTTTATATATTTTTGTATAATCTATGTGTGTAAATTGAACATTTTAGAAAGTTTCTTCTATACCAGTATTCCTTTTATTAATATATTTTTTTGTGTTTAAATTGATTCGTTCATTCCTCGAAAGGTAGTTTGAAAGGCATATATATTTTTACATGCATTTTTATGTTTCTATTTTAATCTATATATATATATATATTATTAACTATTGATGTACTCTATTTCTATTTTATATATTCTATAATAACCAAGAATAATTTATCTGCTGCTTTCCAAATTGCGTGAATAAATGATGCCTTGGTAGCAGCTCCTTTGAATAGCCCAAAACATAAAAGTACATGAATAAGACATTTGAAGATTTAGTACAAAATTTGAAGACATGTTATTTTAATATCACTTTAGTGTTCCTCATTTTCATAAAATTCTAATATATATACAGTCAAGGATCCATAATCCGCAATTTTTCTATAATTTGCGTTACTTTACGAATGTAAACAGAGGAATAAACAGCTAAGAAAATTTACAAATTTGTGATCCAAAAAATATATTTTAAAACAAATAATTAAAAAAATCGCGATAAAACATCTACATTTTTTAATAAAACTCTTTTATTTTATGAACAGTAAAAAACAAACTGAACATAAATAATTATCTTTATTTAAATGCACATCTATATATATAATTTTTTTTAATAAAATAACTTTAAAAAGGCATTTTATGAGATAGCTTTTTCAATTAATTATTAGATTTTATATTTATTTTTACATATTATGCTATTTATAGAATTAAAATGCTTCTAGGAATAATAAAATGATGTCTAACCCATTATACTCTATAATCCGCAAAATTCCATAATCCACATAAAGTTTGGCGCCGACTTGTGCGGATTATAGAACTTTGAATGTATATCTATATAGTTCAGGTGTGTGAATATTTTTAAGTGTACTGATTTATAAACTATTGATATTGTGTTTGATGATATGTTGTGATGATAGTTGATTTCTTTTTAAAAAAAGGTTTTTAATGTAAGTAGCTTCATTTATTGCTGAAAATAAACATAAATAATTTTGTAACAATGCCTTCAGTTGTAAAATAATCATTTTAAAATAAACATTTAATCTTTTAAAAATTTGTAGATTTTCTTTTCTTTTTGATATACATCATTTATCGACAAATATAGAATTTTTCTCATAATCTCGTTCATAATATTGCTTATATTATTTATATGGCATATATTGTAATATGGACAAAAACTGTGTGTATGTGTGGATATGCAAATTTTATCTGAAAAACGGCCCTAATTCCTAAATTGTTCCTCCTACCGATTTGTGAAACGAGAAGATCATTAGGTCAGGGCTCAAAATGTACAGGAGCAAACCAGAATAATATTCAGATTTGTGAATTCATGGAAAATATTGCTCGGCTAGGTGAAATTACCATAAATACTTTCTGCTTCATGCTTTTATTAAAACACATTATTATTGTGTCATATATAAGGTACCTAGACCCAATATGGCAGTACATGTTCGACCATCGTGCAAGGCCGTAGCTACGAGTGGACAATAGGGAGGGCTCAAGAGAATGTAGGGGGGCTCATAATTTTTTTCTCTCTCTCTGACGCAGAAAGATAAATTAGTGCATAGTCACATTGTAGGTACTCTGTTTCTTATTAAACTGTTATAATAACTCCATTCTATGGTAAGAAAAGTATATAATGATGAAAGTTTTGAGTGTATAACTGGTGTAAAATTAAACATCATGTTAGCTTCATATGTACAAATAGGATGAGGGAGTGTTGAAACACTTATTTTAGATACAATTTAGTAACTCTTCAAAACTGCGAAAAGGTCTCAAAACTAAATTAGATTTTTGAACAGTATTTCATTTGAATTTTCCAAACAGAAATCCATTGAATGACTTTGGATTTTTTTTTTTTTTCAGGGGACTCGCAATATTTTTGAGGGAGCTGAGCCACCCATAACGCCCCCTTAGCTACGGCCCTGCCATCGTGACGATAGAAAATGAAAAAAAATACGATAAACGCGAAGTCGTACCTGTGGGCGACGCTGCAGGCAGAGAAAGTGAAATTTTCGCCCTCAAAAAATCGTGTTATTATTTGTTAAACGTAAGCAATATTTGGTATTATAATATTTTTAAGCTTATACAAAGTAAAAATGAATATAACACCGTTAATCTACTTTAAGATACTATCAATAGTTTTATCATTAATATTCATTTTTGGGAGTTAAAGGGGCTCAGGGATTGAAAACTTTTCAAAAAATCGATTTCTTATGATCTAGTTTGATTATTCAATTAATTCTTAACTCAATGCAAAAAACCGCATAAAAATATTAGCATTTTTAACGGAGTTATAAGCATTTATGAATCAATATTTACATAGCCGTCGTGTTTTCTCAAAACTTGATTTTTGACGACCAACACCAAGATTAAAAAAAAAACTATTTGATGGAATGGCTTTTTTTTTTTGCATGCATATAACATCATTACCTAGATTATGAATTAAGGATATAACTATCACTTAAAAAAACATTATCAAAGTTGAAAATTTAAAAAACCCCTAAAAAATACAACTTTTTTCCATTAAAAATACTCAAAATATTAAGCTATCTAAAATATGTTAATTCGTAATCTAGATAATCATGTTATATGCATGCAAAAAAAAATTTAACCCATTCCATCAAATAGTTTTTCTTAAATCTTGGTGTTAGTCATCAAAAATCAAGTTTTGAGAAAACGCGACTTAAAGTTGAAATTATATGGATGCGGCTATGAAAGTGTTGATACATAAATGCTTATAACTCCGTTAAAAATGCAAATATTTTTATGTGGTTTTTTGCATTGAGTTAAGAATTCAATGAATAATCAAATTAGATCATTAAAAAATCGATTTTTTGAAAAGTTTTTAACCCTTGAGCCCCCTTAAATAAATTTAAAAAAAATAGCGGAGGTTTCTATTATGACCAAGGTACTATTTCCAGTTTTAAAGTTTATAGTGACTTCAAGCGTATATGCTTTTTCATTTTTTTAAACCAGATGGGATATTCGAGCGCTTGAATCGCCAATACTTCTAGAGCATTCGTTATAATTGTATCAAGAAATTAATTTAATTGTGATGGAAGATGATGCGCCTTATTAGACGATATAATTTTCAAAATTATAACTGTTAATAATATTGATAAATTAAATATACGTTAGACGTGGAATTTTTGAAGCTGAAATAAATTTTATAGTCTATTTAAAGATCAAAATTTTAGTTCCATACCGTTTAGAGTTCTGCATCGGTTCGATCTACTCGCATCTGATCCGATCCGAGGTCGGGTTGGTTCTAGATTTGTTTTTGTTGTTGTTTTGGGGGTCGGGTTGACTTCTACATTTTTTAACCGGCTCGTGTTGAATTTCATTGTTACGGGTTCAGATCGGTTTTGCGTTGGATTTTAACAATAGCAGGTCGGGTTCGAATTGACCCAAATTTCAGTATAATGTCGAAAATATTTTTTTAGATAAAAATTTATATACAATATGAGCTCTAAAATGGCTTTTCTTTCGAAAGGCGGACATCACTATTTAGTGGATACTTTTTCAATTCTTAGATTGCATATATTTGAAAGCTTATATCTCTGAGTAGATTGCACCTATCGATTTACATGCACGTAATATGTGCATGTGTTCATGAATTTTCAAAAGTGTGATACCTCGGTTTTTGTATGTGTCCAAAGACAAAATGTTGATAACATTTTCAAATTTCAAAAGAAGATAATATGGTTCTTAATAAAAGAATAGTCTTAAACTCTTACATATATTTTACTTCTTATGCAGTAAATGGAACATATAATCCTAGATATTCAAGATAATCATATTTATTTTCATCTGAAATATAGTTGTGCTCAAACTTTTTGTGAAACTCCCAACAAGTTGAGAGGTTAAAACTTAAGTATGGCGTGAAAGTATTCTTCTTCTGTGAACATGACCTGCAGAAAGAAAGTTAGATTCATTCCAAACCGAAAAAACAAAATTCGGGATAACTCCACCCGATCTTTAATGATCCCGTGGTGTTCACAGTTTTTACTATATTTTAATATTTAATATTAACTAAAAAAAAAGAGACCAAAAATCTGCTTAACTTCTTCTCCCAATCTGTAGTAAAAAGAATAATCTACGGTAATTTATTTTTGTAAAATATAATCCTACAAAGTGGTATTTCATATTAGTTTAGCCCACTCTTATTGAACAATTAATCCAAGCAAGGCTTTCTTTATCCCCTTGCGGGGCGGTGGTTTCATAGATATACCACTTAATTTTAATTCCTAAACGCCACATTCGCACCGGAATTTTGTTAAAGAAAATTACGGTTTATTGAATGCGGGAAATATTGCGTTTTCTTATTTACAAATAAAGTTGTTTTCAAATTCCGGTGTCAGTCATGAATTTCAATACTTAAGCAATGGATTTGCCCTGCCCCGCAAAGGGTTAAATGACTTTATATAACTGTAATGTGTAGCATGAATAGGAGCACAGCATTAACTTTGCTTTACGCGCAGGAATATTTATTATGCATTTAGTCGCGCAGGAGGACACTTCAAGGATCCGATGTTGCTTTATCAGTCTTTAAAAAAGCAGTAATAAAACAACATTCTAAACCAACAAAATATACATTCCAAATTTCTCTTTAAACTTTACAGCTGTTTACGAAGAATATAATAATGGAGAAGTGGATGAGAATCGGTAAAAGGGAAAGAAATAGAAACTTTTCAAATTTTAGAAATGTCATGGAACACCCACACGCCTAATGAAAATGTAATTGTGTGCAAAATTGACCTCGTTCTTATTTAATAGCAAAAAATGATGTATCCGATGAATTACCTCAGTAATTCGCTTTTCTATAACATTTTGCGATTCTTTTTTGAGTTAAAAAATACATTAATATAAAAATTATCTTCATATAACAATATATATTTGTTTGATAAAAATTTCGTGTTTCTACAACCTTTACAGTTATCACTCATTTCTTTAAAAAATCTTTCAAAAACAGGCGCATACACAGATTTTATTTGCATTTCAAAACCTTCTTTATAAATTATTTTTCATTACGTTTTAATGCAAATTGAAGAAGCAAGACCTATACTTTAAGATGATTTTTTATTAAAAACATCTAATATTGAATCTTTTGTACTTAAAATTGAAAACTTCTTACACACCAACTTACTGCAGTATAGCACAAATGAACTTTCAATGAATACTCAAAAATATTTTATGTTTATTAATCTAAAATAAGTTTTAGAAATATAGGTGAGGAACTACCAAATTTGACCAGTGAAGATATTTTTTCCGATGTGGGTGGTAAAAGAAATACCCCCTGAAAAAAAATCTTCTGTAAAATGAATTATCTTTAGAATAACAGAAAAGGTTTTCCTCTTTATCAAGACAAAATTGGTACTTATCTACTATTTAAACACCATTGCTGCCAATTGTAAAACTTGCCGCAAAATGAAATTCACATGAAAAAAAAAAACTACACTATTGATACGAAAATAATCATTTAAAAATATAGAATTTGAATATTAGATACTTTCACAAACTACTTTATAAAATCGATTCATATATAAACTTAAAATAAAAGAATAAATAAATATCACGCATTAACCCCTTTGCGACGACAGCCTTTTACGAAATTTTTTATGTTTTGTCACCGGTTTTTAAAAACAGAAATTTGTGTCTTATTAAATCGAAAAGATACTCCAATTAAATGAGGCAAATTTTACAGTAAAACTTTACTGGTGGGGATAAAAAAAGATTCTTAAGCCTTTTTGTGGCACGTATACGTGTCGCTCGTTCCCAAGGGGTTTAAGTGTGAAAATTAAACTGAATTTGGATATAATATCATAGATACCAACATTCCTTAATTATTCCAGAGTTTGATCCAAAATTTGCATGCTCAAACTGGAAAAAAATATTTTGAAAAATGTCTCTTATTTCTATGTAGAACACTGTCAATTTCCCTTTGAAATTTCCTATAAAATAAAATTTTCGGTTGAAAACGTGTTCATCTTGGATCAGACTCCGATATAATTGATTAATTTTGGCATCTTAGTCCAGTCAAAATAGACATATAACCTTGGAAAAAATAGCGAAGAGCTGAAAATTTGCAAAAACGTTTAGAATATCATTCTAAATGAAATCCCAAAAATCTTAATCAATCTGGCTGGAGCAAAATATTTTATTCACGGTCAAAGGTCAAAGATACAAAAAATTCGTTTTTACTTACCCATCATACGTAGTATAGGGCAAGTCTTGCAATCGTTTTGAAAATCGAAAAAATTTTGACGGATTAACATGTCTCAGATACTGTAAATTACGTAAAATATATTTTTAGCAAAAAAAAAAAAAAAAAATTGCCGTCTGTGTGTCTGTCTGCGCTCTATCTGCCGAACAAATTGAGATAGGGACTTCAAATTTTGTATGTACTTAGTATGTAAGAATGGGACGAAGTCTATTTAATATCAGTGGCCTCGATTGTCCGGAACTATTTTTTTCGGACTCTCGAAAGATTCATTCTGATGAAAGGTATATAAAATTTTTCGAATTTTTTTATTTTAAGGAGTGAATGTAAAAAGCAATAAAATAACACACATTTTGCATATAGAATGAAGTCGATCGGATTATTAGTTGCCGAGATATTTGTAATCCTGTTTTCCACATTCTTCGATTTTTCATGACCTTGTATTTCATTCAAATTTCAATTCAATGATATATTTTAATTTGAAATGATACGCTTCATCCGACGCAGTAAATTGTTAGTTAATATGATTATTATTATTGGAGTTATAAGGATGTTTCTTTTACGCAATCCGGTATTACTTCAGTATTTTGGCGTTTTATATAATTTGTCGAAATTGGCTCGTCAGCAATTCATTAATAAAGCATTACTATGTATATTAAAACTATTTAAATATGCGTTTAAATTTTATTTTGTAATTGCGATGCATTTTATAAATAAGTTACACACGTTTTTTTTTCATATTTTATATTATGCATATCCATGATGGGTAAGTATTACAGTGGCCTCCAACGACTACTTTCAAATATCTGTTAAACAGTAAATTTATCATAAACATAGTTCTTATATAAAAATTGAAGGTTATTATAAAAATTGAAATTTTCTACTAAAAAGTATTTACACTTTTAATAAATTTATTTTACTTGTTGATTATTCATCTGCGAATTATGTTTCTTGAGTTGCATTTCCTTCTTCTTCTACCACTGGATGTTGAACTCCTGGCCACTGCTCTGAGAAATCAGATGGATCTGGCATCTCTTCACTGGTGTGGGAAGCATCATCATCTGTTGTATTTGTGGTAACATTTGAGCAATACTAGCCGTGACAGTTGCTACATACTGCTGATCAAATCAAACCAACTTTTCTGCAACCACAATTGAAATTGCAATCCTTTGTGCAGTTACAAAAAATGGTATGCAGCAATATTTCTGGTGCAAGCGAGAGAAGAGTTTTAATGGGCTCTATTCGTTATTGCAAAACACGGTAATTTTGTCAAAAGTACAGAAAAAAACGTGAATTTTTTCAAAAGCAAACAAAACGTAGTTAAAAGATCTCAAAAAACGGTAATTTGGTCAAAAGATCGGAAAAAAATGAATATTTTTTCAAAATACCACAAAAAAAAAAAACAAATTTTGTCGAAAGATCGCAAAAAAACACACAAATTCTGTCGAAGGATTGTGAAAAATATGTAGCAAATGAGTATTAGCATTATGAAAAATCGCACAAAACGCGGCCAGAACATCACAATAAAACCTGTTAATTTTATCAAAAAGGCACAATTTTTGTCAGAAGACTGCAAAAAAAAAAAAAAAAAAACGAACATTTTGTCAAAAGATCGGATTTTACTGGTACAAAATCAGATTTTTACTGCTAAAAAATGGATTTTACTGTTCCAAAAAAACAGTGTTTTGCTGCTCCAAAATATTTTTAGTATTCTTTCATCCCTGCATACTGTAATTTTAGTTTATTACTAATAAAACTTAACAATGCAAGTGTTCATATTTTTCTACGGAGAACGGAGGGTCCCCAAAGAACTAGTTTGTGACGCTGTTGTAGCAATCCTCGAAAACTTCTTACATTTTTGTGGAAATTCATATATACAAAAATTAGTTTATGGATACACAGAAAGATGAAAGAATATCACCTTCCAATTACATTGGAAAGAGCTATAAACTGAATACGTAATATATATATTTAAGAGATCATAAAAAACTATAAAAAAAGTGTCCAGTTAAATTGATGATAGGCTACTCGCGTTATTTCCATATAAAACTCATATTTATGTCTATTATAATTAAAACAGAACTCGCTCTTTTTATAGCAAAATGGTAAATAATCAGGGAGGCGCCTTATCCGAATAAACCATTTACTAAATTTGAATCGAATCGGATATTTCCGCATGAAAAATCCATTTATCTAAATTAAATGTGATTAGCCCTCATACCCTCTTTCTCGTAATACTTAATCAATGAACCTCTAAATCAAATAAAGAAAGTGCCTTATAAATAACCGGTATATTAAATTTGAAGCAAATCGGATAATTCTATATGAAAAACCCATTTATATAACTTAAGGGGGAAGGATTAAACCCCGTTTCTTCCTTTATATTTAATCAATAAACCTTCAAATCTAATCAGGGATGCACCTTATCATAATAAACCAAAATACCAAATTAATAAAAAATGAGATAATTTTGCATGATACAACCATTTATCTAAATTCAGAAGGATTATACCCCGCATCCCTCTTTATACTTAACCGATGAATCTTCAAAACTAAACAGTTATGCACCTTTTCAAAATGAATATATTTACCCAATTTGAAGCAAATCAGATATTTCTACCGAAAGGTATTGCGATTCTTACATACGTAAATACATATAGAACCTGTTGGTATATTAGCTTTTAGGCTTTGAGATAAAAAGAAATAAAGAAGTAATTTTGCCCTAGTTGAAAAAACATTTGCCCGACCTCGGAGAATCGTCTAGCTACGGGCCTGCGGCGCGTGCTCCTATTGCGTCACGGGAGGCGGTGGAGGGAAACTGACCACAGCTTACTTTGAGTGTATGGGATGAAGTATGCCCGTATCTCGCATTATTATATTTAATTTTATTACATCTACTTATATGTATTTCCTTCAACAGCTAATAACATAAATTGAATTCAGAAAAATGTAATTATTATCCAAAATATGAAAATTTTTCAAATTTTTGATTTTTGCATTTGCAATATCTTACGAAAGAAGGGGCGGAGAGTGATTAAAGACATTTTTTGTAGAAAATTCAAAGATATTTAATTTTTAAGACAACTATTTTTAGGATAAAACTTACCGTTTACCAGATATCTGCAAAAAACAACTTACTTTATTTTTGACCTTTGACCTTAAATAAAATTTTTTGCTCCAGCCAGATCGACTAAGATTTTTGGCATTTCATTCGAAATGATGTTCTAAAGGTCTACACAAATTTCTAGCTCTTCGCTAATTTTTCTTAAGTTTCCACTTTTTTTCGCTTATTTTGACTGGACTAATCTATGTATAATATGCTTACGCACACATAAAATTGTAAATATATATTAGCATTAGAGCAAAAGTTTTGAATATAGACATTCATAATCTTAAGAAAAAAAAGCTTTTACTACGAATAACTTAAACATTTTATTTCATCTTTCTTTTTAACATGTAAAATATATTTCAGCATTAAGGGTGTTCTTAAATCAAAAAGGGCAACTTTGTGACACATACTTTAATTTATTTTTGTTCGGAAATGCATGAAAATAGCAGGTGTTACTATTCAGAAAATGTCTAATTGAACTCAATCTTCTGTTTTTTTTTTAAACACAATATATCTTTCATAACACGCCTTCAAAGTTGACACTTCTGAGCACCTTTCCCGACGAAAGCCGAGAAATCGGTCAAAAAGAAGGGGCAAAAACGAGTGATCAAGATATCGAAATAGCTTATAACTCGATAGGTAATTTAACTATCATAAAATGGAAAAATAGGTTCGATTCGAAATCGCTTCCATAGTAAGGCATTCCAATTTCATGTATTTCTGTTAAAAAATGAATTTGTGAATGTGCCAAATCGTTTTTCGCATGTTGAGCGTAGCAGTTAAGAACACACTTAATAATAAATGCAAAAAATAAATAAATAAATAAATAAATAAAAATAACAGCAAATATATTTGAATTGAAAAATAGTAAATTATTTTGCAAGGTTCAACTAAAATGATAACAATAGTAAATATTTCTGTGCAATTAATAGGAAATCATAAATTTTGGAATTAAAATTATTTTCATGGTCATGTTTGAAGTAAATGGTGCATTAGCGTATACTTTCACATGCTCTTTATATGACAATACCAAAGTTTTTTAAACATTCGGCAGATGATACTACCTTTTATATAAGATAAAACTCATTTTTTTTATGAATAACATAATTTTTAACGCATTAGCTACTGTAAAAAAATTCATACAACACAAACTGGAATTGTTGGCCACATGAATCTTATTTGCTTCACACAAGGAAATGTGTTACGAAAATGATTCATGTCAAAAATCGATATTAGTAAATAATGTGAAATAAACATTTGGAGCATTTTACTAAACAAATCTTCTCGTCAAAATAAGTGTGTGATATGAGAGACTTGTATATCAGTTTCAGACAGGTAATTTTTTAGAGCATAATCGAGATTTTTCCTTTACACTAGGTGCCAAAATATATTTATAAGAGACAGTTTCAATTAATTCTCTGGAACATAACAAAATATTGTTTTTTGCATTCATGAAAAAAGCATGTATTAATTCAAATATTATTGAAAAAATTGTGTAGAATACAATTCACAAACAAATATACATTCTTTATTTGTATGAACATGGCGATAGCCTTTTTGATGGTCGATTAGTGAAAATTCATCTGATCATAAATCATAAACAAGAGATATTTCAATTCGTATGAGAAAAATAAAGTTTCTTCACACTGTCATTTAAGAAAAATCTTTTTCAACACATTTCACAAACGAAAATATTCTTTTGTGAATATGCAAGTTCTATTTAGATATCTATTTTGTAAAAAGCCTATTTTATATTTTTCAAATGACTTACTCGTTTTTAAATGCACGCAAATTTCATTTTAGATTGTTTCCAACTGAAAATCCTTTTGATTTTAGATTGTTCCGAACTGAAAATCCTTTTGAAAATAATTATTCAGAAGCGAAAGGTTTTTCATTTGTATGTCTAAGCAAATGTTTTTTTAGATTACCTTTTTGTGAAAATCCTCTGGAACAAATTTCACAAACAAAAGGTTTTTCCTTTGTATGGACAAACGTATGATTTTTCAGATCACTACTTTGTGAAAATCCTTTGGAACATATTTTGCAAACAAAGCTTTTTTCCTTAGTATGGGTGCACATATGCACTTGCATATGACTACGCGTTGAAAATCCTTTGGAACATATTTCACAAACAAAAGGTTTTTCCTTAGCATGAGTGTACGAGTGTCGTTTCAGATGATCGCTTAAAGAAAAGCCTTTGAAACATATTTCACAAACAAAAGGTTTTTCATCTGTATGTGTTCGCAAGTGATTTTTCAGATTACCACTTTGACAAAAGCCTTTGGAACATATTTCACAAACATAAGGTTTTTGATTTGTATGGGTATGTAAGTGGTTCTTTAGATTACACTTTTGGGAAAATCCTTTGGAACAAATTTCACAAATAAAAGGTTTTTCTTTTGTATGGAACGTCAAGTGTTTTTTTAGATTACCTCTATCTGAAAATTTTTTACCACATGTTTCACAAACAAAAGGTTTATCCTCCATATGGATACGCAAGTGTCTTTTCAGAGTACCATTTTCAGAAAATCCTTTAGAACACATTTTACAAACAAAAGGTTTTTCCTTTGTATGGGTGCGCAAATGTACTATCAGATGACCACTTGTTGAAAATTCTTTAAAACATATTTCACAAACACAGGGTTTTTTCTTTGAATGGCTCTCCAAGTGTCTTTTCAGATCTCCACTTTTTGAAAAACTTTTGGAACACATTTCACACAAAAAAGTTTCTTCTGTTGCTGTAGAGTGAATATTAGGCACTGACATATTTTTTGGAGAAAATATTTTATATAATATGACATAAAAGATAAAATGTCTTGATAAAATTTTACTTTGTTGAAGTTCGCCAAAATATTCTTTAAAAAGTTTTATACATTTGCCAGTTGTCTACATTTTAATCTAAAATGTTAAAAATAAAAATAATGAAATCTTTTTTTTATTTGCATTGTCAAATACATATCCAATATTTATCAATATGTAATTCTTTAATTTATATAGACACAAAATGCAAATAAGAAATATTTGCCAAAACTGCTTAATTTTATATTAAACTTTATAAATATTAATAGTTTTAAAGAACAGAAAAGCAACAGTAGTACCTTCTGTAGACTGACACATTTTAAATCTTAAATTTTATCATTAAATAATATTGTTTTATAATATAAAGTTAAGTAATAGTATAAAAATAATAAACTAAAATAGAAACACATTAATTTGGTTAGAAATAATATATATATAATGAGGTATATATATTATATACAAAAAGAGTTTAATTTACTTGGTAACCCTGCTTTACTAAACAATTATTACGTGATGTGATTAGATAATTCCATATGTGCTTTGCATGTAAAGCTGGAATAGCCTAATAAAATATTCTATACTAGCTGCCCCGTCTGGTGTTGCAATGGACGGTAATAATATTCTTAAATGAACTTGAAATATATATTGTAGTTCCGTACAGAGAGAAGGTGGGGAAAGGGACGGCAGATGCAGTGCAAGTTATCAGGCCGAACGCTTGTTCAAATTTAAAAGTTGTGTCAGTCGCAGGTTTAGGTTTTGAATTTTTATTTGTCTCATACATTAAAATCTTTCATTTAAAATTAATTGACGAATTGAATTTAACTTTAATTATGTTTTCAATATTTTAATTTATCATTTTTAGATAAGAAAGTAAATACAAATATATCATAAACTGTAATACTGAAAAAGAAATAATAAAATTGCAATCAAATATTACTACATAATTTTTAAAATCACTATCCAGTAATTGTTTTTTAATAAAACCTGTTTATAACGGAATCATACGATAAATTGAAAAAAGAAAACAGATTTCAGCCACCCCCCTCTCTCTTCCTCAAAAATGCAATTAAGCTTTATGCAATTTAAATATCTTCATAAAACGGAAATTACCACTGGTGTAAATTTTGATTAAATTTATGTGGGATAAATCAGGGATGTAGTTCAGTGTATACAACATATACCCTCTGAATGCCCTCTCTATGGTGTAGTATCTTTCCTCTGAATATAATGTATAGCCTCTGAAATTTTTAGGACTACACCACTAGATATAATATATCCTACCAATATATGATATCCACACATATGGTTTATGTACAGCCAGTGGGATATATTATTAACCCAGTAAGATGGGTGTGTGAAATTTTGACACCCTAAGACCATACAGTGTATTACTGCTTTATACTTTATCGCCAATAAATATGAAATAATGAAATTGCAAGGAATCAGAGAGAATTCCGCTTTAGACAGGTTTCTGCCTTAGCAGATAATTTTTTAATGTGTTAAATTCGTTATAAATGACTATGGAATGTTTCAGATTGAGACATATCTTTTTATAGACTGCTTTCATTTACAGAGGTTAAATTTTAATAAAGTGAAATTTGTGAAAAAGCAAGTGCAAATGACCGAAAAAAATAGGTTTGACAGGTTCCTGCAGACTTTAGTAAGTACGATTGTATGGTAATCCTCCCGCCGGAGTCCGGATGAAGAGTTTGCATTTAAGGTTAGAATTAGTTATATGCGAGCTCCGTTTTGGCAGGTTTTAATGTACATGCAACAAATATATATAGATATATGTAAATACAACAAAATTTGTGAACCAGAACCTCTCTTAATCGGAAAAGTACCGTAGCACTGTGGAAAAAAATATCGTGCAATTTACGCCTGCTAAATTAGAAACCCATCAAGCAGAATTTTTCACCTTCTATTTCCGTCTTAATTGTTTTACTACATATTATATATGTATATAACATGAAAAAAAAATTCTGGAAACTATTTCCTTTTTGAAAAGAAATTTCGGCTACGCCCCTGGGGTTTGCTCAAAAGCTCTGTTATGTGTAAACAAGAGGAAACTAGTCGTTGGAGGTCACCGTAATGCTTTAACCATCATGGCTATGCATAATTTAAAAAATGAAAATAAAACGTGTATGAGCTATTTAATGAAATGCATTGCAGTTCCAAAATAAAATTTAAAACGTATAATTAAATATATTTTGATACATAGTAATGCTCTATTACAGAATTGCGGATACTACTTGATTATCCCGTCGACCCATTTCGACAAATTATATAAATCGTCAAATTAGACGTAAATTATACAAATTGCCATAATTTTTATTTTAAATAACAAAAATCAAATAAATTAGTAAAAGATAAATAAAAATACAAACAAAACGTCAAATTAAAAATCACTTAATGACGTAACAAACTAGTTAAACGTGTTTAATGTCAAGTAAATGTGACATTTACGATACGCCATTATTGACATTTAATATTATAGTTTAGCGATAGATTTTTGATTGACCGTGTTATAAATCAGTACCGAACTGCGTAAAAAAAATATCCTTATCATTTTAAAACTGATAATCATATTAAATAGCAGTTTACTGCGTCGGTTAGTCGTCTCGTTTCCAATAAAAATATATCTTTGAATTGAATTTTGAATGAAATACAGGGTCATGAAAAATCGAAGAGTGTGGAAAATATGATTACAAATATCTCGATTGACTTCATTCTTTATACAATTTTTTTTTATATTGTCTTTTACTTTCCCTTCTTAAAATAAACAATTTCGAAATTTTTTATATACCTTTCATCAGAACGAATATTTCGAGAGTCTGAAAAAAATAGTCCGGATAATCGAAGTAATTCTGGCTTCTTTCCATAATTACATAATAAATACACACCAAATTTCAAGTCCCTATCTCAATTTGTTCGGGAGGTAGAGTGTTTACAGACACACAGATGGAATGATTTTTTTTTTCCTAAAAATATGTTTTTCGGGATCTCCAGTGTCTGAAACGTGTAAATCTACCATTTTTTTTCGATTTTCAAAACGATTGCAAGATTTGCCCTATACTACAAATGATGGGTAAACAAAAATAAATATGCATACGTTTGTGTGTTTTGAATATAAAATAAAAGATATTCTACATTAAATATTGTTTTTAGACAGTATCTTTAAATAGAGTACATATGTTTAAAATATTGAACCTGGATAATCTATATAAATATAAAACTGTCAGACAATGTAAAAATTTGAATGAATAAATGTATGCCATGTATAACCTTAGGTTTAATGTTACCTTTCGCGCTCGTTAAATAAAAGGGTCCTGAAAGACCTGTAAGTAGGTCGCAAGATCATACCATGGGTATTGATCTCTGGAGAAACTTCTTCCCCCTTCAGATAAATATCGAAATCGAGGGGGTGAAGATGATTAGCACTGCCATCTATTGGGGCTTTGCCAAACAACTTCTGCTGCTTCCAACCCCCTGGTTGCAGTCCAATGGAAGCTTCAGCATTCTTCTTGCCCTTTGGGCACACAATAAAGACAAAATCCCATGTTACCCGTTCTTATAACCTGTCCAACCGTCCATGTCTTCAATGGTTAATATCTCGGCTAATTACCAAATATTTTTTTTGGAAAACCATTATCAACAATCATTTAATACTTCTGCTATAATAGGTATCTCCAGTGCTCCTCGACAATTTTGCGGAATGTCTTCAAATCGAAATTTGTATGTAACGAAAAGAAAATGTGCTTTTCTCAAAAACTATGTTACTTAGGATGATCGCTAGGATGCGTTTTCCTATAGAGTTTAAATTAACGTCTACTACATTTATTTTTTCATAATTTTAGTTCCAGTAGATTAAAAAATAGATTGGGGGGGACATATTTTTATTCTGCATTCTTGACAATATTTTTAAAAATATAATAACTAACATTAAAAGAAGTGTACTTTTGAGTTTGGAATTACGGAAACTTTCACACAGTATCCCATACAATATATAATGAAAAGATTTTTTTAAAGTAATATAATAAGACCCATTACATTTTTACTAAATCTATTTGTGAATGTTTAATAATCTGTAAATATGTAGGTCAAAAGTCTTCCAATTTGAACTCCCCATGTTCCACAGTCTATGAGTTAAATGATTGTGACAGACAAACACATGAGTGTCTGTCTGTCATGTTTTATAATGGTATATTTTTCTGGTACCTTTTTTACTTTTTATGCACGGAACCCTAAAAATAATATTTTGAACTGAAGCAAATTTTGAACATTCCTATAAAAAATAAAAGTATGTCGCTTTTAGTTTCAGAAATATGACTTATTTTATTGATATTTCATAAAATTATGACTAAATTAAATATTTATATTTAATAAATAAATTTTGAAAAATAGTAATCTTTTCACAATTTTTGTCTTATTTAAATATTTCTTATGAAATTTGAAATATCTGCATTTTTAATATTCACCATTTAAAACAATATTTTCTTTATATTTATCAAAGATGTTTAAGTTTTCAGAATTAGCTTTATCAAAAATTTTCAAGTCCCTACCTAAGATCTCGCTGATTGCTTCAAGCACCCAGTCTTCGTTCTGTATCAAGTCAGTAGGAAAAAAATGTATGTCCGGAAACGACACATCTCACCCATTTTTAATAAAATGAAAAAAAAAAATCGGACCGAGATCGTCTGACATTCAGGAGCAAAAAAAAAAAAAAAAAAAAAAAAAAAAAAAAAAAAAAAAAAAAAAAAATTAGCATGCCTACCGCCCTGTTATAAACATTTGGGCAGAAACAATAAATTATTAGCTATTTTCAATGAATATGGTTTTAACGAGACTAAATATAAAAGCGCGTCGCGAACCGATATTAATTTGACAACATCAATACAGAAATGTAAATTGTACAGTGTAGAGATCAGCATCGGACCGTTGCATTGCTTGTAAACCATGTTTAATATTTTTTTTGGCAGACTCGTGCCGGGCCGAGATCAGGCTTGCATTGTTCTTCTACATATACGAGACATTTTAGTAGACGAGGCGGGCCGAAACTAGACTTAATTGTTCTCAAGATGTGCAGGGCAGACAACACGATTCGTAAATTTATTAATAGCGATACAGAACTTATGTGAATGTAATTTTTGGATATATACTTCTTTGTGGCTCTTAAATTCACTTCTCAACAATGTAAAAGTTTGACATATTTTTTGACTAATTTTTAACTGTAAAAGTAAAAAATTGACAAACCTGACTATTGAATTGATTTGGAATCGAACCAAGTTTTTCATTTTTGGTAAATAAGATACTTGTATAGCCTTGTTGCGATAAAAGAGATTCTTGTCAAATGGTTGCAGATTTTTCTTCCTTCGCATGTTGTACTTTCCAGAAATACTGTTCAAAATGCTAATTTAACAGTAAATTAATTTTCTTTAATTGCTTGTATCAAAAAATGGATAACACCATTCGATTACATAGTTTTTGAATAAAAACACTTGTTAATCTTATGCGTTACAAAAAAAAAAAAATGTATTCAGAAATGTATGAGAAAGTAGCGCTTTTGGATTTGAAAATGAGTTTGAAATCTTTCATAAAATAATATAAAAATGTTTTCATAAATGTACTTTTGTTACACAGCTTCAAAAGCTACGATGTTTTGAACTTTTTATTTTTTTTTATTTTAAACCACATAAACTTTTTAATGAATCTTTATTTGAATGTTGAAAATCTAAGAAACTAAGTAATCATTAATGTTGCTAATAGTATGTATTTCCTGTAAAATCATCCCAATATTCTTGGAATCTTAATTATATGATAAAAATCTGTTTTTTAGAAATAGTAGAAATTGTGCCAGGCCAGAACAGGCCAGGCCTGTTTTCAGTGATATCTGTATGGGCCGGGCCTAGAAATGTAAACATATAAACAGGCCTGGCCCGAGCGTGGACTTTTGAGTTTTACAACGGGCCGGGCCTGGGCCTGGGCCTAGAAATTCCGGCCCGTGTAGACCTCTAACATCGCCAAAGCTTAATCCTAAAGGCGCCACTGAGAGGTAGGAAAGATGTGGGCCATAACTTTATCAGTAGAGTTGGATTTTTGACATGACAGTGATAAAAACAGTGTTTTTACCGGATTCCGTTAAAAACCTATCATTTTCAATTTCCCTTTAATTTATAGTGTAAATGTAGCATACAATGCTTTTCTAAATTGATTTTTCCATGTTGTTCTAGTTATTATAATTATTCACAATTATATTTGTTAAATTTATTTGACAGAAGTGCATTTCTTAAATAGGAAAATTTTTAAAACACTGAGTAAATGGAAAAAATATTTCTCATAATCTCTTTTAATATAGATTCTACTAACTGCTATTTACATTAATATTAAATGATAATAAAAAGTTATTATAAGTATTAAATAATGTTTAATTTATATTTTTAATACATGAAAATCATTTTAAAGCTGTAAGAATGCTGTTATATGGTATGACAATTGATGCCGACTGGTCATTGAATAAATTTAAATTTTCTTGGATGTAGTATTTTAAAATGCATATCTTATGCATTTCATAAATGCAATTAAATGGTGATTTTCATTTTCACTTTAATAAGCAGAATCTTAAATTTTTTAAATTAATAAAATTAACTGTAAGATTTCATATCAGGTGAAAGCTCTTAGGCTTAAAATTTAACAGAAAAAGACAACATTAAAAAAAAACAGATTGTAATAATTTATATATTTATGTACTATAGTATTTATTTGTTAACTGTAACATATATGAATCTTGTAGACCATTCCACCACTTATATTTTTAGATGGAAATTTTTATCCGAACATATTTTTTAAATCAAAATTTATTAAAGCTATGATGAAATCAAACTGTTTATATCCTGTATACATTTTATTTAAAATTATTTAGGTATCATTTAAAATGAATTGAAAGAAATAACTTATGAGTTATAAAACTTCTTCAAAAAGTCTATTTTTTTAGACTATGTCAAATAGCTTAAGTTTATTGTATATATCTTTAAACAGAAATATATAACAGATTAAAATTATTTATATTTCTTGGATGTATAAATATACTTTAGAGTCTTTTTGATATTGAATATTTCATGTAAAACAATTTAGTACTAAAGATAAAATGAAAATTAATAATTATAATGTAAAAACAAATTTTAAAAAAATGAGTTTTTGACATGACGGTAAAAACCATGGTAAAATCCGGTAAAAACCGCCAACCCTGTTTATCAGGTTACGTTCAGTAAAAGAAAACCGTTCCGAGTTCGAGTTTCGGGTACTGCCCAGGTCTGTGCAGACTTTGAACCGTATAACTCAAAGACAGCACAAAAATAAATTCCTTAAAATAATCAGTGGGAACAATTGAATACTTACTGTTTATCGGAACTACTAAATGCTTGGAAAGCATCCGCTTCTACAAGATACGACTTGGTACCTTTAGACAATGCCTAATAGATATTTGTCCATTTTACAATCTGTATTTATATAAAAATTTTATATTTTATGCCTGATTTGGATATAAATAAATTTGAAAAACCCAGTTTTGTTTTGGTCATCCGCTGCAGAAAAACCCTCTATAATGCCCCACCTCCCAAATTCTTGGAAGCTCCTAAATTAGGATTCAAGGTCAGAAGGGTCCTTTTTTGTATGTTTGAGAAAAGACAAACCATCTTATCTTTTTGTAATTTGATCGTATCGAACACGTCGTCTACTTTTATTGCAGCCTTTCTAGCACGTTAAGGACTAGACAAACATAACTACTCTGAAGTTAAACTTTTTTCCTGGAAAAGTTCTCCCTTTTGTTACTCTCCACTTGCGGTTTACTGACAATACAAAACGAGGGAGATACAATGGTCAGGGAGATTACTATCTTAAACCCTACTGAAGGGAAAGATTCCCGTGCTACTCTTGGATTGAAGTTCAACTGGAAGGCTCGTTAACATCAGATGTGCCGCCTGCGGACTTAAAAGGCACTGCCAGCAAACCGCAAAAAAACTTTGTGTGTGCCCGCAGCCTTAAGGTTCACGCACATAGCACTAACTTCTTGCACTATCTTTGATCTTTCGTGTCGGCACTTTGATGTATAAAGTGCTTTTTAAGTGAACTTTTTTGAACTTCAAGAGAGAAATCCAACTCGAAATCAGTTGACAGCTTTACGACTGAAGATGGAGGCGAGATAATCTTTCCCTTCCTTTGTCAATTCGGTAGGGTCAGTCCCTCAAAAATCATTTAAAGAGATTTTACCCTTGTTTCGTTTGGAAACAAAGATTGATTGATTGCTCTTTTAGTGTAATAAAAACTAGTGCTTTTTGCTCCCAGCCTTAGAATAAGAAAAGGTGATTCTTCCTAGAAACCATAGTTCACTGTCCAAAGAAAAAAGAAAAAACTCAGTGGGGAGTGCTTCGTTTTAACCATGCAATATATGGTAAAAGTTTTCTCAAGCTGTTTAGTCGTTTATAAAGAATAAAAGTAAATAAAGAATTTTGAGAAGGAAAATTTTCTCTGAAAAACAATGAACGCTGAAAAATTCTATTTCAAAATTTGAATCTTTTCTACATTAATTGGCTCCAAAAAATACAGCCCATCTAGAAAAATTATTGGAGGGGGCCGTGCCCCATGGGCCCATATAATTCTACGCCTATGTCCCTCTGGTATTTTTACCAGTACAGCAATGAATACAACGATTCTGTTAATGCAGAATTTTGATAATGTTAGAATTTACCAGGCAAATAACTTCAATGGTCAAGATAGACTTAAATCAGTGGGTGCAGAAAATGTTTTTATTTGCAATATTTCCCCCAATCTATAAAAAAATTCCTGCAAACTTTTATAACATGTTATAGGCTCACATAAATATATTATTACCGTAGGTATAACATTTTTTTTTCAAAAATTGTCAACATATGCGCGAATATATAAAGTACTAAATATTCTGAGATTAATTTTGTAAAGGTCAGTAGACAGATCTTTCTATTTGAAGTGAAATTTTTTCTGTCTTGAATATATATGTAATTCATTGTTAAAATCAAAATCAATTGCATATTTTTGTTCAAAATTTCCCCTGATCCCAGATCGCTGGATCAGACATATTCTGCACACCTGCTTAAATCTATCTTTTTATCGCTACTTTTTATGTATGATGTTTGAAAATTAATAAATTTACTCTTTATGATTCATTTTTTCTGTAATTACAACACTGAACTTTTTATTATAATTTATTTCTTTTGTATCCTTTTTAAAAAGCACCAAGCTAAGCTCTACTCTACAATTTTTTTTTAATTGCTAAATCTAAACTGATTGAATGCAATCTCATTTATGATTTAAGTCAGTCCTGTTAAAAATTCTTCACAGGAAATACAAAATAAATATAATCTAATTCTATTTATTTTCATCATCATATAAAATTTCTTCTAATTCACTTATATTTTTACTGTCACAAAATTAACAACTGCTTCGTGTATGATTTGGTGGTGCTGCGATAAATGAACCAATTCTATCAACCTAAATATTCGGATCCAATATAAACATATAATGTAAGCAATAATTCAAACGAATTATTGAAACAGTAATTGAAACAAATAACGTAAACAATAATGTAAAGAAATAATGTAGCAAATAATGTAAACAAATAATTTTAAAAATTGCCAATCTGATAATTTTTGAAAATCACACCAAGAAGCTATTAATTCTCTAATCGTACTCTATTAAAAAAAAGGTTTGAAAACAATAATTATTTTTAAATAATAATAGTTATTTTGGTTTCATAACAGAAAAAAAAGATTAATGTTTATTTCATAACTTTGGATACAACTATAATGTGCAATCGTCAGCCATATCAGATTGTAATAATGTACAAGTCGACACTTAAATTTTCTATGTTTTCATGATTTAAAAAGAAAGCTTACACTTGTACATAATTATGCAAAATCTAGATTTCGGGAAAAGTACCATATTTTGTTCTTTCATTTGTTTATTTATTTTTTTGGCAATAAATGTTTTGATGTAATTGTCCGATCTTAAGCCTTTTTGACTGCTTTTTTATATACAACTGGAATGGATTTTATCTATTTCAAACTTTTTTGTGTAATTTTAGGCATTTTGCATAATTTTTAGAAAAAAAATCACAGCTTAATAAAAAAAGTTTTATGCATTATTTTTCTCTAGATGTAATATGTTAATACATATTTTTTAATAATGTAATGCTATATTTAAATTTTACATATAATAATACAGTCGAAGTTCTATAATCTGCACAAGTTGGGGCCAAAGGTTGTGCGGATTATGGAATATTGTGGATTATAGAGTATTATGGATTGTATGTCATTTTATTATTCCTAGACAGAATTTTATCTTTATAGTCAATATAATATGAAAAGATAAATATGATATCTAATAATTAATTTAATATGCTATTTCAAAAAATTGTTTTTTTAAAGTTATTTTATAGAAAAAATGGATATTTATATGCATTTTAATAAAAATAATTATATATGTTTCATAATACTGTTCGTTTTTTACTGTTAATAAAATAAAAGAGTTATATTTAAAAAAAAAGAAGATGTTTCATTATTATTATTTCTATTAAAAATTCATTTTTGGATCACAAATTTGTAAATTTTCTTAACTGTTTATTTCATTGTTTACATTTGTAAAGTAACGCGAATTATAGAAAATTGCAGACTATGGGTGCGCAGATTATAGAGCTGTAAATATATATTTGACTGTAAATATATAAAATATGCATAAGTATGCAGTATAGTATTTATTTCTATAGTTATATTTCTATATGTATATCTATATACAGTGGACTCTCTCTATTCTGAACACTAATGGGACCGACCAAAAATGTTCAGAATATGGGGGTGTTCATTATAGAGGGAAATTAGAAATGCACTACTATTACTATTTATAGGGTGACCGAGCCAGTAGTTGACCAGGTAAGGGTAATGTTATGGGGACTTCACTATATTTCCTTCCTTTTACATTTTAGAAGTAAACTAACATGACTTCTACAATTTTTAGTGAATGTCTTATCATGGGCAAAAATGAAATCTGCTGAAATTAAATAGCAACAAAATAATAAGCAAATAGTTTCATTAATTTCCATTTTCCAAGTAATTGATCAATCAAAAATTCCAAAATTGATCTTTAAAATATCATGTTGAAGCTGCGATTAACAATAATTGTTATAAACCTATCAGCTGAATTAAGCAAGGTGGGATTATTTTATCTTGCCATAATTGTCTCCAATTAAAGCAAAACTAAATCTTTACATCTTCTAATTAAAAAAGTCATAAAATTGCTTCTCTTAGAGCAGGCAGCTGACCTGAATGAGATAACAGGTGGTCCAACATTTAACTAAAAGTTTTATCTGAAGTGTTCAAACAAATTGTAACTTCAAGTACATGCTTAAAATCTAACTGTGATTTTGTCTGTTTTTTAACCAAGTTTGTCAAACCTTTTTAATTTTCTGTAACAGTTTCTCCAAATTTCCATGATGAGAGTTTGAAATTCAGATTGCAAACACATATTCAGTTTATAGAGAGGTGGAGAAGAGACGGGGAAAAAAGTAGCGTTCATAATTGTGGGGTGTTCAGATTAGAGTATGTTCAGAATACAGAGAGTTCATCTTTTGTTAAATCTATGGAGTTTCGCTGGAACTGTTGAAATGTATTCATATTACCAGGGTGTTCAAATTAGAGTGGTCATATATAGACAGTCCACTGTATATAATAACATATCTAATATAAGTATAGTAAACATAAAAATAATACAGTTTTATATAAAGATAATAGTTATTTATATCAATATACACACATATTCAATAAATATATATGTATAAATACTTAAGAGCAATGTTTTTTTGCCATCTTGAGAAATTTTTTAAGTTTTGGTGCCACATAGGACTGCTTCGCCAATCGCGCCAACAGGAACAGGCTATGGAACTCTTTCCTAGATTTTTAAAGTCTGAATTCCAAAAATAGACTTTATTTCATTTAAAAACAAAAGCTATAATTTAGGAAAACAATACTAACAAATTACTTGACATAATATCAAATACAGCAACATGATTACCTTTATTTTTCTGTAAAATCTTTTCAGAAAGCCCTATTACGCTTTATTTTTATATAACTTTCTAAGGAACGATTTTGCTAAACCTAAATTGGTTCGGATGCTAATTTGTTTTGTCTAAAAATGTTGTTAGATTCTAAGCACGAGATTTATTTGTATACACTATCATAATTTTCGAAAAAAGATTTTAACCCACAATATAAAAATTGTTTAGGTTCTGCTATAAATATTTTCGAAATCTCCGAATCTAGGAGCGATATGACCTTAAGTGGAAATCGATGATTCATCTGCATTGTTTAGAATTTACAAGTCATTCAATTTGAGTCGTTCATTTAGCGTATAATTCATTTCATAATATTTCGTTTCATTTGAAAGCCGGCTATTGCAGTTTTTGATATTTTTATCAAATGAGTTTTTTAAAGGTAATTTTAAAAGGCAACCAACAGCTACGCGGGCGTATGTGCAAATCGATTGATCATTTTGCATCAGATGCAATTTACGAGTCATTCAACTTGAATCGTTCATTTAGCGTATAACTGTTTATTTTCACTTGAATTGCAGTTTTTGATATTTCTACGAAGAACTTTTTCAAAGGTAATTTTTATCTCAGCACATACCTCAATTTTTACAATGAATCATTAAATTTAATTATTTTGTTAAGATATCCAAATGATCTGTTTAATTATGGTCACTAGATATAAACTAAACACACAGATTTTCCAGTCTATGAGCTACATTTACAAATAAATACTTTAATGCAGGGTTGGCACGGTTTAAACCAATTGGTTTTAACCATGGTTCAGGAGCTATAACTGGATGATGTTTAAGATTTATAAAAGAAAATTTTTTTTCTATTGGGGAGATTATCTTTAAGAATTAAAATCAAAATATGAAGTTGAATGAGTATTCAAAAATTGGGTGCTAGTTATAGTATTTTAATTATAACAAATTATTTTTTTCCCCTCAGTTATCTGCTAAATCTAATGACCATAAATGTTGATTTGAAATTGTCTCTCAAAACACAAAACCCCAAAAGAACAATCTCAAATTTATTATTATTTTTTTAATTGTAGAAAAGAATATTATATTCACAAACTACATCAAATGTTTCTTGATAAGTAATAAAAATATTATTTATAAAGATTTTCAAAGCATCACTGTTTCACTGTGTAGAGTAGCTTATTGTTTGAACATAAGACTTTACTAATAACTATTTAAACTAATATATGATTTTTTTCAATTTTTTACATAATTAAATATAATTATTTAATTTAAATTATTTTTAAATGCATTTATACTACTTATAATTCAACAATGTCTATTTTTATCAATAAATATGCATCTATATGTAATAAAAAAGGGTATTTTAAAAAAACCCGGTTTAAACCAAAAAAACCTGGTTTTTTTCCAACCTTGCTTCAATGCAAATGATTAATATTGAAATGTATAAAAATTTTAGAGAAAATTCACAAACAAAAGAAATAAGGAAAATTTCATTATTTTGGTCAGTATAATGTTGAGGATTTCATTCAATCTTGCCAAAAATTATGTTACTTCCTGATTATGTGATATTCGTCAAATGCTATACTATAAGAAGTAGTATACTACAGGGATTGACTTGTAAGTTTTTGTGTCCTGGGATCTTTCAATTTTTTGTGCCCCTTGATTGGTTCTTAGATTAGTTTATTTACTAATACTAATTTTTTTTTTTTTTTTTTTTTTTTTTTTTTTTTTTTTAATATTACGTATTTATTTATAAAGTGTCTCACTCAAACAACTATCTACTACGCATTGAAATATGCTTTTAAACGTATATTATGTTAATTATTTTCGTAATATTTAGATAAAATTATAATATTTTTCACGACAAATATAACTTCTTTTATAAATACACAAAACATTTATCAAACGGTTACATCGCAGCACATGTAGAAAACATACATATCGAAAACACAAAGAAGAAGAATAATAATATATAAGTATCATCTCATGTTCATCGTCTGAAAATAAAAAACCTAATACATGGAGTCATGAAATAATGTCTATTGTCCAAAGTTCTTTTAAACAAAAAAAAAAAATTAATTACTGCCATGCGATTTCGCTTACATATTAAGATATATTTTTATCATTTCATCGTATTACTATTTCAAATATCACATTGTTTCACAATTGTGATTTTTTAATGGAAATTTAGATTCAATTAAAAAAAAAAAAAAAAAAATGTGCTTTTCAGAAATTTTCTATCCAGGTGCCCATAGTTAGGGCCTAGTATATGTACTAAAAATTCAGTTGAGTATGATTTTCCGAAATTCACATAAATTGATGGATGCATATCAAAAGTATAATTACTGAATTAATATACTTGTTGATGAGAAGAAGTAATGTTTACCAGGTTGTATACAAAAACTTTGATTGGTGTTTGTTTAAGAGAAAGGTACCCATGATCCTTAAGTTTATTGTCAGTTTCTATCCTATATTTACAAAAATTGCTAATTGTTTGTCATTTAGACCTTTGCCCCTTTTAATTTTTCCATTTATCCTATTGACCACTTTTCATATATATATATATTGCTAAACTTTAAGGTTTAATGCCAAAAATACATTATAATAGCATCAAATGTGCTATATGTGTTTGTTAGGTCATCAAGTAGCTTTTGATTTGATATTTATCTCTCGATTTTTAAAGATGTTTTACTGATATATTTAGCATTATGTTAATTAAAATAACAATTACATTGTTAAATGGCAACATCATGATATTAAAAGAAAAGAAAATTGAAAAAAATTTGTGATGCATAGTTAATAGACCCATTTAAACTGAAATAATGTAAATAAATGAATTTACAATAGACTCCCTCAAATCTGCATAGTTTGGAATAAGAGGTTTTGTAGATTCTGAATGTTATGTATTTCCAGTCATTTTTAAACTGTAATTTGAATGTAACAATGCAAGTGAAATTATACTAATGAATGCTTACAAAAGAGTAAAATAGTTAAATAAAATATTAAAGTAAAGTAATAAAAATTTAAATTATTTAAAAAATTATTAGATTGGTAAATGCAACGATCAAATAAAAAATTAATAATGCTTAATAAAGATCTTTTTTTTTTTTTTTTACTTTTTCAATGAAATTTGCCACATAAAAGTACACTATTAATTCATATCAAAGTCACAAAAGAATTTTATTTTAGATTTAGAAAAACGTGATGCACGTACATACACACACAAACAAGTTGGACACTAGAAAATTCATTAATATATAAATACATATGCTAAAAGGATTGTGATCACCAATGATATCATGCATATAGAATCACATAAAAGTTTTTAAAAAAATCCTACATAGTTTTTCTTATTATAATTATACCAATAAACACTTTTAAAATACAGTCGGCTCTCGTTAATTCGAACTCGTCGGGACCACAAGAAATGTTTGAATTATGGAAAATATGAAATGAAAACATGCTTAATATGGTATATTACAAAGGAATTAATTTTATTGTGTTTTTTAAATTTTTCTTGTCTGATATCATTAGAATATAACTAAATATTAAATTAGAATATATAAATATATATACTAATTAAAAGATTACAAACGAGCACAATGGAAGAAAAATTCAAAGCGTCACTTATGGACAGACGGGGCACTAAGAAAATGCATATCAAATGCATTGAATTATATGTATACTTGTCCGGAACAATTTTCACAAAAATCAAAGAACGGAAGTTATTCAAATGATCTGAAATCTGTGAGAAAGAAAAGAAAAATGAAAAATCGGAATTCTCGTTAGTTCGAATTAAACGAAGTCACGAGAAAATGAGTTTGAATTACTAAAAATTTTTAACGTTATTCTGCAATTGAAAATTTTGGGACTTCATGTTTAGTTCGAATTAAGAAAAGATTCGAATTATCCGATTTCGAATTAACGAGAGTCAACTGTATTTTAATTTATTAAAATAATTAAGAAAAATAAAAAAGTATTGAAGTAAAATATTAAAAATTAAAATAATTAAAAAAATTATTAGATTGCTAAATGTAAAGATTAAATAAAAAATTAATAATGCATAATAAAGATATATTATTCACGAATTGTACAATGAAACTTGCCTCATAAAAGTACACTACTAATTCACATCAAAGTCATAAAATAAATTTTATTTTAGATTTAGTAAGATCTGATAGCTAATCACACACATGCAAACAAGTTGAACACAAGAAGCTTCATTAATACATAAATATATATGGTAAAAGGATTGTGATCACCAATGACACCAGCAATATCTTGGATATTTTTTCAGAAATAAATGTATATACTTCCTTCATAGAAAATAATTAATTCAGTCATATTAACGAGAACTACATGTAAAAATGCATATAGAATGATATAAAAAAAACTAATTTTTTTCCTACATCTTAATTGGAAGTTTCAATGTTTAAATCTGCAATAATGTGCAGATTCGAGGGAACTACTGTACAAGACTTTTTTCTGTTTCCATTAATATGTTGTAAGTTCTATTATTTAAATTATTTATGGTTGATGTGAATGCAATGAGTAAGTGAGTGTGGCTTTCTAAAATTCATTGTATTTTTGAGAGTTTAATGAAATTTTTCTTCTGTTCATTTATTTGATGTTGCAGTATATGAATACATTACCGTAAAATAGCGTTAATCTGCCCCCCAAAACGGGATGAAAAATCGTACAGTAGTTAGAGGGGGGCACTTACACGGGATTTTTCCGCGATCATTCAACAAAATTTTCAAGAATGAATCATGATGAAATGAATGAATCGTTGAATGAATCATGAGTTTTGATACTTGGAAAAATTTGGGGTTAAAAAAACGTAAATTTTGTTGAAAAAACGCAGAAAAAAGGAGAAGTTTGTAAAAAAGGCCAAAACAAGCATGAAATCAATTAAAAAATCTCGAAAAAACGCACATTTCATCAAAGATTCATGATTCATTCATTTCATAATGATTCATCCCATTCTCAATCACCTTTGAGAATGAGGAGGGAGGGCGCTTTCTCGTGATTTTTTGAAAATTTCAAATTCTTTATAAAGTGGGAAGGGGGCGTTTGATCGGGAAGGGTGTATTAACAGGATTTTATGGTAGACTCCCTCAAATCCGCAATCCTAAAATCTGCAACTATTTAAAATCTGTACATAATTTACAGATGTAAATAATGAAACATTTAGTTGAGATATGGGGACAAAATTTGACTTTTTGAGCATTATATCAAATCCATATATTTTTTAATTTAATTTTTTGTACATTACTGAATTCATGTTTTTTCATGGAGAAAGATTATAGTTATTTCTAAAAAAAATTCACGGTATTCCTGATATCGCTGGTAATCACAATCTTCTAACCAAAAATAATTATGTATTAATCAAACATTTTTGGTTACCGTAAAATCCCGTTAATCCGCCCTTCCCGATCAAACGCCCCCTCCCCACTTTATAAAAAATTTGAAATTTTCAAAAAATCCCGAGAAATCGTCCTCCCTCCAGATTCTCAAAGGCGATTGAGAGTGTGATGAATCATTTTGAAATGAATGAATCATGAATCTTTGATGAAAAGCGCGTTTTTTCAAGATTTTTTAATTGATTTCATGCTTGTTTTGGATTTTTTTTACTAATTTCTCCTTTTTTCTGCGTTTTTTCGACAGAATTTACGTTAAAAAAATTTTTCAAGTATAAAAATTCATGATTCATTAAACGATTCATGATGATTCATTCCTGTAAATTTTGTTGAACGATCGCGAAAAAATCCCGTGTAAGCGCCCCCCTCTAACTACTGTACGATTTTTCTTTTCGTTTGGTGGGGCGGATTAACAGTGTTTTACGGTAATAAATCCGGCTAAACCTCAAATAAAACTTCCTTATTTTATGATTTTTATGTGAATTAGTAATTTTATGACGCAAGTTTCACCGAACAGTTTAAGAAAAATACATTTAATCTTTATAATGAATATTTAATCATATGTTATTGATTTTTAACTTGACTTTTGAGTTTAATATTTTATATATTTTAAAAATTATCTAAGTTTTTATTATTTTAGTTCATTATATTATTTACTACACTTGTTATATTATAAGCATTCATTATAGATTCGAGTGCATTATTAATTACATCCAAATTACTGCTTAAAAAATGTAAACAAAGCAATTACCACAAATCAGCAAAACCTCTTGTCCCAAGCTGCCCAGATTTCATGGAGTCTCAGTGTTAAATTCAGACGGTTCTCCGGAAGGGACTACTGAGGCTCCAGGGGGAGACATTATAGAGTTCCTCCCCGGGCCAGCCCTTAGATTCAACACTGGGAAGTCTAGTATAGTTTGGCAATAGTTTCTCTTAGGGAATCCCATTCTCCACTGGATAATGGAGGAGTACCAAGAAAAAAATTTCACACAAATTGGGCATAGGCAAGTTAGATTTGTTATGAAATGATATCTGTTAACCTGTATATAACTGAGCTGATAACAAAGCTGATATTCATACTGCTGGTAGCAGAACCCTAAATTATGCTTTGAAAGAAACCCTATATGTTGAACTTGTTGAGTTCAAAAGCAATAAAACGTCTGTTATTGGTAACTGCAATTCTTTTGAAAACAAGAATAGTCTTATAATATATAAGGTTCATGTGATTTTTTTTTAAAGCTTGCTGCAGTTCAGACTTCAGAAAGTAGAATTTGTTACCAAATAATATAAATAGCTATGAAAAGAAAGGTAAACAGTAATTGTATTAGTAAAAAAAGAAAAAACAAATTGTATACACTGTTGTTCATATATTCTTGTTCTACACTAGAATATATGCTGTAGCTATGGATCACATAGAGTTAACCAGAAAGTGTATGATGCATACCACTCTATAATCTAATAACAATGATAAATTTTTTCTACTTGTTTATTTGGTGTTACAATTTAGTGAAAAGTTTGGCAACAGCTTTTCTGATAAAGAGTGGTTGACATGATAATGGAAAAGCATCAAAAAATGTTTCACACAATTTGGTCTTAAGAAAGTTAGGTTTGTTACCAGTGATGTAGTCATAAAAAAAACAGAGGGTATACCTTAAAATGTACATACTTCTAGCTTTTTTGAGAAACAGAGGGTATATGGTATTCTTTTAACAAAGTCCAGAGGGTACACAGCATATACCCGCTTATGCCCTTTACTACATCCCTGTTTTTTACTAAATGATAGCTGCTACCTTGTAAAATACAAAGTTAATACAGTAGACTCCCTCAAATCCGCACAACTTGGGACCAGAGGTTGTGCGGATTTTAGAATTTTGTGGATTTCTGTCGTTGCTTTGTTTACATTTTTTAAACAGTAATTTGAGTGCAATTAATAGTGCAATTGGAAGTATAATGAATGCTTACAATGTAGTAAAATTTTAAAATAAGTAATAAAACAAAATAATAAAAATTTAGATAATTTTTTAAATGATTAAAGTACTAATAGCAAAGTTCAAGTTAATAAACAATAGTGTCTGATTAAATATTCATTATAAAGTTTAATTTTTTTTTTCCCAAAATTATTCAACAAAACTTGCCTCATAAAAGTGCATTACTAATTCACATCAAAATCATAAAATAAGGATTTTTTTTTTCAAGTTTAGCCTGGCTTAATAACCAAAAGATCTTGACTAATGCTTAAATATATTTGGTAAGAATATTCTGATTACCAGTAATATCAGCAATATCTTGAATTTTTTCCAAAAAAAAAATATTGTTCCTTCATGAAAAACATGAATAGAGTATTATTAAAAAAATTACAAATTAAAAAATATATGGAATTGATACAAAGCTAAAAAAAAATAAATAAATAAATAAAAAAATTGTAACAATTTCCAAATTGAAAGTTTTATTGTTTACATCCATAAAATATGTGCGGAATTTAGAGAGTTGTGGATTTATGGTTTGCGGATTTGAGGGAGTCTACTATATTCATCATACTGCTGAATACAGAGCTTTAAATTGTTCATTTGAAGAAACCCCATGTTGAATTTGGTATTGAGTTTCGAAGCAATACGTAAATTGTTCATTATTGGTGACTACAATTGTTTTGTTAAATTCATTTGAAAATAAGCATAATCTTTAATTTATGAATGATTTAAAAGTTATTATTGTACAAAGAAAAATTCTGAATACCTTGGGAATTTATTTTAAAACTTGTGCAAAATCATGCTTTAGAAGTAGTAATTTGTTGCCAAATGATATAAGCAGCTCTGATAACAAACTTAACAATAGTTGTACTTGTAAAAAGTGTAGACAGTATACACTATAGGTAGGCAGAAGGTCTACGTCAGATAACATAGGCTATAACAATAGATGATATGTGGCTTTAGCATAGCAATTTAAAATTATGTGTGTGTGTGTGTGTGGGAGGGGGGGGGTGGATTAGATAATTTTTAACTCAGTACACTCGAAATAACTGAGGAAACTAATAAATGATAAAACATTTCATTAATAAGCAGTTGTGTAGATTATTTAATAATTAGTCTTATTCATAATCCAAAATGCAAATGCACAATATTTCAAAATAACCACTAGGGAATAAAAAAAATTTCATGATTTTATATTTGATAGTAAAGTTTGAAAGAGATATTTCATTAATAGTTTTTAAAATATAAAGTATGTTAAAAACTATTCAGTTTATTAACATCAAAAGATTTTTTAAATAAATCAAAATAATTTTAAAAAAATATTGAAATCTTTTCTTAAAACAATCACAGTGAAACAAATAATTGAGTAATGAATTTTGTTAATGAAACAAAAGTAGAATCACATTAAAGCATAAGTGTAAATAATTGCATGGTGAATCGATAAGAACAGTCAGCTACATCTGTGAGACAGAAATGGAAATTCTCAGTATAAATAATGTAATCTTACAAAATATTAAGTAAAAAAGCAAGTTTTTCTTTGTTTACATAAATTTGTATTTCAGCAAAATAATTGGTATTATTCCATTTGAAATAGAGAAATTAATAACTCCTGCTTTAGTTAAAAGTTTTGAAATGTTGAATTAATATTAGGCTAAACTTTTAAATCAAATGTAAGCTATTAAATAATTTTAGAGTTATAAGTGATTAGTAATGCATATTAATGATAGAAAATGAGATGAAAATAAAAAACAAACTTGGTGAACTTTTATTTTTGTTTACATATTTATATTTATATACACATATGGATGCAAACATTTTATTCATACACATATGTTGTTATTTTTTATATATAAATTCTGTTTTTATGTAAAAATAATAAATGGTTTCTTTATATTAAATATATGGTATAAATATTGAAAACAATATCTCCTGTGTCTGTAACAGTGTCAAAAATATGCATATATTTTTTTTTCCTCTTACAATTTTTTCTATCTCGTCAAGCCGCCTTTATTATACAAGTACCTCAACATTTTTTTTACATAATTGTGTTTTTTACAGTTCCAACAAGGCTGTATTTTACTATTATGGGTGTGTGGATATTCTATGATGAAAAAAAAAAATCATGTTAGGGAGAACTGTATACTGTAGTTTTCTCAGTTCTGATTTTTTTTTTTTTTTTAAATATAGTATATATAGAGATACTACAGATAAAGCCATGATACTATGATAATTTACAAGGTATAGTGCATTATTTATTTAAAGTAGTAGTAGTAGACTAGTAGATTTGAGATACTTGAATAAATATATTAGTGAAATTTTTGATACTACTCTATAAGGCAAAAATTTAGTTTTTTTTTATATATAAGAAACTAGTAGTATTAATTTTCCTTTAAAAATTATGAATATTTGTCTTCTAAAAATAGCATAGAAAAGAAATAATAAATTAAATGTTAAAGTATTTCTATGTAATGTTTGATACTGCAATAACTGTAAATGGTTAAAAATGATTTACAAAATTTTCCAGTTATTCTATGTTTTTGCCCATTTTCTTCAAGTTTTTGAGTACTTACATTGAAATTTATTAATTAGTCAGAGCTTACAAAATTTACAGTTTGTAAGCTATCAAAAATTTAGAAGTTCCTTCTAATGATAGTTATTGAATTTTTCTAGTAAAATGTACAATTTTTTTATACATTATGAAAATGACTCAAAGTTTTTCTGCAGCAAACATTAATTAAATATTGTGTGTTAAATATATATACATATATATATATATAATATATTTTCGAAACATGCAAAATTCAAAATGATATTATAACATGTTCCTCCTTATACACACACACACACACACACACACATATATATATATACAGTTGGCAAAAAAAGTATTTGTACACTCTAAAATTTTTAATTTTTAACTAAATAAAAACAGATATTTTGTCAAAAATAGTTTTAATACAGTCTGCTTACCGTCCGTTTTAAATTACACAACAGAAAATTTCCATAAAGATGTAAAATAATTTTCTAATAGGAAAAGTTTAAAAATTTCTTGCAAAAAAGTATTTGTACATTTCTCCATCCTGATATGTACTGTGTTTTATTGTGTTTATGGTTCAAAGGACTACTTTTACAGAAGCTGTTAATAATTTTTAAGTTCATATTATATTTGTCTGACATTTAATCTAATTTGCTCTTGAAGTAATTGAGTATAGAACCTAAAACTAGAGAGGCACCTCTAGATATATGAAATCCTATGATTGAGCATAATAAAAATTTAAATTCGCAACAAGAATTTGTAAAAGCTATTAAATTACCATTTACAACTATTGGATGTTTAGTGAGAAACTATGAATAAATTAAAAGCATCGAAATTCAATGATAACCAGGACTTCTTAGCAAACTAACAATGAGGGAAAAAGGGAGTGTTGTTAAAAAAGCTTTAAAAAATCCTATGCGTTCGGTTCAAAAATTTGTTGGAGACCTTGCAACATCTTCTCGCATCAGAGGAATACCTCAAACAATAAAAAATATTCTTCTCAATGCAGATTTAAAAGGAAGAACCTCAAGGAAAAATCCATTCATCAGCGAAACAAATAGGCGAAAACGCATAGTATTCTCTTTCGCATACAGAAGTAAATCATTGGATTTTTGGAAAACAGTAATTTTTTCTGATGAGGGAAAATTCGGAATTTTCTTACCATCAAGCATTCTAAAAAATTGGCGTAAAAATAAAACTGTTCTAGATCCAAAATGTATACTTCAAACTATCAAGCATGTTGAGGGGGAATATTATAGTTTTGGGGTGTATAGCTTCTAATGGAGCAGGACATTTAAAATTTATTGACAATGGAAGGACAGGTTTAACATACATTGATGTGTCGCGCCATAATTTATTAAACTGTGCCAAGAAATTATGCATAGAGGAAGCTTTTCACTTTATACAGGATAACGACCAAAGCATACTGCTGTGATCACCAGCACATGCTTACGACAATACTCGAAGACGACTGGTAACTCCTCTAAAATCTCTAGACTTGAATCCAATAGAAAATTTGCAGATGCTATTGGATGCAAAAATCCGAAAAAAAAAATATGTATCAGTAAAAAACAGTTTTAAAGAAGCTCTCATTGTATCATGGAATAACATTAACCAAACCGCTACAAAAAAGTTGGTGGAATCTATGTCACACCATCTAGAAGTAGTCCTAAACGCTAAATGAATTTGCACAAAATAATAATTTGTATCATTTTACTAAATTTTCATTAATTATATTACATTAATATAGTGTACAAATACTTTTTTTGCATTATATTTTTGTATATTTGTTTATTACAATGTAAAAAATCGATTCGTTTAATTTTGTTTTTGCTTCTATAATATTATAATGCATTAAATTAATGTTTTACAGTATTTTTTGCTTAAATATTTTGTTTAATTTCATTAAAATTAAAAAAAAATGAAGTGTACAAATACTTTTTTTGCCAACTGTATATAAGCACTGAAAACAGTCGAAACAATATTAAATAACTTAATCATGTACAAATTATCAAACTGAGCATATGTGTGACTGTTATTCGCATATTATAATTTAATAAACTTATTATTAACATTTTATCATTATTAAACTTAGATGTAGTTATTTTGCTAATAAATTTTCAAACTCAAACATATTTCCTTTTTTTCCATTAAGTGTAAATAATCCATAATAACATTAAGGGGGCAGTAATGAAATATATTTATTTAAAATTAGTAAATTTTAAAATACATCTGTTGAATAGCTGTGCAAATGCTTTATTTGTAGAAATTCCCCCCCCCCCCCCCCCAAATTTGATATAATCAAGAATAAAGTATAAAACTGCGTTAGTTTAACACAGCAACATTCATGACTTATCATCAATTTTTGAGTTCTAAATTAAAATTTTAAAAACCTTAAATTTCATGTAATTTAATATCTTTTGGTTTTTATATATAATTAGATTTGCATTGAAAATTGTATATTTAAATGCATATGACTTTAAAAAACTCAATCAACTTTTTTTCCCATAAAGCCATGCAAATATGATTTTCAAAATTGATTGAAAATTTCATATTTTATGAGGAGTAGATGATTAAATATGCATAAAGAAACATGTTAAATAAATTTCCTATAACAAGAATTTTCACCAATTGAACTTGTTCATGTATCCAACTTTCATGTTTTAGATTTAAAAACTTTTAAAGTTCCAAATGAAACCATTTTTATTTTTCTACTGTTTTTTGTTAATGTTCACTTAAGAATAATACATGATTTTTTTAATATTCTTTATAAAGTAAAATAGAATTTTCTAAGCTGAATAATATTTCACCTGCCTTTCTTTTATTAAAATTTTAAAAATATCTGTTTAATTTATACTAAAACATTTTTATTTTACTTCAAAATATTTAACTAAGTATTGAAAAAGTATGTTTTAGTTAATGAAACTTCACTGCCATGAATAAATTAACTGAGTTATTCAAGTGAACGTGACATTATCCGAAAGCATGTCATTAAAGAATCTTTCGTTGCCATATTGAACAAATCATTGAAAATAAATAACAATGGATTTATCTGAAGAAAGAATTAAAAAAAGTTCTGTTGTGTTAAAACATAACTTAGTTTTATTTATTTGTAATGTTTGTGACAAACATATCACAATAAAAGGTCTGTTTTGCAAGTTTAATGAGAGCATACATTTAATATACATAATGTTATATAGAATAATTTTTCATTCAGCCTGTTTTAATAAGTTTTATTCTTTATTCTGTTTAGATAACTGCTTGACATTCAGATTCAGATTGACTCCAAAAAATTACTGCTGATTGCGATGCCTGCTAATTAAATCAACTGCATTCAATGCTTTTAAAACTTTCTTGATTCTTGGTATCTTTTTGGGAAGTTGCATTTTTTGATGACATTAACCAATGCTCTGGTGTTACGTGCCTACTATTAGATTCTTATATATTATTATATTAGTAAACTGTTTTCATAAGAATGAAGGATAGCATCACCGAAGAGTTCTTGTAAGTTAATAAGCTTTTTACAAAAGATATGGTTAAAAATCATGCTTCTAATAGATATAGAAAGAAAAAACCTTAATAAGTGAATTATCGCTAGCTAAGCCTAGAACGGATAGAGCGAAAAATGTCAAAGCCAAGGCTCCAAGTGCTCTACTATTTAAGCTATGAAGATAATGTCCAGCTGCAACTGCAGTACAAAATGGAAATATGTACATGAGCATACAAACCTGTGACAAAACATGAGACAGAAATGAACCCAGTATCGGTCAACACACACACACACATTTGTATATGTATATATTGAATTAAAAGCCACATATTTGTGTGCTCATGTAAGTAGATGTTTCCATCTTGTTCAGAAGTAGCTTACCAACATATGTAAGTGAGAAATGCCACTCTGGGCATCATCCTCGTAGCTTAAATTGCAGAACATTTGCAGTGCTATTCCAATGGCTCCGGATTCAATTGTCAGCTTGGATATTTTTTACACTTAGCTAACAATGCAATAATTCACTTATTAAATATTCAGTAATCTCAAGTGTAATTTCACTGCTGAAAATTAATTAAAAAATTATTTTTTAAGAGAAAATACATATTTTTCTAGATTAAGCTGGGTGTCTATCCACCTGGAAAAGTCAGGGAAATTTTTCTGTCAAGGAAATTTGAAACTTTTGAAAAAAGTCTGGGAAATCTAGAATTTCTGGATAAAATTCCAAATTCTGTAAAATGTCTATCTATTTAGAAAAGAAAATAATTTGAATTTTAATGTTAGAAAAAAAATTGATAGCTTTATCGAATCTCTTCATAAACAGCACAGTAAAATGTATTTTTCATCCCTCATGCAATACTTTTTATTCACTTTTTAATCCTTCCTTTTGTCATTCTAAATTTTCAGAAGTTCAACAAATCTTTTTTTCTCCCTCCTTTATTGCTGGGGAAGAGAGAATTGCCACTGATTTTTCAGCCTTCTGTATTTACTTGACAAATCAGTGTTAGACTTTGGTAAATACCAAAAATTGGGAGGTTATTTACTTTTCTACTCAAGGCCAATCTTCTCCCACAAAAGATAACTTCAACTTTTCACCATGAGGCTGATAAGTAAAAGTTGCTTTTTTTGTGTTGAAATTCTTGAACCGGTTTTGAAGAGACTAATTTAAAACAATGATAAATATTTTGCAACTTTTAACATAGTTATGTATAAATAAATAAAGTTATAACACGTAAAAAGCTCAACATCTGGAATATTTTGTTATCTGTATGGAAAAGTCAGGGAAGTTTCCTGTTGAGCTGGAATAGGCACCCTGTTAAAAACACTTAATTTTAAAATTATTTATTTTCATCACTTATTAATTTTTAATAATTTTTTAAAACATTGAATTTAAAGGAAAAGAACTGTTTACATCAATTATTTATGTCTTTTTGCACATCTTTCATTTTTTAACAAAAAAGTTGTTAACCTTTAGTTTTGTGATGTTTCTAAAATTTGATATTTAAAAAGCCCATTTATTTTATGTTGTTTATATGTAATTCATTTGAAAAAAGAGTAACAATTAGTTGTATTTATCAAACTTTAAAAAGAAAATGTTCTACTGATTTTTAAAATCAATTCACTCTCTCAATGCAACTGGCATTAATTATTTTTAAAGGTTTCAATTTTTTTATTTTATTTATTTATTTATTTATTTATTTATTTTGGTAGCAGTTCTATGTTTTGTCAATTATTTTCTTACTTTTTTGTTTGTTTATTTTACAACAGTATGTATATAATTAATAGGATGAAATTCATAAAAATAATAATTATCAATACTTTATTAATATCAAAAATTTTTTATTATTATATAAAAGTAAAATTCAAATTTGGTAATACTTTAATAAAATTTCCAGTGAGCCGAGAGAAAATTTTAAAAAGTTAAATTTCATACTTTTCTAAAATTTTGTTTCTCTGTCTTTTACCAATAAAATTTGAATTTAAAGAATGAGTTATTGTGTTTTTGTTTCATTAGATTTTCTTTATCCAACAAAATTCTCTGAAAAGTTTTGCATCATTGCCCTGCTATTAATCAACAGTATTTTGTTGCTAAACTATTTAGATATTTACTTTTTTGATTTGTTAATAGATTCGATAGTAAGTACAAGAATTATATATATATACGTTATTCTCATAGTCACATTTATTTATTTTTAATTCTAATTTGAAAATATTTTTGTTTGTTTAAAATTCTATACAATTCTTCTTCTATCTATAAATTAAGGCTTAAAAAAGTCTCTAAAAGTCTATAAATTAAGGCTTAATTACCTTTTTACTTTCTTCTATCTTCAATAGAAGAAAGTATTGTAATTGAAATTTTTTTTCGACTACCGGTTTTCGACGGATTTACATGTTTCAGGGGTCAGAGATTCCAAAAAACATGTTTTTACAAAATGTCTGTCTGTCCGTGTGTCTGTGTGTCTGTCTGTTTGTGTGTATGTCGCCATTCTACCATCAATAAGTGTATGAAGTTATGCATAGAATTGAACCAAATTTTTTGTGAATGTTTTTGGCTGTGGCAAGCAGGTCCTCCTTCAGTTTTGAAGTATTCCGCCGGAAGGGTACGCTACAATCGCGATTTTTGTGCCATTTTCAATATTGTAGCGACCAAAAGTATATGAAGTTATGTATCGAATTGAACCAACTTTTTTGTGTAAGTGTATGACTATAGCTAATTGGTCCTCCCTGAATTTGAAAAAAATCTGCCGGAAAGGGGCGCTGTAATCGCGATTTTTGTGCTATTTTTAAGATTGTACCGACCAAAAGTATATGAAGTTATGCATCGAATTGAACCAAATTTTTTGTATATGTGTATGACTGTGGCTAGTTGGTCCTCCCTGAATTTGAAAAAAATCCACCGGAAGGGGGCGCTGCAATAGCTAATTTTATGCCATTTTCAATATTGCACCACCTAAAAGTGTAGAAAGTTAGTCCTAGAACAAAACTAAATTTTTTGTATATGATTATTTTTTGGTAAGGCAAGTAGGTCCTCCCTGAATTTGAAAAAAATATCTGCCTATAATTCTATAGTTCATCGGCTCGTGTAGAGACGAAAATTTGTTTTTACTCCGATTAATTGATTGTAGCAGAAATTTAAGATGAAAACCAAAGTTCGTAGTTCGTATGGTATTGAATTAAACTTATTAAAACATTAAAATGAGTAACTATTCTTTTTAAATATTAAAATGTACATATGAGATAGAAGAAAGTTTTGGGATTGGCACATCCAACTAGTTTTATATACTTTTATGTTTTCATTAGTATTATCAGTTTTTTCAAACAATCAAAAATATCTTTATATTATAAGACTGAAGAAAAGTGGTTTATTTAAATGATGATCTTTAAATCTATTTTTAAAAATATCATTAACTCCTGCTGATATTGACTCCAAAAGTTGTATTCATGTACTAACTAAAGTCGGCATGGAAAAGTGTTGTAATATTTAAATTATATAAAATAATCCCTTTCACTGATGAAATTGAATTCAAATGAATCAAATTAAATGCATCATTTACACGATGATAAAATAAACAATTTTTTCTTGATTTCATAAATTTAATTAAAATAAGTTTTTGATAATCTGTAAATACAAAAGAATAAATATTTTAGGATGAAAATTGTTGTATGCACATGTTGGTTGTTAATAGTATATATGAACAGCCATAAGTAGTTTTTGAATCGATCACCTTTTTAAATATTTTACTCTCATATGTGTATAATTTTGATTAATTTTCAATTAATAGTTGAAAAAATAGTTACAATTATGCACGTATATCTCCAACTATGCCAGGCTATATTTCGTGTCGTGTTTCACAGCAGGGTTGTGTGCTCATGAAGACATTTCCATCTTGTGCTGCACTTTGGCTGGATATTGTCCTCATAGACAATGGTCGAGCATTATCGCAAAGATGTGGTTTCAATTCCTGGCATAGACTTTCTTTGCTCTATCAGCTTTTTATTGTTGTTGTTGTTGTTTGTTTGTTTAGTTAGCAATGTGAAAATTCACCTACAGTCAAAGTTCTATAATCCGCACAAGTTGGGGCCAAAGGTTGTGCAGATTATAGAGTATTATGGATTATATGTCATTTTATTATTCCTAGACAGCATTTTAATTCTATAATAACATGAAAAGATATATATGAAATCTAATAATTAATTTAATATGATATTTCAAAAATGCCTTTTTAAAGTTATTTTATTAAATGTGCATTTAAATAAAAGTAATTACATATGTTCTGTAATGCAGTTTATTTTTTACTGTTAATAAAATAACATAGTTACATTTTTTTTAAATGCTGTTTTTACTGTGACTTTTTCAATTTTTTTATTATTTGTTTCAAAAAATCATTTTTTGATCACAAATTTGTAAATTTCCTTAACTGTTTATTTCACTGTTTACATTCGTAAAGTAACGCGAATTATAGGAAATTGCAGATTATGGGTGCGCGGATTATAGATCTTTGACTGTATTTATTATTTAATTTCATTCTTGCCATTTATGTCACTGAACATTTTTTTTATATATTCAGATAATCAAACTTTCATTTTCTATTCTGCTCGATCAGTTTGTGAAAAACTAATCTAATTTTGGATGGGTAGTATATATTTAAAGTGATATCTTTAATATTAATTACGAATTGGAATAAATGGAAAAATTGAATTGTCTTCATAACTGGATTTTAATGGAATTAATTTATGACTTAAGCAAAGACACATTAAGTAGAGTCTACTGAAAATATTATGGATTCGTAATCTTCAATAATCAGTTTGTATAGAATGTGTGATTTTGTTAATCTTAATCATGTGCTTTTACTTGCTGCCTGTGCCTCTTTTCATACACAATGATATTAAACAAGCAGCAATATTACTTTACTACAGCAGTGGCAGCACCTCACCCTTATCTACAGTAGGGTGCAAAATAATGGGAGGAATGGTAGAAAATGAAACAAATTAGTTCGCATTTCCTATGCAAATGTATATGTTTTTCTATTAAAATTAAACACATGTTATTCTAATTAATAATAAATTAATCGTTTACAAAAATTGTACATACATATTTAATCTTTTTTAAAACTTGTATTTTGCTAAATTCATGCAGGAGTAAAATTATAAGAACGCAGTCGTTATTTCTAATACCGCGTTATGTGATTGACGGATATTTTCCCATATCAATTAAAAACACATTTAAAAGAGATTCTGAGTACATTTGTTTAGTTCTCATAACCTTCGTTTAGTTTGGATTAGAGTGTAAGTCAAAATTCTTTGTGACATCGAAAGAGAGTAAATTCTAGCTTTTCTGAATAATAGAATGTAATTTAAAGGAATTGATGATGAAATTAAACTTTCAAAGACTGTCATTTTTAAGTCATTACAGAATCCAACTACTTATGTTACTACAAAATCTACAGGGAGGCCAAAAATCCTTTCGAAATGATCCAAAAGTTTGATTATTTGCACGGTTCCATGTAAAATAATGACAAGAGAGGAATTTAGAAACCAGATAAAGACGTCAATATCAATATCGACCGTACAAAGACCAATAAAAATGTTAGGTCATCTTAAAAAATGCCAAATCCTGCCGATGTTCTCATTTAACATCTGGCAGTAAAAAAGCATTCTGTTTGCAGAGAGGACACCTGAAGAACAAACAAATTGGTCTAAAATTACCACCAGTGCTGAAGAGAAATTTAATTTCAATATTCCATATGGTATCCATTCATGTTTATAAGTGCTTTTCTAGTTGAATAAAAAAAAATAGATATCTTTATTTGCATGTTGGAATTCTATTTGTTAAACATGAATGAAAAATTTATTCACTTTTACGAAATTTTCAAAAGGACAATGCCTAAATTCACTTGGTAAAACACAGAAAAATGTGTTTTGAAGATAAATAAGACTCTCAAACTTGATTTGTCGGCCAGTTGTCAAAATCCAAAATTCTATGACCTACGTTTGGCGTATTATAGTGCACAATGTATAATGAAAACTCATCAAATCCTGCAGTATAACTTGAAAGCAGAATTAAAATCTGAAATTTGGAAGATATAGCGTATTTTGTCGAGTCAACAAATTCAAAACCATATAAACTCTGTGCTGCAATGTTGCATTGAAATTTTTAAATACAAAAGAAGTCCGATGAACATCTAATATTTCTATTATTTAGAAAAATCAGTTCCGTTTTTATCATTTTCCTCTCTGTGCCTTATGAGTGAAAATGCAACGTATTATATTGTATTTATAACAGTTGTGTAATAATGATTTCTTTATTTTATATAGAATATTTAGTACGATGGAATATATTTATGTAGTTTATACGAGGGTTAATAATTATATTTAGTCAATTCATGATCGTTCCTATCATTTTGCATCCAGAAAAATATAATGCGCATATGCGTCACTTTTGCCTGTGTAGTTTCCACTCAGTTAATACCATAATACAGTGAAACCTCCGAATAAGGGACACCCGTGGGTCCAGAACTTTTGTCCCTTAAATAGAGGTGTCCCTTATTCGGAGTTTTTACATTTTTTTAAATTAATCATTTATAAGGACATAAAAATAACAAAATATTAAAATTGAAGTTTAAATGTACCCGAAGGTTATAAATTACATTAATTAGGCACAAAAGTAATAGATAATTAATTTTTTAATTGATTACTTAATTAGTAATTGATTTGTTGAGTTGCTTTGCATATTTTAAAGCATCTGTGAAGTTCTTTATTTTACAATTTCCCTTTCTCTTTCATTTTCAGAGTCATCCCTCACAATTTTCAGCATTCTTTTCAATATAAACTCTGAGGTGGCAGCATAGACAACCACCTCATCAAGTTCACGACAGAAGTTCTAGAATTAGTTAAAACTCAATGTGCACGCTAAAACGCAATACTAAAACACATAAAAATCTGAACTCTGATAATCTGAAATTTGACTTGTAGATTTATCATTATATTTTCTTGCACTGAAATCTATGAAAATATGAAAACTGACTGCAGGATACTTTAATGATAAACCTACGAAATAACCACTAAAATCGGGTTTATGTGTTTTCCACCTAGATATGACTTGGCAGACCAATTGTATTTCAATATGTGAATCGAGTTTTAACCTATTCTGAAATTTCAGCTGTGAACTCGATGAAGTTATTGTCTGCACTGTCACCTCTGGTTCTAATAGGGATAAGCGTATTTCGATGTCTTCATCTGAATTGTGGATAAATAAATACTCATCAGTTGAGTTGCATACCTCTGTACCAATATAACTGCCTACCTGATAAGTTCTCAAAATTCTGTATTTTCATTTTCATCACAGACTACTTCATTATCTCAAATGCAAACATCAACCACTTTAACATTTTGCACTGGTATGTCCAGTATGACTGGGCAGCATTTTTCTATGCAAAATTTATTTTTGTCATACCAGTAATAAAATAAAATAAAATTTGTTATTTAATTAAATCTTTTTTGAAAAAAAAAAATTATGTATTTGAAGGAAACTTTTCGAGTCAAAAGGGTTAATCTCATTTTCAAGTGTCCCTTAAATCGAGTGTCCCTTATTCAGAGGTAAATACATTACACTTTCTATACGAAGGGACTGGGACAGGAACTTTTGTACCTTAAATAGAGGTGTCCCTTATTCGGAGTGTCCCTTATTTGGAGGTTTCACTGTATAGTAAATCTAGCTTTACATTTTTTTGATTGAGGTAACTTATAAAGAAGCCAAAAGTACATAATTGAAACATCTTGTAAATATTCAAAATTTTAAACACAATTTTAAAATCAAGTTTCAAACTTATAATAATAAGAAATATGACAACTTCTTTTACGCTAAATTAACAAAAAAAATTAAACATTATTGGAACTAAAAAGATTATATTATTTTAAGTATAAGAAGCAAAAGCACATAAAGGATTAACAAGTGAGAAAAATCATGCGTTAATCATAGATTATGAAACTTTTTCTGAAACCTTTAACAAAACTTCGTTATCCAGGAAAATAAAGTATTATTGTCCATAGCTAAATTTGTATTCCAATTCTCTTGAAAAAGCCCTGTATTTGATTTGCTCGTTGATATATATGTATACTGTATAATGGGGAAATTTAGTTTTCCAAGAAAACATCTAACTGGTTGAAATTTTTCTTTTAGCACTTTATACTAATAGATGGTAACATACTCCAATACTTTTGTTCAGCTCTATAGTTTACCTTGTAACTTTATTACACGAAAGTATTTTGCTAAAATTTAGTTTAAAAAAAAATACTCTTTAAACAACTTAAATCATATTTCCAGAAATTGTTATCCATTGGCAACTCTGTATCCAGGTCTTTGCGTCACCCTGTACATCATTTTATCTATATTATACAAACATTTCATAGTAAACTGAATTTTCACGAATTCATTTTTGCTTTGGTCCATTTCTAGAAATGTCCTTTTGTGTCTGATGGAAACATATAGGAGAAAAATTCAAATCATTGATTATTTATTAATCAAGCACACAAATATTTTGTGTGCCCCTTTAAATGCTATGCACTTCGTATTATGTGTGAAATATATCTCAGCGACGTATATCAATTTGATTATACATGAAAACGTTTACCATAATGAAAATATGTTGCAAACAATCCCCCCCTTCTTTGTAACAGAATTCTTTTGTGTGGCCTTGTAATTGAAGAAAAACTATTTTTTACACTACATATTTTAGTGCACTTCGTAGATGCATATAAATTTGACTATGTTTGACCGGGTGTAACACCTTTAAAATTCTTTTAAAACGATTTTTCCTGAGAGGCCGTAATGTAACGGAAAATTTTGTATTGTCCCTGTAAATAAACTAATCATGGTAAAAACTTCATTTTCAATAGGCCTTGTGCTAGGGTAAATGTCAATAAGGTCCAAAAATTTCATGTCAATCCGAATATATTTACGAGAGTTAGAGTGTGGACAGATGGGTAGACGGCATTAGAAACTGAAAGCATAAACACTTTTCAACTATGCTGGAAAGAGTTAAAAATGATAGTAACGCTAATAAATATGAAGTGGGGTCAAGTACATTCAAAAGATTTGATAGTGAACTATACCATTGATTTTTTTATGCCAATTAGGCAATGCTTTTTGCTTTGGTCCATTTCTAGAAATGTCCTTTTGTATGTAATGGAAACATACGGGAGAAAAGTTCAAATCATTGATTATTTATTTATCGTCACTATAAAAATAAATAATTGATAGAACAGCAAATCTAGTGAAGCTTTCTGTGTTGGCAATCAAAAAAATAAATGAAATTTTCATGTTCAGGGGGAGGGGGAGATTCAAAAGTTCTTCATTTAACTCACCTGGTAGCACATACATAAAAAATAATTGTAAATTAAAAAAAAAAGAACTAAATTTTTAATTTTGAATTTTCTTAAAGTAAATTCCTGAATTTAGCACATCTAAAAAAAATTATTTATCTGAGAATTTGTTTTTAAAATAAAAGCATGGAAATCCAAATAAATTTTGAAGTATTTTAGTAGTAAATAGTATTTTACATTTTCCAATAAATGTCATTAATCTTGAGTCATAAGCGATTGTTGTCTCATAACAATTACTTTTGGTCTCTCACATTCTGAAAATCAAATCAGTATGCATACTTTTTGATAGCTTTGCCTGAAAGGCTCTTTATCTTAAAAAATTATAATAATAAATAAATGCTGTTTGATTGCACAGTATATAATAAGATCACCAAAAAAATTCATGTGTCTGAAATTAAAAGTAAATTTGCAAACATGTCGAAAAATTGCAAATCTGAATTAGAAAATGCCTTAGAAAATATTAAAAAAAATCTATTTTAAGAATTTCTAAAATATATTTCCATCCAAATATATATATATTTGTATATATATATATATATATATATATATATATATATATATATCTGTGGAAGAGTTTATTATTTTTATAATTTTTATACATTTTAGAACTTTCCAACAAAGTTGACAAGTGTTTACGCTTTCAAATTGTCTGGCCATCTTGCCGCGATCTAACTGTCTTAAATATTCACGGATTGTCATAAAAGTATTGGATATTATTAACATTTACTCTAGCACAAATCCTATTTCAAATGAAGTTTCTAGCATGATTAGTTTGTTTACACGGGCAGTCAAGAGTTTTTCGTTACATTACAACCTAGGGGAAAATAATAACACCCTGTCAAACATATTCAAATTTATATGCTTTTATGAAATGCTCAAAAATATGCCTTCTGTAAAATTTTTTCATCTCTTTTCTGTCTAATACAGAACAATAATAAAGTTTAGTCAAACTGTAGCTGAAATGTTAATTTTTGATTTTATCATAAAAGTATATTTTTATAATAAAATTTATACGTACAAATATCACTTGACATTTTTTAATTATTATGCGATCAAAGTCTTGGGGTTTACTAGCAATCTATAAATATGTGGGTCAATATCATTTATTACTTCAACCAATTACAACTTTCCACGTTCCATAGTTTATGGATTACATGACTGTGACAGACAGACATACATACCTAGGAGTGATCTTATGATAGTTCCGTTTTTATCTTTTAAGTATGGAAGCCTAAAAAGGGTGGGTAAGTCGAATTTCATTGATTCTATTTTGTTTGATATAAGTTCTTGAAAAGTGCTGAGAAATTTCTTATTTAAAACAAGTTGGAAATTGCACGTGAAGCGTAGCAAATGAGGTGCGTTCATACGATAACGACGTTAACGAGCTTATTTCGGATACAGTATAGTAATCGAAATCTTTGTGTTTCTGTAAATATGCAGGAAGTAATTTTTATTACACCTCAGCAACATATATCTTATTCATAAAATGTGAAATAGTTGAATATAATTGAAACAACCCGCAAACAATGTTTCCCCGTATAGTATTATGTAGTGGAATACTTTTGTGTGGCCCTGTAAATTAATTATAAAAATTCTTTGTATCACAGATTGTACAGAATGCATATTTTAGTATATACTTTATAGATTCATGCCAATTCTATAATGTTCGAATGAGTGTAACATCATAAAAATTCATTTGAATCTTTTTTCCCATTGACCGTAATGTAATGAAATACCTTTGATTGTCCATGTAAATGATCTATGCATCCGACTTTCATAACATTTGAAATGACTCGACAAAATTACGTAATTGTTATTTGTTTTAAATTTGAAGCGATTAAAATGCTTTTGAAACTTTTTCCTCATTGACCGTAATGTAACGGAATCATTTTGATTGTCCCTGTAATTGATCTATGCATCCGATTGTCGTAACAATTGAAATGACTCGATAAAATTACGCAATAATTACATGTTTTAAATTTCAAACGATTAAAATGCATTTGAAACTTTTTTCCCCATTGACCGTAATGTAATGGAATCATTTTGATTGTCCCTGTAATTGATCTATCCATCCGATTTTCATAAAATTTGAAATGACTCGACAAAATTATGTTATAATTTTTTTTAAATTTCAAACGATTCGGTTGGGTAGCTTTTGGGTTGTTATAGGCGGACAGACAGTCAGACGGACGGACTGACCGACAACAATAGGTGCTGCGTATTTACATAATCACGAACGCACCTAAAAACGGTGGGAATTCTGAACATCATAACATTAAAACAAAATTTGAATCATTTAGTCACATTCAATCATATCAATCATCTTGTGTATCATATCGATATTATATAATATCTACTTAATGTTGAAAGAAATTTATTCAGTAGTAAATTGCACAGAAAAGTCAATAGTAAATTGCATATTTTGCATTACTTCTTCTGCAATAGAAAATCAATCTAATACACAGAAAAAAAACAGATTTTTACTTTTGTCATACTTGGTATAAATATGAACTTAGTGCTTTCCCTGGAACAAAAGGGACTCTGTAGGGTATTATAAAAATATATATTTATCTCAAAAAGGGTATACTTTTGTGTCTTGTTTAAAAGGATTTTAAACTGTTTTTTTTACAATCCTCTGTTAACAGTAGAATTCTGCATATTTTCACGGTGAATTGGCGAATTTTGCGATATATTTTCACAACACTTGACGAATTTTGTAGTTTTTTCTCGTTTCTAATCGACGTACTTTGTATTTTTTTTTAACAAAGTTAGTCATACAGCGAATGTTATTCTTTTATTTGTTCACACAACTTATTGACAAAACTCGCAAGCTTTTTTCTTTTTTCTAATCAGTTCTTTTACGAATTACAACACAATCGCACATTCTAAATATTTTCTATTCTTGCGACGGAGTGACCAAATTTACAGTCTTCTTTCTCGATATACACATAACAATTTCATGATTTTTTACATGTAAATTATTTTTAAGTTTTGCATTCTTTTTCAATATCGAATGATAAATATTGTCGTTTCATCTTGAGACTGACTAACAAAATTCACGATATTTCCCAGGACCAACTGAAAATTTTCATGTTTTTTTCTTCGATGAATTGACGAATTTTAAGGTTATTTTTTTTTCAATTGTCAACGAATTTCGAATATTTTTTTGCGAGCAATCGACGAATTTTACATTCCCATATCCACTTCAACCATTTGACGACTTTTTTTGCTTTGATTAATTGACCAAATTCACAAGTCTCTTTCCTACACACATCAGCATGAGAAGAAATGGATCATATAAAGTAGTCAAAAGAGACCAAGGCTGAATAAAGTAGTGAAACAGGGCTGTCGATTGCTGCGTCCTTCCAAACTGGCCAAGAGTCAACACTATAAACCTGAATTAAAAGCTGTAGATTTTGAATTAATTTTTTCAAACTACAACTTAAATCAAAAATTCTACCAGAAGTACTTGTTCTAAATTTTGATTTTCTTATTTGAAAATTTTTGCTGTCTTGTAAGTTTCTGTACATAACCATGCATTTCTTTTTGTATGTTTTCTTCTGAAGGTAATTTTATAGGATTTGATTATAATAAAAATGTTTTTCTTTTCTTTTACAGACAAAACTATTGAAGATTCTGAATGGTTGAGAGATTTAACTAGTGATTAATATAAAAAATATGTTACTATATTTTGAGATACACCCTGTAAAAATAAGACATTCTTAAGCAAAAATAAGTTTTTATGCATTTATCAAAACTTGTGTTTTGATTTTTTACTTTATGTAATGAAACCTAAAGACTATAAGTGAGAAAAAAGACTCTGCAAGTATCTCTGTATATTTTTGTACTTTTTCTTTTAAGTGGTTAAAAATATTTTAAATTTATATTTCTCATAAAAATCAATTATATGGAGTAAAGGAATTTCCCTTTTTTTACACTACAAAGTATGGATGTTCAACTGATTGACACAAGAATAAAATCTTTTACTTGTAAAATATGCAATAAAGGCTTTTCTAGGAAATGGAAGTTAAATAAGCACAGTTTTGTTCACAGAAGAGAGAAGCTTCACATTTGTGAAGTATGTAATAAAGGATTTTCTAGCAAAGATCGTTTAGCTAACCACGCTTTTGTTCATACTGCAGAAAAGCCTCACATTTGTGATGTCTGCAATAAAGGATTTGCTACTAAATATCGTTTACATAACCACACCTTTATTCATACTGGGAAGAAGCCTCATGTTTGTGAAATATGCAATAAAAGATTTTTAAGCAAACATCATTTACGTAACCATATCTTTGTTCATACTGGAGAGAGGCCTCACATTTGTGAAGTATGTAATAAAGGATTTTTTAATAAATATCATTTAAATAGGCATATTTTTATTCATACTGGAAAAAAGTATCACACTTGTAAAATATGCAATAAAGAATTTTCTAGAAAGTATATTTTAGATAATCACAAATGTGCTCATGCTGCGAAGAAATCTTATGTTCGTAAAGCACGTAATAAAACATGTTCAACTAAAACAAAATTGAAAATGCACCCTCATATTCATACTAAGAAAAAGCTTTATTTTTGTGATGTATGCAGTAAAGACTTTTCTATTAAATATGAATTTAGCAAACACCAGCTTATTCATAGGGATGAAAAGCCTCATATTTGCGAGGTGTGCAAAAAAGAATTTGCTAGTGAATTACATTTAAATGAGCATTCCTTGGTTCATACTAATGAAAAACCTCATATCTCCGAGGTGTGCAAAAAAGAATTTGCTAGTGAATTACATTTAAATGAGCATTCCTTGATTCATACTAATGAAAAACCTCCTATCTCCGAGGTGTGCAAAAAAGAATTTTCTAGAGAATCACATTTAAATGATCAGTCTTTGATTCATACTGATGAAAAGCCTCATATCTCTGAGGTGTGCAAAAAAGAATTTTCTCGTGAATTACATTTAAATGAGCATTATTTGATTCATACAAAGAAAAACCCTCATATTTCTGTGGCATGCAATAAAGAATTTTCAAGTAAATCAGACCTAGATAGTCAACTCTTTGTTCATACTGAGAAGAAACCTCATATTTGTGAGATATGTAACAAAGGATATTCAAAACTGGAAAGAAACGATTCGGCTTTAAAGTGGGAAGAAAATTTTCTAAAAAATTACATTTGAATGAGTGTTCTCCAGTATTATATGAAGGTCGGAAATTCACAATTTATAAAGTAGGCCATAAAGGATTTTTCAATTAAAACTTGTTTAAATAAACACTTTTAATGAAAGTGTCATGGAAAACCTTTTGCTTTAGAAAAAAGTAACAAAATATTTCCTAGAAAAAGCGATAACTTACGGCATTTTTTTACAAATTTTAACGCACATTTATAGTTGTTAGGTATACAATAAGATTTTTTCATAATTTTTATATAAACGTTAATTTTTTATCTGTATCATTACTTCGGATTCACTAATATTTGTTTACTTTACTATTGGAAAAATGTATTTCTTACTTTATGGCATATGTAATTATGGATTCTTAGTGATATAAAGTCATTCTATATAGTCATGATTGTACATAATTCTTTCATATGTCAAATAATCAAAAAAGGAATTTGCTCAGAAATCGTATTTAAACGAATATCTTTGAATTAATACCACTGAAATCTTTTTCTTCAACTCTAAATATGCTAACAAATGGTCATTTGATCAGTACTAAATGAAAATATTTTGATTTGAACTGCAAGTTTTTGCATAAAATGAATAAAATATAAATCACATCAGAGTAATCGCATCGATAAGTTAAATAGTTTCAAATTAAGACCTGGTGTGAAAAATTTTTGTTTGAAATCTTATTTCAGGGAAAATGTTTTCGTATTTTGTAAAATAACCTTGAAAGTCATTCAGAAACATCATAGTGAGAAGTTCTTCATGAGTAGCATTTATGCCACTGCATATTTCTCGAGATTTATTCATAGAGAATCATCCAAGTTATGAACTAAAGTGGCGTATTTCATTTAAAAGTTATTGTTTTAACTAAGATGTGCCTTTAAATGATGAATTTTAGAAGTATTAACAGAAATGTTTTAGAACAATTATATCGTACATAATAATATGCGCCAACTTAGTATAGAAAATTTAAGGGAAAACTAAGATAAATCTGTAAACAGTATACCAAGTGCCTCTTACTTGTTTTAATGTTCTTGTAATTTCATAAGAATATGCATTTCATTGAAAAAAATTAAAAATAAGTAAAAAAAATAATAAAAACTCAAACATAAGTTTTACTGGTATTCCGAATGTATATTTTTTAAATTGTTATTTTTCTCTCATTACATAGTATTAAATATGATTTAAAATATGCGACATTTTAAAATAGTATTCTGTTTACATATATTCAATCTTTGTTGACAATATTGAAAGTTTGGAAGAAAATTTTAACACCATTAACACCAATAATTAATCCTATTTTCAAAACTAATATCAATCTTAGTAAAACTTTACATTCACATTTTCACCTTTTATTATAAAATTGATTCATTTTTTTAAACTGTGGTTTTTTAAATTATATAAGTTCAGTAATAGGATTCGGCTGGTTTGCTAGAACCGTTGCTTACATTTTTCTTGATTTCAACCAACTAGTTTTTAATATAAAAAAATGTAACTTTTATAATTAATGCAATTCAATGCTGTTGTAAAATATCAATAACACGCATATACCCCCAAAGTATACAAAAAATATTTATGATTTCCATGAGAATTATTCTGCTGTTCGTTCAAAGACAATATATATATATCGTGTGTGTGTGTGTATCCGAATTTTCATTTGAATGCAAAAAATAAGATTTTAAAATCGTTTCTAGCCTTATCATAAAAATTATTTTACACAAAATAATTTTCAAACAATAGCCATGTAATCAGCTAAAAAAAAGGAAATGTATTTTTTAAGCTTATTTTTATTTAATTTTTGCATAATTGTTAAAATAAATTTTCACTGGGTAGTGTAATCAGCTTAAGAAAATTTTCACATGAACATTTTTAAGTGTAATCTTCAAAACACAGATAATTTTCAATAGATTAAATTCCAGTTATCATTTTTCATATATTTTTCTAAAATTTATGTATGTAAAATGAAATTTTTAGGAAGTTTCTTCTATATTTATGTTTGTTTTATTATTATTATATTTATTTATGTATTTTTAAGTGTAAATTAGTTCATTCATAATTCTGAATGTAGTTTGATGGACATATATTTTTTGCATCCCCTTTTTTTATTATTAACTAGTACTTTACTAGTACTTTGCTTTCAGTTTATGTAATTTTAAGTTAATCAAGTATAATTTATATGATGTTTTCCAAAGTGCATGAATAGTTCGTGATTCTATAATATCTGTCTTTAAAAGCCCAAAACATAAAAGTTCATTAATATGACATTTCAAAAGGTAGGAGAAACTTTGATGGTGCATTACCTGAATGTCAGTTACATGTTCCTCATTTTCATGAGACTGTCATATAATTCAGATGTGTGACTATTCTTTTATGCTAGTGTACTGATTTATAAACTATTGATTTTATTTACTATGATATGCTGTAAACATAGTCAATTTATTTTTAAAAAGATTTTTTCATCATAAGTATTTTTATCTGTTGCTCAAAAATAAGAATAAACAATTTTGTAACACTACCTTCAGCTGTAGAATTACATTTTAAAAAATAAAAATTTTATCTTTTAAAAATTTGTAGAGTTTCTTTTCTTTTTGAAAAACATCACTTAACAAAAAAAAAATCTCATTAATAATATTGTAATATGGACAAATCTTGTGTCTATGTGTAAGTACTCAAATTTTATCTAAAAAAACTGTATTGATGTCGACTAAATTTCGTATCCTACCGTTTCATGATAAGAGAAGACGACTGGGCTTGAAATGTACAGGAGCAAATGGGGAAAATATTAATATTTATGAAATTATGGCAAATATTACACCATTTGGTGTAATAATAAATATCTGCCTGGTTCATGCAATAATTCAAACACATTATTACTGATTTATATCCAATGCTAGTATATAACTGCTTCAAAAATCATGGAATGTTATTCCGCATTTCATTTTCATTAGATTTAATAAAAAGAAAAGAATGAATATTTTATTATTGGCAGGTTTGTATTGTAGAAAAGTACATTTCAAAATGACAAATAATTTCTACAAATACAAATATCAGGATATTTTTCGTTCCTTGTTCAATTTATTAAATAGTCCAATAATTGAACAAGACAAAAAGAAATGAGTATTTAATGCAGTGATAATAATAATTAGCAATGTGAAACACAATCTCTGTAGCTTTCACGAAGCATTAAAATTAAATATTAATTAATTAATCTGGTTCCTATTCTCATCAGATTATTTGGGGGTTAGTGAGCATATATTGGAAGCAGTAGAGTCCTTAATATTTTAAATAATTGTATCTTGATGTTGTCAAAAATGTATTATTAGTTGTTGCATATTTTATCATTTTAGATTATATAGGCTTGTGTAGAAAAAATAATCAACACCACACAATTTATTACAAAACGTTTTCTCTACTCATTTAAATTTCATAATTGTGAAATAATTATTTAAAAGTAAATTAATGATTATCATATTTCATTTTTTAATGGAATTTTAAAGTAATTATGAAAGTTATTTTAGTAATATCTCTTTTCATTTTTTTTACTCATTCACACTGTAAATATTGGTAGAAATGGCCCCACCATAAGCATCTGTGCTCATGGACCAAAATTTGTAAATGGGTCCCTAGAATCAGCATTGGTTGTGGATTCATAGAGGGATTACTTTCAGGGTACAGTAGACTCCCTTAAATCCGCAACCCGAAGTTCTGCAACTCTCTAAAAGCCGCATATAATTTACAGATGCAAACAATTAAACATTCTGTTCAGATGTAGAGACAAAATTTGACTTTTTTTTATTTTTATATCAATTCCATATATATTTTAATTTATAATTTTCGTTAATATTACTGAGTTCATGTGTTTCATGTAGGAAGAATAAGTTTATTTCTGAAAAAGTTTAAGATATTGCTGATATAACTGACAATACAATCTTCTTACCAATATTTATGTATTAATCAAATTTTTTTGGATATTAAGTCTTGCTAAACCTGAAATAAAACTTCTTTATTTTATTATTTTGATATGAATTAGAAATGTATCTTTATAAAACAAATTTCATATGAAAATTGCATCTTATTTTTATAATAAATATTTAATCATACATTATTGATTATTAATTTGATTTTGCTTTTAATATTTTAATCATGTTAGAAATTATCTAAATTTTTATTATTTTAGTTTATTACTTATTTTAATGTTTTATTATATTGTAAGCCTTCATAATAGTTTTGACTTCATTGTTAATTACATTCAAATAACGGTTAAAAATATGTAATCAAAGGAATGATCAGAAATTTGCAAAATTCTAAAATCTGCAAAACTCTGGTCCCAACCTGTGTGGATTTGAGGCAGTCTACTATATTTTGAAATACTTTCTGGCAGAATATAATCTACGAAATAGATTTAACTGTGATGAAACAATGTCTATTCATTATGTAATGTTTCAGAAACCGCTGATAGAAAGAAGGGGAAAGATTTAATTGAAACAAAGATTGAGTAACACATTGATTTTGACAAATCAAATGGAAACAGAAGTGCTTCAAAAAATAAAAGTAAGCAGACACAATTGCTAAAAAAAATTAAAAGTTATTCAGTGTTTTTTAAGCTCTCGTAAAATACATGGATGATCATGAGGGTATTTAAAAGGTTTTCATCAAAATGAAACGCCGATTTGCAAAAAAGAAACCAAAAAATATTATTGATTTTGGCTAATGTGTCCACTCACAAAAATGATGCTGGGTCAATTAATCTAATCAATATCAAGCTTCAGTTAATTCAGTGAATTCGAGCAAAATTCAACCTTTAAAACAAGAAATTGTTTGATCCTTTAAAGTTCTTTATAGGAAACAAGTCATTAAAATGTCAATGACACAAAAACATTCTCAGGAATGTATAAGGAAATTAGACTTTTGACTGAATTGCATTTTGTGAAAAGATCTAGAAACAATTTGATCAAAAAATTTTTTTCAAAATTGTTTCACAAAAGCATAATTTATTAACTGAAAAGACAAAAGCACGAACCCTGATATATCGGACGATAAAAAAATAATTTACTCGTATATTTTCGAGATGAGAATTTCTGATTTTTATATTTCTTGGAATCTGAGTTCAAAAAATTTATTGATGTAGACAAGAGCAACAAGACAGAACCTGAAGATGCCCTGTCGACATTGAAATAAGATGAAAGAAAAGAAAGTGGTGGAGAGGCAGTTAAACCTATACCACCACTCCCTGCTATTAAGCAGGCTTTAATGGCAGTCTTTTGTCACTTCAAGGCTCAAGATAGTAATTATTATGTTTTGTACACATTTTAAAAATAATTATATTTGCTCCAGCAAAATTTCAAATAAATAAACCATTTTAAATGATTTCCTTAAACCTGTATAAATAATGTAAATTACAAATAAAAAAGTTCTGACTAAATTCAAACGAGATGCATTAAGTATAATGTAAACCATGACATTAATTTATTAGATTTTTGTTTCGTGTTAATACCTGTACTTATTTTATATAATTTGATTAATCATTGTATTATGCTATGAATTGATTACATTGCAGATTGTTATTTTAATTTTTAAATACATATAAAATATTACAGTTACATTTCTCTGTTTAATTAAATAACTCACTTAACTAAAAATTATTAATGGAACCACCAATATTTGTTTAAAAGGGGTCGACTGTTAAACTTTTCATAAAAAAATTAACTTTTGTTAGTGACTGACAATCAGTTGCCCTTTAGTGATGAAATTATCTTACTTACAGAATATCTCCTGTAATTTCGAACAAATTAATAATTCACAATAGCAGTAGGAAAAAAAAACATATTTTTAACTTAGTTTGAAAGTTGTTTATAAAGTAATAGTATCCTAATTTTAATAATAAAAAAACTGCAAGTGAAAACAAAAAATAAATAATGTTCTTTGTACAGATTTACATAGCTATATAATGCAAAAATAAATAAATGTATGAAATGTACAAGATATTTAAAAATAAACCTCTTTTAGAGGATTAACATTAGCGTGTGGGTGTTTTTGCATTAGTGAAGTCGACACTTAATCAACTCCATCCATAATAACGTTATTGGGGGAAAATAAGAAAACTGGTCTTGTAGCAATAGTAGGGCTGCCATTTGCGACTATGTTTCAATTCTATTTCACACCACTTTTTCAAAACAAAAATCTTTTGTAGGGAATTCAACAACTTTTGCAAGAGAAATATACTACAAAATGTATTCTTTTTTAAAAAGTGGTGGAAACAAAAATAAAATTGTCATATGTGTTATCCCTGCAATCGCAATACTGCATAATGAATATGCTTATAAAATACAAGTTGGGATAGATTAGTTTCAGTATGTAACCATAAAATAATGAAAAAAAATCTGAAAAATTGATTTACCTCAGAAAAATTTATTTTAAATTTATATAATTGTAATTATTACAAATAATAAAGGATATATCAACTTTTATCATAAAAGCATGCATTATTCAAGTATTTAAAAAAAATTCATGCAACAAATCAATTTGCAGTTTTCCATATAGGTTTTAAGAGTGTATTTGTGCAGCTTATATCCCAAAAGTTTTAAGGTATTTATGCAGTTTTATTTAGACATTTATTGATTAAAATCTATCTAATTCTGCTAAATATTTATTTTGGTATTATTTTATTAAATGTAAGTTTTTGACACTTTTCGACATAAATGATGGCTTAAATTGGGTTAAAACCTTGGTTGAAATTGTCACATGTCAAAAACTTGCTAACCCTGAAAAATAATAATAAGTAACTTTAAAATTTATACAAACTAGTTTTTCTTGAATAAATTTGTTTTTCTAATGAATTTTTAGATATTTTCATTTTACTTGTATTAATAATTATTTTTTATGTAAACAACTTATTTCTGTTTCAATATAAAAATGGATAAATGTTTTTTTATATTAAATAAATTGTATAAAATATGAAATGATTAATCATTTCATTACAGCTATTACCTATTGGTAATAGGAGGAGTCATTTAAAGCTTTAATAAGGGAGAATGGGGTAGTGTGGGGCACTTTTTACAAAAGTAATAAAATCAACTTTGTTTGACACAAAAACAAAAATTCTAATTTAAAAGGTGCAAGTGCAAATTTAAGCACTTTCTAATCTTATTGGACAATATAAAAACAGAGCATGCAAAAGCCATTTTATAATTAAAGAAATTTACATGTTTTAGGAATCATAGAACCCACAAAATATGCTTTTATAAAATGTCTGCCTATGAATTTGTGATTTTGTCTCTAGTGACACAAATTTTGTACGTGCTCTATCTCAAGAACCAATGAACGGAATTTAATAAAACTTTAGACTCAGTTAGTCAATGATATAAATAGGTGCTGATTACTTTTTGTCATAAATTACCTAAAAGGTGGCCCTGTTATACAGCATTTTTTCTGATTTCTGAAATAACTATATCTAAAGAACTAATGCACAGATTTTCATAAAACTACAGATTCCGTTATCCCTTTATATAATATGAGTACCTGGTACCTGGCATTCTTTAATAACTACATTTTTTTTAATAAATATTTATTTGGGTAGTTTAAAAAGTGAAAAAATATGTGGAAAATAATCCTCAGCAGGAAGCTCAATCACTTATTCTGGGATTAATTTCAATTTACATAACCTGTCTTCACAAGTTCTGTACATCACTTTGAATTAGAAGTGTGCAATAATTATAAGACAACTGTGTGAAGAAATTCAGTGTGCAACTTATATACTTATTCGTTCTCCTCCCGAAAAAAAATCTACTAAAAATTACTAGAGTATAAGCACATGCCTGTCAACATTCAAGGTTTATTTCCATTTCATGTACTTAATAGTTGAAGATAATAAGTATAAAAGTAAAAATAGTCTTTTTAAAAACCCTATTTTATATCTGCATTCACTATTTATTGTAGAAAATTATGTCTAATTTTATGATTGTAATTCATAAGTTTTGCATTTTTTCAAACAAATTCTGTTACAATGACTTGATTGTCATATTCACTGAACTCAATTGCATAAAATTCAGTCTTTTCAAGCTTGGAAGTTAGCGAGAGCAAATGAATTTATTACAATGAATTTATTACCTTTTTTTGCGTTACTTGTTTTTTAAGATAACCAAGTAAAAAAAGCATTAGTTAAACTTTCATTTTGTATTTCTAAATATATTTTTAAAGTATGGTCATAATTAAAAAAAAAATAAAACAGTTAATTGATTAAAGCCTCATTTTAAAAATATATATTACATACTTTATTTTTTATTCACGTTTTCTGTTTTGAATGTTAAAAATATTTCATTGTTTTAGTTTCACAGACAGTTGGGCTATTTTGGCGAATGTATTAAGCACATCATTAAATCTATTGTTCTTGTAAATATCCCACATACTTAACTGTAATGAATATTAAGCAATTTATTACCAGTTGCAGGCTACAGGTAGAATGATTTAAAATTAATTTATTAATTCTTAAAGCATTGTATTGTGAATCTTATTCTATATTGTTTTATTATTCTTAATATACTGGTCAACACACATTTTTACAATTCAATTATATAAGAAAAGGTGAGAAAAGTCCGTTACAAAATTTCATCTCAAACTAATTTGAGCTAAATGAAAGAATATGAAAACAACTTTTATATAAATTACAACAGAATGTCCTACATTCAGTTAAGTACAGTTTATGTTGCATTAAAAATATGTATATTCATTTTAAATCAGATTTTTTTTCCTGCTTTATTGGTCCTATTGTGTAACATATGCTTGCTGTAGACTCATTTGCAAAATCTTGCTTATTGTTTTCTGCAAGTCAAAGGGATAAAGGGAAAATTTAATGATCGTAACAAATAGAATTCATACAATTATAGCAGTCAAAAACACAATTTTTTACTAATGACTTGTAAATGTTTCTTGCCGGAGGTTTTGAGAATTTTATATAATTCACAAGAACGTTAAGAAATGAAGCATATTCAAATACAAAGTATTTTATTATTATTTTTACATATTTAACTTCATATGCAAATAATAACAAACAATTAATTATAATAAGTATAACAAAAGAATCTGCTCATAGCATTACATAAAAGACATTTTAAATACATGCATTTGAAAAAAATTAATAACTTTCTGTCAGCTTAGACATGCTAAGTATAAATGACATTAAAACAAAATAGAGTAAATAGAAATGAAGTTACTGAGAATTAAGTCAGAAATTCGTTTAATCTTTATTTTTTTAACTTAAAATACATCAATCACAACTTAATCTTATTGAACTAAAATATGTGAATCTATCACAAAAATATTAGAAGCTAATGCTGCAAAAATATATAAACAAAAAACATGCCTTAGTAATAACTAAATCTGTAGGGTGTTCTAAAACGGTTAAAACTTGCTTTAATTTAAAAGTAAAACAGAAATTAGAATTATGTTGATGAAAATGTCATCCCATACATTTTTATAAGGTTGCGCATTCTTAATTTTTATATGATTTATCAGTCCAAAAAGTTATATTTAAGATTTTTAAACCATGCTCCAAAAAGTAAAACAAACATTCTTTATTTAATGAGTAAAAATCACTGGATCAGAATGCTTTAAATTTCACAAAACTTTGGAAATTTCTGATAAAAAGATATCTTCATCTATTTTTAGTACTAGAAAATTACAAAATTTCCTGAAATACAAAGTATAGCTAATTGAATTTTAGTCATAGAATAATTTAATTTTCCTTTATCTTTATTCGTAACAGCAGAGTTAAAAATTTTTAAATATGAAACTTGGGGCTGTATTAAACTTTAAACAGTGTAACTGTTTTAATTAATCGCAGTTTAATTTAATAAAATATTGTAATAGTAACATAATATTGTATCCTTTTGATTGAATTTTTTTGAACAATGGCTAGCGTATCTCCATCAAGTAAAATATTAAGGTTTGTTTTAACCTGTTTAGGACACGCTAAGTATGAAGAAGCATGAAATTTATCTTTTTTTATCTATAATCCATAAGAATAAATATTTTACTAAATTTGTTTAGTTTTTAAAAAATATTAACTTTGTTAATTTAACTTTTGTCTGTAAACTCAATAATTATATTTACACTCTTCAGAACAAATATTTCATAAATCACACATTTAATAGAATTAAATAGAATAAAGCAAGAAACATTTTCTCAAGGAAATTTACTGTCATTTTGAAATTGATTATAACATACTTCATATGTGAAGCAATGTCTTCCTGTTCTGAGGAAAATTTCCTTTCTGTTTTCAAAATCTGTTGCTCTAATTTTATACATAACTAAGTTAAAAAAAATCAGTTTCAATCATAAAACAATAAATAAAAATATTATATATATAAACAAATTTTATGCAACTTTTGAAGATATTTTCCTCCTAAATGTAACATTTGTTACGAATGATGTTAGCTATACACAACTCATTAATATTTTTCAAACAAAGATTACATGATCAAAAAAATATACAAATACAAGACTATTTCAGAATTATTCAGTCTGTCTTCGTTAGTAGTCTAATATAGCAGCATTTTTTTTATTTCTGATATTTTTTATTGCTGTATGAAACTTCTATTATTAGTTATAGATTCTGTTAATGTCTGTAGTTTCAGTTACTTTAAAACTTTCTCCCTTGCAATATATACTGATATGAATCAAATTTGCTATTTATAAACAAAGGAATCATTTCTATACTTTAAATGCAATAGAATGTACTTTCTTTAATTATTTGTACTTTCTTTAATTCCATTATTCAGAGTAATGGATTTAATTGGTCCATTTAAATATTCACTCCTACACTGTGAAGAAACAGATAGGCCTATCACTATTTTTGTCTATCTTAGTTTTCGTACCTTTTTCAAGGTGGTAATGAGCATTTCCTGGTGGAATTTCAATGGCATTAACTATAAAGGAATGAGTCTAACAGGTCCATTGTGCCTGATTGTATACCCTTAGAAAAATAAGTTTTTAACAATTTTCTGAAAGAACACATGTGCATGTTCTGAAGAAATTCTGTTTGACATTCAAAGCAAATAATCATTTAAACTATGGTGCTGTGAAAACATAATACACATAGAATCCAAAATATATCACAGAATACTATAGAAAGAATTACTCATATAATTTAGATATTTATGTTTGCAAGCGACCATGAGTAACATCAACATTTAGTAACAAATCTACATATACTGAGAAAAGAATGATTGATCCCCGTTACGAAACAGAACATCAATTTTATAGTTAATAATTGTTTTAGTTACATAAACTTAGAGGAAATAATAAAAGACAAGAAAGCATTTTATGTAGATGTTTGAAAACAACAAAAGGTATTGTTTAAAGTTTTTAAATATCGAAGTCTATGGAGATAAACAAATATAGACTTATTACAAATAAACAGAAAATTAAATGCAAAATATACCTGTTTGTACAATTGTTGTTAATATTATACCATTATTGTTATTAAATATACAAATGTGTGTTAATATAAGTTTCAAATACAAGATTATTTGCCTGACGCAGAGTTAAAATTTCACTTATTTTTTTCAATAACAAAATTACAAATCATTGCAATCATTTTTTACTAATTTTCTAGTGTTTTAAAAAGCAGTGTTTAAAAAATGTATCCTATTTATAAAAATAGAAATTTGCATTTTTTGAAGAAACATCGATATAAAAAACTGAGCAAATGTTGTCCAGTAACAGAGATTATGTGTTTTATTTCAGGAATAACTTTTGGTAGGTTTTCATTTAATTTAAAAAAAAAATAGATTTTTTTATTATGCTAATATAAATTAAAAAAAATTTAAATTTGATTTAATAACATTGTTGTTATTCAATACAATTTGCATCTTAAAAAATGAAAATCTTTCTTAAAAAGTTCATAGAAATTGATTTTATCTGTTGGCGACATTTCTTTTTTTAAATGGGACAACAATAGTCCCAAGACTGATGGATAATCAAAGTTCAACTATATTCTGAATAAGGTAACATTTGTAAAATCTTGGAAATGCAAAAATTACATTCTAATAGAAAATTTATCTTTCATATTTCACATATGTAAGATTATTTCTCCGTATGAGTACGACGATGTTTATTTAAAGATGATTTCTGGTTAAATCTTTTATCACACACGTCACAAAGATATGGCTTTTCTGCGGTATGAATACGTATGTGATCATTTAGAGCAGGTTTTTGGGTAAAACTTTTCTGGCAGACATCACAAACAAAAGGCTTTTCTTCAGTATGGATTCGCAAATGCATTTTTAGACTTGATTTTTGAGTAAAACCTTTGTTACATATTTCACAAATATAAATTTTTTCTTTAGTATGAATCTTATAATGATTATTTAAATCACCTTTCCGATAAAATCCTTTGTCGCATGTATCACAAATAAAAGTCTTCTTTTCATTATGGAAAAGAAGATGCGTTTTTAAAGAAGATTTTAAAGAATATGCTTTGTCACACAATGTACACATGAAAGCTTTCTCCTTAGTATGAACAAACATGTGTTTATTCAACTCAGTTTTACGATAAAATTCCTTGTGGCATATTTCACAAATAAAATTTTTCTCTTTATAATGAATACTAAGATAGTGACGTTTCATATCAGATTTTGCAGAAAAACCTATATTGCATATTTCACAAGCAAAAGGCTTTTCCTTAGTATGTGTAAGATAATGTCTACTTAAATTATTTTTATGAACAAATCCTTTAGAGCACATTTCACAACTAAAAGGTTTATTCTCATTGTGAACAAGAAGGTGCTGTTTTAACTGACACATTAGACTGTAACCTTTATTGCATATCTCACAAATGAAAGGTCTCTCTTTATCATGAGTCTTATGATGTGTTCTAAAATTAGACTTCTGAGAAAATTTTTTACCACATATATCACAGGCGAAGGGTTTCTCTTTTGTATGAATGAGCATATGTGTATTTAAATGGCTTTTGCGAGAAAATCCCTTATTACACACTTCACATACAAGAGGTTTTTCTTTAGTATGTGTAAGGAGATGAGAATTTAAGGCATGTTTGTAGGGAAATTTTTTACAGCAGATCTCGCAATTAAAAGGTTTTTCTTTGGTATGAACACGATTATGAGAAATTAACTTATTTCTTTCGGAAAATCTCTTATTGCAAACATTACAAAGAAATGGTTTTTCTCCAGTATGAATCAGGTGATGTGTATTTAAATGTGCTTTTTGAGTAAAGCCTTTGGTGCATATCTCGCAAATAAATGCTTTCTTTTTCGAATGAATACGTTCATGCACTTTTAAACTATCTTTTCTGTGAAATCCTTTATTGCATTCTTTGCATATGAAAGGCTTCTCTCCGCTATGAATGTGAATGTGCTGCTTTAGAGTGCTTTTTATGGTAAAACGTTTATTGCATATCTCACAAAGAAAGGGCTTCTCATTAATATGAATACGATTATGTACATTTAAATCATATTCTCGAACAAAACCTTTAGCGCATATTTTACAAATGTAAGGTCTCTCATTGGTGTGTTTGCGCTTAAAATGCATTTCTAAACAACTTTTTTCAGAAAATCCTTCATTGCATATCTCACAAATGAAGGGCTTGTCCTCAACATGAGAACGGTAATGTCTATTCAACACAGCCCTTTTAGAAAAGCTTTTATTGCATACTTCGCAAATAAAGGCCATTTCGCTGATGTATATAAGATAATTTAAATAGAATTCTTGAAAATTATCTGGTTCAGAGGGTCCCAAAGTGTGCTCCGCGGAGCCCTTGGGTGCTCCGCCTATACATTTTAGGGGCTCCGCGACATCCTAAGAAAATAAAAAAAAACATGAAATAAATTAGCATATTGCAAAATAAGTATTTTTTACTCATGTAGGAATTTGTGTGTGTGTGCTAACTATAAATAATTCAATCACGGGGTTGAAAAATGCATTTATTAAAATATCAATAAGCTTGTTAAATTCATTTTTAAAAATGTACTGTATATACAGGGTGTTTCGCTACCAGGCCGACAAACTTTGAGGGCTGATAGTAGACATGAATACAATCATTATTAAATAGGAAACCATGGGGCGCAAACGTCTTCCGTAGGAGCTAGGGACCATTAAAGTTAAAGGTCCAAAACTTCAAACGATTACAAAAAACGGAAAAAAGGGTGGATTCGTTTGCGGTTTTCGTTAAAATCATTCTTTATATTACGATTTGTTTGTAAAAAAAATTTTAATGGTTACGTTCAAAAATTATCGATAGAGAGCGCTTTAGACTTTACAGTAACAAACAACTACTTTTTACGCTTATTTTGTGCACGGGGTTGAAATCATTCTAAAGTTCAGACTTTAACTTAAATTTTAAACCCAAAATCGGAAACATTGTTATCGGGTAAGTAGCGAAAATTGAACTGTGAACAGAGGAGGGGATTTTGAAGCTCATAAACATTTGACAAACAAATCGGTTTTGTTGCGGTTTGCGTGTAGGTCATTCCCTTGGTAATAATTTTATTCAAAATGGCGTACAGCATTGGTGTCCCCATTTTTTCATTGAGAGCGCTTCCGACACATCTCCGAAATTTCAATGGCATTACTCCTGGGTGTTTTACTGCCAGACCAACATACTTCCGGGAAGTGTTAGGGATGCAAAGATGACTCGGAATCATATTATAATGTAACGTCGAAAATGCCTTTTTTACGAGTTAGGGTTAAAAGAAGCAGAGAAAAAAGTAGCTTGATATTTCTACAACACGTTCTGTCGAACTTCTAGTAAAAGCACGTGTTCCTCTTTCGTTGCGCCACTCTATAGCACGATGTGGCTCCTCCGCATTTTACCAATGATGCTCGCAGACACCTCAACGTAACATATGGACAGCGGTGGAAAGGTAATGGTGGCCCGGTTCGTTGGCCTGCCAAATGTCGCACCTCCTTCATTATATCAAATACTTTTTGTTACCTACTTTTATCTTATTACTGTATAATTGTTCTGTATTTTTGTAAATAAACATTGCTGGGTGGGACTAGTTGAGCTCAAACTAACTGGTACCCCCCCACCCACCTGGCTCAATCTGAATCTGAATCTGAACCTGTGTGGACTTCTTCTGCTGGGGTCAAATGAAAAGTAAGAGACTACCGTACCGTCAATGGAAGACCCCTCAGCTCGAATTTCTGTAACTTCCAGAAAGCTATCCGAGATGCCAGGAAACTTTCAAAGCGTGAGGAATTGCATGCGACGCTGCTGTCAAGCATGCCCGACTACTTGTGATCGTAATTTCGGACGCCTTTTGTAGTAAAACCTTTAACTAAATTGCTTTCTACCACAGTAACGTGTTGCTGTTTCACTACCTGTTTCTGTTGCTTTTTTACCTGCTTCTTTTAACCACAGCTCGCTAAAAATGCATTTTCAACATTACAATCCTATGTGATTCCGTGTCGCTTTGCATCCCTAACACTTCCTGTAAGTATGTTGGTTTGGTAGTAAAACACCCAGGAGTAATGTCATTGAAATGTCGGAGATGTGTCGGAAGCGCCCTCTATCAAAAAATGGAGACACAAGAACTGTAAATCATTTTGAATAAAATAATTACCAAGGGAATGACCTACACGCAAACCGCAACAAAATCGAACAGTTTGTATAATGTTTATGAGTGTTTAAAATCCCCCCTCTGTTCACAGTTCAATTTTCGCTAGTTACTCGATCCCAATGTTTCCGATTTCGGGATTAAAATTTAAGTTAAAGTCTAAACTTTAAAATAATTTCAACCCCATGCACAAAATAAGGGTAAAAAGTAGTTGTTTGTTACTCTAAAGTCTATAGCGCCCTCTATCGGCAATTTTTGAATGTAACCGTTAAATTTTTTTTTACAAACAAATCGTGATATAAAGAATGATTTTTGCGAAAACCGCAAACGAATTCATCCTTTTTTCCGTTTTTTACTTTCTTCAATCTTTACAAGAAGAAAGTATTGAATTCATAAAAATTTTCGACGGATTTATACGTTTTAGAAGGTCCTGAACACGTTTTGACTATTTTTAGAAAATGTCTGTCTGTGAGTCTGTCCGTCTGTCTGTCTGTCTGTCTGTATGTGACAAAAAATTTGTGGGCGCTCTATCTCAAGAACTAATGCTCGAAATTTAAAATTTTATATTCAGTTAGACCTTGATATGAATTAGTGCCTATTGGTTTTTGGTGAAAATTGGCCTGCAGGTGGCGCAGCTATACTACGTTTTTCATGATTTTCAAGATTGCTATATCTCAAGAACTAATGCACAGAATTTCACGAAACTTCAGATTCTGTGATCCCTTGATATACATAGACGCTGACTAAGTTTTGGTGTAAATTAGCCAGCAGGTGGCGCTGCTATGCCACGTTTTTCATGATTTTCCTGATAGCTATATCTCAAGAATTAATACACAGAATGTCACCAAACTTCAGATTCCGCAATACCTTGAGATACATAGTCGCTGATAAGGTTTTGGTGTAAACTGCCCTATAGGTGGCGCTGCTATGCTACATTTTGCACGATTTTTGCGATAGCTATATCTCAAGAACTAATGTAGAGAACTTCATCAAATTTTAGTTTCTGTTACACTAGAATATATAACATAATTACACACTGGTTACATTTTGGTATTAATCTTGCAACAGGTAGTGCAGCAATGCTGCATTTTGTACGATTTTTCCGATAGCTATATCTCAACAACCAACGCACAGAATTTCATTAAACTTCAGATTTTGTTATAAAATGACATATAACATAATTACACGATGATTACGTTTTTTTATAAATCCTTCAACTGATGGTACTGTTGTGCTATATTTTACACGGATTTTTTAAACTAGCTATATCTCAAGAACTAATGCACATAATTTATCAAACTTCAGATTTTTTTACACCATAACATAATTAGACGCCTTTTTACGTTTTGGCATAAATTGTCCAAGATATGGTGCTGCTGTGCAACGTTTTGCAAATTTTTTGTTATAACTATATCTCAAGAACTAATGGACGAAATTCCATCAAATTTCAGATTCTGTTAGGTCTTGACACAAATAAATGCTTATTAGGTATCAGTATAAATTACCCAACATGAGGCACTACTAAGCTCTTTTTCTCAGAATATTAACCTTCCTACCCTGTTCAAATCTTACTCATTCTTGATTAAAACCATTTGACACCAGAATTGTTATTTAAAACATTTAAATATATTTAATTGGATTATTATTCTGAATCTGTTATTTAACTTTCTTTATGAAAAAAGTTCTGGTGCGAATCGTATAAAACAAATTATAGATATGGGTCGATTAGACCCATTCAGGGTAGGAAGGTTAATTAAATTTTGCGTTTTAGGCTTTTCGGATACCAGAATCTCATTAGGCTAGGTCAAATGTTCGAGGAAATTCGATAGTGCGTAACTTTGGGGTCACCACGTTTTTTTTTTTTTTTTTTTTTTTTTTTTTTTTTTTTTTTAATATTAAAATGTACTTATGAGATAGATGAAAGTTTTGGGATTGACACATCCAACTAGTTTATAATCGTTTGAAGTTTTGAACCTAAAACTTTAATGTGACCTAGCTCCTATAAAAGACGTTTGACGTTTGCGCCCCATGGTTTCCTATTTAATTATGTTTGTCTTCATGTCTACTATCACCCCTCAAAGTTTGTCGGTTTGGTAGCGAAACACCCTGTATATTTTTTTTCTATGTAATATTTTTGGTTTGAAATTTTTGTTTAAATTAAGCATTTAATGTGTTTTAAAAATTCGTTTCAAAGTTTTAGTTATTTAAATCTTCCAGCCTATTTTTCATAGTTGCATTTAATTTTTAAAACAATGTTTGTCGCTTACAATGTTTTTTTTTAATAAGATAGTGTTATTTAAAGCCTCTTGCTAGATTAACTTTACATTTGAGTATATTGTGTATATATTTCTTTTTGTAGTATTATTTTATTTTATTTAATCTATTTATGTTATTTGTATATTTAATTTCTCTATACCATTTTTCATAGTAAAATAATGTTTATAGATTAACCGCCTCTTTTTTTGTAACAACTTGTATTATTTAATAAAAGGCTCTTAAGATTCATTTAATATTTGTGTACGTATCGAATATAACTTTTTTTAAATTTTCTTTTTGTAACTTTAATTCTTTTAATCAGTTATGCTGTTTTACATAATTATCCTTATTTTTAAAGAAATGTATGTAGCTTAAAACACACTTTTTTAACACCTTTTATCATTTAAGAATCCATCTTTAAAATTTTGTTTTAATGGGTCTTTGCAATGGTTAAGATTTTTATGTTATGATGTATATTTTCATGTATGAAATAAGGCTGTAGCAATATCTATCTATCTTATCTATCTATTTACATTCGTCCTCGCTCTAACAATCTAAACTTTTGCCCAGCTCCTTGCCTTGCTTAGAATTTTCGTCCATGAGTAGCCACCTAGTTTAACCGTAATAACGTGTAGTTTTTAATCGTAGTTTGAGTTAAAAACAATGGAAAAAGAAAGTTTCTTTCCACACTATAATTAATAGCTAAATACTTCAAATAAAAAACACACACACAAAAAGCGATACTTTACCTAACAATAACAGTTATTGATTTTTCCCTGCCCACTTAAACCATAAAATAATGATCTGCGTCTAAATGTACTTTTAAAAAATGGTTCAAAAGAATAAGCTCAGGGGGCGATTCTTTCTCGTTGCATGTTTAGAAGTACCAGAAACGTAAAGACGTTCGAAAAAGAATGCTTAATCACTTATTACTAGTGGGCGGGACTAGGAAAACGTGTCATATAATTACTCATGGGCGACTGGTCCCACGCATTTTCTTTCTTTTTGTGAGTAGTCTATTGGGACTTTACTGAGATATTTCTCAGTAAACGAAAACTATACAACTTATCTGTCTTTCTCTCTGTATATGATTTTTGAATTAAATAATAATAGATTCACATAAGCCCAAATGCAGTACAATCCCCAGACAGGATTACCATTTTGATCTTTATTTCCGAGTTCATACATGAAATCTCAAAAGAATATTTATTTTTAAATAGATGCTATTAACCCTTTAACAATATTGCTCGAACGTCGCACATATAAGAGGTGTTTGCCTTCTCCTTTATTAAAAGCTTTCAGAAACCACAATATTTTTTACTTTATTTTTTGCTGTATTTGGCGGACGTATTTCGATTATACAAGGCAGATATTTTAATATAAAAAAGTTGTTTTTAATCCTTATTTTTAATTTTTTGTGTTTAATAATAGTAATATTAAATTAAACTTTAAAAAATTTATATAACAGAAAATTTTATTTTCAAAATTTTATTTTCAAAATTGCAATACACGAATTCACAACTTCGGTATCAAGAAAATGACCAAACTGAGAACCTTGGCCCCATATGGGAAACTACTGGTTCAGTTCCTTATCCAAAAGATCTTTCTCTGCTCCACAGGTATACATTAATTTATAAACCATATAGTACCATGGGTTAAAGGGCTCCGCCACAGAAATTATTCCTGAACAGGGCTCTGCGAGCAAAAAAGTTTAGGAACCGCTGATCTAGTTCATACGTCAAAAGTAAAATACTTTATTTAATTGGAAATTGCTGTTTAACATAAGAAAATTCTTCATATACATTTCAGACAAGTTTTTTTACATTAAAAAATGTAAGAGCCTGTGAAATTCACATGTCAGATAACATTATATTTAACAATTTTGAAGATGATTTTATATATATGGTCATTAAGTACTTTTACAATAATGCAATAATAAATATTGCAATAACGAGTTAGGGAAACATTTTTATAAAATAAAATGAAAATAGAATTTTAGCCCGTGTAATGTTATATCAACAAAACAAAATACAAGTCAAATATATTTCATGTATGATGCATTGTACTCTATTTGGAACATGAAAATCAAAATTTCATTACATATTAATGCTGATCAATAAAAAATAATCCTTTAACATTAAGCGAGGTAGCCAAGCATTGATACCTGTAATAAACAAAAAGTTATGAACATCATGAAGCTAATTTAAAACGTTTAATGAACAAACAAAATAATAGAAAAGTTTTACTGAAAATGGTAAATTCCTTTTATTATTGAGATATTTATTTCCTTTACAGCAGACTTTTTAAATTTAGGGATTAAAGGATTTAAAGAAACTGAAAAAACATGCTTGGAAGCTTCAATAAAGAAAAAATATTTACATTGCTCAATTCATCTGATGGCATTGAGCTCACCAGCTATTCACAGTAATCATATATTACAACCTTTTTATTCCAGGATTAATGCTCAGTGAAAAAAGAAAATTAAGGGGTATTAACATCCAAATTTCCATACTTCATAGTTAATGATTGAACCCCCAAAATTAATCAGTGATACGCTTTACCACAATGAACTTGTATCCAAAATTCAAAGCAAATGAGATATTTCTGCATAAAATCTTGTTTTTTTTTAATTTGGGAGATTCTCCGATTCTCACCTTTATATTTAATCAAAACATCCACAAAAGTTTTCAGGGATTCTCGTTACCAGAAAGAACTTATATCCAAAATTTAAAGCAAATCAGATAATTCTGCATAAAAACACATTTATCTAATTTAAGAGGGTGGGGGTAATCGCATGTTCTTTCCTTTATACATAACAAATAAAATCCCAAAACCAATCAGAGAAGCATCTTATCAGTACGAGCTTATATCCGAAAACTGAAGGAAATCAGGTTCTGCATGAAAAGTCAATTTACCTTAATTAAGAGAGATGCCCACAATTTCCTTCGCTATGTTTAACCAATGAATCCCCAAAGCAAATCAAGGAATTATCTAATCAATTAATCACCTCATCATAATGATCATATAACTAAAATTTGAAGCTAATCGGTAAATCCTGCATAAAAACCCATTTACCTAAATTAAGGAGTGTTACCTGCTATACATTTAGCAAATGAATACCCAAAACTAATCATTGAGGCACCCCCTCAGAATGATCCTGTAACTAAAATTTGAAGCTAATCAGAAAATTTTGAGTAAAACTCATTTACCTAAATTAAGGGAGGGGATTATCCCCAATTCCCTTCTCCTTTTATACATAACCAATGAAAACCTGAAATTAATCATGTAAGCGCTGTATCAGAATGATCCTATATCTAAAATTTGAATGAAAATTGATAATTCAGCATGTTAAACACATTTATCTAAATTAAGAGAAGGGGTTAGCTCCGTTTCCCTTCTTATACTTACACAATGAAATCCCAGTACTAATCATGGAGGTGCCTCATCAGAATGACCCTATATCGGAAATTTCAAATAAGTCGGTAAATTCTATATAGAAACCCATTTACCTAAATTAATGGGGGGACAGCAATTACCTTCCCCCCTTTACACTTAACAAATGAACACCTAATAAAACTAATCATGGAAGCGCCTTATCAGATAGATCTTATATCTAAAATTTAAATGATATCAGATAATTCAGTATGAAAAACCCACTTATCTAAATTAAGAGGAGGGATTAGCTCTTATTCCCTTCACCTTATATTTAAATAATGCACTACCTAAACTAATCACGGAGGCGCCTCATCTGAATGATCATATAGCTAAAATTTGAAGCTAATCAGTAAATCCTGCATAAAAACCCACTAACATAAATTAAAAGGGTTATTTCCTGTACATTTTACCGACGAACACCCAAAACTAATAATAGAGGCACTTCATTAGAATAATCCATACATAAAATTTGAAGCAAATCGGTAAATTCTGCATGAAATCTCATTTACCTAAATTAAAGGAGGAGGTTACCCTCAATTCCCCTACCCCCTTTATACTTAACCTATGAACACACAAAATTAATCATGCAGACACCTCATCAGAATTATCCTATATCTAAATTTTGAATGAAATCTGATAATTCAGCATGAAAACCTATTAATCTAAATCAAGAGGAAGGATTAGCTCCTATTCGCTTCTTATACCTACCCAAAGAATTAAAAAAATTAATGATGGAGGCACCTCATCAGAATGATTCTATACCTGAAATTTCAAATAAGTTGGTAAATTCTAGATAAAAACCCATTTACCTAAATTAAGGGGGGAAGCCCCAATTCCCCTCCCCCTTTATACCTAACAAATGAACACCCAAAATTAATCATGGAGGCGCCTGATCAGAATGATCTTATATCTAAAATTTGAATGAAATCTGATAATTCAGGATGACAAACCCATTTATCTAAATTAAGCGAGGGGGATTAGCCCCTGTACACCCCCTTCTACTTATTCAATAAACTCCCAAAACTAATCACGGAGGCGTCTCATCAGAATAATCCTACATCTAAAATTTGAAGCTAATAAGTAAATCCTGTGTATAATACTAATTAACTACATTAAGAGGGGAGGGTTATCCTTGATTTCCCTCCCCGCTTTATACTTAGCCAATGACCACAATAAGCTAATCATAGAGATGCCACCTCTAAAAGATCCTATATCTAAATTTTGAATGAAATCTGATAATTCAGCATGAAAACCTATTAATCTAAATCAAGAGGGGGGATTAGCTCCTATTCGCCTCTTATACCTACCCAAAGAATTAAAAAAAATGATGGAGGCACCTCATCAGAATGATTCTATACCTGAAATTTCAAATAAGTTGGTAAATTCTAGATAAAAACCCATTTACCTAAATTAAGGGGGGAAGCCCCAATTCCCCTCCCCCTTTATACCTAACAAATGAACACCCAAAATTAATCATGGAGGCGCCTGATCAGAATGATCTTATATCTAAAATTTGAATGAAATCTGATAATTCAGGATGACAAACCCATTTATCTAAATTAGGAGAGGGGGATTAGCCCCTGTACACTCCCTTCTACTTATTCAATAAACTCCCAAAACTAATCACGGAGGCGCCTCATCAGAATAATCCTATATCTAAAATTTGAAGCTAATCAGTAAATCCTGTGTATAATACCAATTAACTACATTAAGAGGGGAGGGTTATCCTCTATTTCCCTCCCCCCCCTTTATACTTTGCCAATGACCACAATAAGCTAATCATAGAGGTGCCGCCTCTAAAAGATCCTATACTTAAAATTTGAATGATAACTGAGAATTCAGCATGGAAAAACCCATTGTTTTAAATTACGAGGAAGAATCAGCCCTCCCTTCCCCCCATTATACTTATCAAAAGAATTCCTGAAACTAATCATTGAAGCACCTTATCAGAATAAACTTATATCTAGAATTTGAAGTAAATCGGATATCTTGATCATGAGTTATCGCATTACATACACTCATACATACATGCATGCAGAAGGGGCGGGCACATAAGTTCACAGGCTTTGATAGCCTGCGAGTTAAAGAGGAAATAATGCATTTTCTAGGCATAGTATCTTTTAGGTAATAAGTTGTCAATGAGAAAACACTACTGATTGTTCTCTATGTTAATTCTGACTAATGATAATTTGTGCCAATTACTGATATTTTAATGTGCCATGACTGACAAGATAACCACTAATTAGTATAGTTATCTCTTATCAGAACTGTATTAAATCTAAATCTAAACTAGCATGTTGTTATATACAAAAAACTACAAAGCATTGTGCATTTCTTTAAACTTAACATCAAATTGCAGTAATTAGTGAATAAAAATTACCATTAGGAACAAAATCGAAAAAATTTTTGCTGCCATTCTCCAAAGTCTATAAATGCCTATTAGCTAACCGTCAGAAAGAGTTCATTACCACTAATTCGATAATTATTCCAGAGCAGTTTGGATTTCAATCCAAACTCTCTACACAACACCAGGTTTGGAGGGTAACTGAAATCATTCATGAGTGTTTTCTAAACAGACAAAATACTGGTGTTATATTCATAGACATTGCTAAAGCCTTTGATAGAGTATGGCATGAAGCTCTAATCTATAAACTCATTCGACTTAATGTCTCCCTTCAACTTATTCTCATTATATATAATTATCTTAAAAATACCGGGTGATCCAGAAGTTCCGGGAGTTTTGAAATGCTAATAATTAACAAACTATAAACAATAGAAATATGCGGTTTTCACAGAAATGCTTAGAAACTTATGGGATTTTTTTTTCAATGAAACAAACATATAATGTTAGTTACACTTTTTCCCAACAGGTGGCGCTAATATTGATAGTATTATTTTTTATGGTTTGATACAGATCACTAAAAAGAATGAATTGGTGTCTAAGGGTTACAAATTTTCATTATGACGCTCATAGCTTAAAAGTACCGCCGTGAGCCGATGTAAAACAACGTGCACAGCATCTTCAGAGCAAAAAGAAATTCCATAAGAAATTTCAGTTCATCGTGAAATTACAAGTGTACTGCACTCACCATGAGCTGATGATTTCCATTGAGTATTGGCATCGAATTCTATCTCATTTACGATTGCAAGAGACGTTTAGGGTTTCCTGCTTTTATCACGATCTTCCTATGAGCCCTTTTCTCAAACATTGTTTACAATAGCTTTCACGTATGTAATGGCCATGGAATATTTTGCAGTTTTAACTGCACGTATTGTAGGATAAGAACACAACTCGACATGCGAAGAAAGCTTGTCTTAACATAGCAATTACCACCAGACAGCAGCGCCACCTGTTGCTGAAAATTTTAACTATATATATTTAAAAAAAATCATTCTAAACAAAAATCCCACATGTTTCTGATCATGTATCTGAAAACCGGACCTTTGTATTGTACATAGTTTCCTAATTATTAACATTTCAAAACTCCCGAAACTTCTGGATCACCCACCCGGTAGATCATTTTCTGTTAGAGTAAACCATTCTATTTCTTCTTTTCGTATAATTGAGGCAGGAGTTTCATAAGGGGAATTATTAAGCACCTGGCTCTTCAACATTTATATTAATGACATATTACAGATTCCCCACATCCTTTTAGCATTATATGCAGATGACTTGGCTATAATTTTCAGAAACATATCATTACACATTGTGATTGAATAACTCCAGATTCTTTCTGTTTAGCTGAGAAATTGGCGTATTAAAGTAAATGCTTCTAAAAGTGCTGCCGTGATTTTCTCTAAAACTCCTATCACCCCTGACATAAATCTTGCTCTTAATAATGATGATATACCCTGAGTCAACGATTATAAATATCTGGGAATTTACTTAGACTCCAAATTAAACTGGGCACGGCAGATCTGTGACATACGCTCTAAAACTACCGTTGCTAAGTCCTCCCTCAATTCTTTAATAGTTAGACATAGCTGTCTGTCAATTCCTGACAAGTTACTGCCTTATAAAGCCTTTAAAAGATCTACCATGACTTATGCGGCTCAATTGTTTGGGGATCTGTATGCGAAACTCAACTACGAAAACTTCAAATCATGCAAAATACTATTTTAAGGCAGATTGTAAATGCAACTACGTTCGTCCGGAATGATTCATTCATAAAGATCTCAAAATTCGGCCAATCTCTCAAGTTATTAAAAAACTTGCTCAAAATTTCCATAGAGATTGTTTTCTTATACCCAACAATGCGTTGCGGTCAATAAAGTCATACAGTATTAATGACTCAGTTGGTAAAAAAAACCGCTTGTCATCCTAAGTCGAGATGATGGTTTTGCTCCAACTTCTAAACGGAGACAGCAAAAACCACCTTAAATGCATTGTTGCGGTTATTCTAAATTCTAAATTTGCTGATTTTTATAAATTTATATATATATATTTTCTCTATTGTTTTAATCTCTTCTTATTTTTTCACTGTTTTATGATAAGTATTATTTTTGACAATGTTCCTGCCTATACATTTGGCATCAGATTTAATCTACTTACTTAGAAAAAAAAATTCTTTTTGTATCGTTTTTTACTGCTATTTATTTTTATTTTACCAGTTCATTATTGTTTTGTTAAATATATATATATAAATGCTATATATATTTATCTGGCTCTGGGGGCCTAAATTCATTGACTTTTAAGGTAAATTTAAAACAGGATTTAAAAAAAATACATAACAATAAACAACTGTTTACTACAATAAAGATAAATATTTAAACAGAAAGTGACTAGGCAAGAGAAAGTGACACAATTAACAACCAATTGTCCATGCTTGATGAAAGCAAATTTGTTCTGAAAAGATAAATTGGTTTGCAACCGACAAATTAAAAACTGTGCTATACTTAAACCAAAATTTTCAATTCAGTTAACAAAATACTTTATAATATTTGTTTAAAAACCATACTGGTTCTATAAAAATCATAATGTTCTATTTGGGATTTTTTAGAAACTGGCAGCAATAGATGTGAAAGAGCTTTTTTTAGAAATATGAAATAAATTTCTAAACAGCAAAAATAAATAAAATATTAGACAAATCAAGAAAAGGATTGGATAGTGCAAACCATATCCTAGCCATAAATATGTCTGCACAATATTATTAAACTAATGTGTGTAGATTTTGATTCTCTAAAACTTACTTAACTTAATTATCCTGCAGATTACAAAATGTAATAGCATTAGAAACAATTCTTTGATTTAAAAATTGTCAGCTTCCTCGTATTTATCATACATTTTTCTATAACAATACCATTATCTTCATTTTATATGGAATATTTTTTTTTAACAATATGCTGAAAAAGGACTCAAATCACAATAAATTCAATTACGGCAATAGCAGCAGCAGCAGCATAAATTACTTTTTATAACACAGATATACACACTAAACTAATGCCACAAAATTGCATTTTATTTGGATTAGAACTGAGCTTTAATTGACGAATAACTTGGCTAATAAACATAAATACAGAACAAATTAAGTTCATTTGTTGAAATACAGCTTTACATAAAAAAAACTAGTTGGATGTGCCAATCCCAAAACTTTCTTCTATCTCATACGTACATTTTAATATTTAAAAAAAAATAGTTACTCATTTTAATGCTTAAATAATTTTAATTCAATACCATACCAACTTTGATTTTCATCTTAAATTTCTGCTTCAATCAATTAATCGGAGTAGAAACGAATTTCCGTCTCTGCACGAGCCGAAAGAAAATAGAATGATAGGCAGATTTTTTTTCAAATTCAGGGAGGACCTACTTGCCTTTCCAAAAAATAATCATATACAAAAAATTTAGTTCAGTTCTAGAACTAACTTCATACACTTTTATGCGGTGCAATATTGAAAATGGCATAAAATTCGCTATTGCAGCGCCCCCTACCGGCAATTTTTTTTCAGTTTCAGGGTGATCCATCTAGCCATAGCCATACACTTACACAAAAAATTTCGTTCAATTCGATGCATAACTTCATGTACTTTTGGTCGGTACAATATTGAAAATGGCGCAAAAATCGCGATTGCAGGGCCCCCTTCCAACGGATTTTTTTCAAATTCAGGGAGGACCGACTAGCAATAGTCATACATATACACAAAAAAAATTGGTTCAATTCGATATATAACTTCATATACTTTTGGTCGGTACAATATTTAAAATGGCACATAAATCGCGATTGTAGCGCCCCCTTCCGGCGGATTATTTTCAAATTCAGGGAGGACCAACTAGCCATAGTCATACACATACACAAAAAATTTGGTTCAATTCGATGCATAACTTCATATACTTTTGGTCGGTACAATATTGAAAATGGTACAAAAATCGCGATTGCAGCGCCCCCTTCCGGCCGATTATTTTCAAATTCAGGGGGGACCAACTAGCCATAGACATACACGTACACAAAAAATTTGGTTCAATTCGATGCATAACTTCATATACTTTTGGTCGGTACAATATTGAAAATGGCACAAAAATCGCGATTGCAGCGCCCCCTTCCGGCGGAATATTTCACAACTGAAGGAGGACCTGCTTGCCACAGCCAAAAACATTCACAAAAAATTTGGTTCAATTCCATGCATAACTTCATACACTTTTTGATGGTAGAATGGCGACATAAACACACACGGACACACACACAGACACACGGACAGACAGACATTTTGTAAAAACATGTTTTTTGGAATCTCTGAACCCTAAAACGTGTAAATCCGTCAAAAACCGGAAGTCGAAAAAAATTTCGATTACAATACTTTCTTCTATTGAAGATAGAAGAAAGTAATAAATAACATGAAACATATTGTCTGTATTTAATCACACAAAATTGATTAAACTATCACTACAAACTTTTAAATAGCACGTTTGAGTCCCAGTAAAACATTTTTGATCCTGCAAATTCTTTTTAACGCTTTGAAGATACATTATTTCTATATTTAATTATGCATTGCCAAATGGCACCCTGAATTTTTTATGAAAATTTTGTTCTTATGTCATACATGAAAAAATAAATATATTTTCAAATCTATTTATTTGTAAATTCTTGTTGTAATTAACTATTTCACCAATAAAATTACTTTGTCTCAGAAAAAAGTAAGATAGTAAAAATACAGTGTTTGTGTTAAAGTTCTTTTAAGGTATTTTTCTTTAAAACAATATTTAAAAAAATCATCATATGTTTATTTTATAAAGTTTTAAAATACAGTAATACATATAAAATTACACGGAAACAATTGTACAGTTTTTTTATATTAACTTTGTTTAGTTGTTACAATTTCTGTATCTATACAGCCCAAAATTAAAATGGAATAATTAATAAGAAGCAATTATTTTTGAAATGGCTTTTAAAGCATTGTGTATTAAAAGAACAAAAGAAAACAAAGCTGAATGTTGTTTAAATCTATATAGTGTGCAGAATATTTTTAAGTTTCGAAAATACACAACAGTATGAAAGAACAATAAATATTTGACAAAGCCTAAAAATTAGAGTAAAATTGTATGTATTTCAATAGAGTAAGTTATAGACATATATCAACACATGTGAAAAAATATTTTCTAAGTGTATGAATTCTAGTTTTAATAGCAGGGCATAAAACTTGCACTGTTTATTGCTAATTGAGAATTTATCTGGAATAATGAACACAAGACACCATTAATAGTATTAGTCTAAATTTAAGATAACAAACATATTTTTGACAGCGTTTCAAAATATATATTACAATTTATACCATGTATGTTTTAAGGAACAAATAATATTAACATCTAATTTTTAATAATAGGTGTTTAGCATAAATTTTGTAACAAATCTCTAAATTTGAACATTTAAACATCTGAGGCTTTTGACTTCACTATTGTATTTACTGCATTAAAAGAACCAAGATCAACTGATTTGAGTGCAGATGAATTCTCAAATTATTTTAGACAATTTTAAATGAAGATCTGCCGACAGACTTAAAGCTGAATAATCTGATATTGAAGTAGCTTACTGATTACAAGAGGTATCCAGATTAAGAAATCTATTCCAAACAAGTGGTACTATTACATGGAGGCCAGGTGAAGTCAGCTTAAGAAGACTAGAAATTTTTACTTTAACATACAGGTTTCTATAAGTCATAGTGCTCCAAAAAATATTCTTTTAAAAAATAATTTTATCTAAGAAATATGAGAATACAGCAATAACTATTCAATAACTATATTTTTACTGAGATGTTCTTAGAAAAATCAGCCTGGAAAATATAAATTTACTTAGAGATAACTAAGATGTAGATAACCAGGAACAATGTTAATTTTTTTTTATTTAAATTTAAGAGAATTGAATAAAAAATCAATTACCTTTTCATGCCACTGTTTTCTTAATATAATAAATGGAATATTACACAGGTACTGGCAAATAATTAAAATGATAGTAATAAAAAAATTATTTACAACTAGGTAGAGAAGTGGAGGAGAGTGAAGTAGAATGGGACAATGGGAGGAGTGACACAGTAAATGCTTCTCTTTATCTATCACTATGAACATTTGATCAATCACATAAAAGATGAAACAATGGTAGCCCAATCTTAGAAAAAATTGCTGATGTATAGAATAAAGTGGGATAGACTGGGACAGTATCGAATGCAGCAAACTGTTAGCTAGTATGATTATCATTTTTTGGAATTACAAGGATGTTTCTTTTATGCAGTCCTAAACTACTTGATTATCCTGTCGAATGAATAACTATCGCCAAATAATAGAATTAAATGCCAATATAGGCTCATTGTAAATATCACATTCACTTGACATTAAACACATTACACATGTTTGTTACATCATCAAATGATTTTTAATTCGATATTTTTATTAATCCTTTACTAATTTATTTGTTATTTATTTATTTAAAATAAAAATTTTGACAATTTGTATAATTTTGTAGTTTGATGATTTGTATAATTTGTTGAAATGTGTCGACAGGACAGCGAAGCCAATTTTCGCAATACAGCATTATTATGTATAAAAATATTTAAATGTAGGTTTAAATTTTATTTTGGAGTTGCAATGTATTTTATAAATACTTTACACATGTCTTAATTTCATATTTTATATTATGCATATCCATGATGGTTAAGTATTACAATGGCCTCCAATGACTAGTCTTTTATAGAAAATAATTTCTGAAATTATTATACCAATTTTAAAAATAACTGAAATATAACTTAAACTGAATAAATATAATTTAAACTGAACAATAACTTATAAATAGAATTTCCAAGCAGACTGCAATTTAAATTTTTTTTAAGCCGGAGGAAGGGGGGGGGGAAGGGATTAATGAATTAAAATAGCAATTTTCTCATTATTTCAAGTCTCATATTCACCTAATGTGGTATAAAAATTATGTTACTATAAAATGTGAAACTTCATCAGTAATACTTAAATAATTTATAAGTGAAAAAATTCTTATAATGTCATTAGGCATACAATACCACTTGACGCATTTAAATCACCACATGCAACACCACCATAGTTTTTTCTAGTTATTTGAATTCAGAGACGAATTCCTTATCTAATTATTTTAATGAATTGTTATCTTTCTTATTAATTAGAGGCTGACTGCTGGATTTTAAAATTCATTCTTCAGCCTCTAAGAAACTTGAATAATAAAGGGTCATTCCACGTGAAATCAACCAATTTAAGGAAAACTTGTTGCATCATAGTTGCAGATTTCTTTTTTATTTTTATCATAGACAGATATAGTAGTGAAACCCACAAATCTGAAATTTAAAAGTAATATTCGCAATATTGGCTGAGATATAGCCATTTGAAAACTGACCATTTTTACAAAATGGCGGCCATCTTGAAATTTTATCAACGTCAAAAAGTGGCTATAACTTGACAACTAAAGGCTCAAATTTTATATATCTGGTACCAATTTAAAGCTATTTGTACACAGAATGCATCAAAACCTCATTTGTACTAATTTTGTAGGAATCTGTCCCCCAGCCCCCTCCCTTTATTCCAAAAAATGTAGACAATTGAAAAAAATTTACGCTGAACAAGATAATGTAATTAAGGAATATAATGTATAATTATAAAATACCTATAAATGCAATGCATATATATGACGATTTATTTCACATATAGGGGCGAGTGGGGTGGAATGGGACAGTATGTTTTTCTCTTTATGTATCATTCTAAATATTTCCTCAATCACACATTAGATGAAGTAATGGTACCCCAATCTTCAGTTGCAAAAAGTAGCTTATTCACATAAGCTTGCAATTATATAAAGAAAAAGATTATTTCATGAATCAAAAGTAAATTTAGTTCATATACTTTTTATGCCAAATACTGGTTTCCAGGGTGTCAAACAATTCATCAACAAAAATTATTGCTACTTTGTGAATCAATGAAATTGTCCGACCATTGACATTTAAAAGTGAACAATATGTTGCATGTGTATATGGGATGAATTAGTGGATTGCGAAAATTTTAGATTACTGTGAAGAACTCAACGACTATAAAATTATGTTCATAAATCTTCATGGCCCTAATTCTTCATATTCATGGTCAAAATCTTCAGATGTTTTTTGGATTCTGTATGAACAAATAACAAAAGAAGTGCCTATTCCTGTAACTGTTACAGAAAGAACATATACTGTTGCACCAAACGAAAATCGATCAATTCAAGCATTATTTTTAAACTTTAAAACTGATTAAATCCTTGGTAACTTCAATCTGAAGAAAAAAACTGTTATATTATAAAGTTATATGCATGTAAGTAAATATTTTGTTCTTATTTTTTCTAAATTTGTTCCATGTGTAAGTTTAAACTTTGGTTTATTTCTCATCACATTCAATGTTTGCCCTGGATTTGTATTATATTATTGCTATTATTTATTTTTTTTTTTTGTCTCTTTGTATCTAGATTTTTGTTCATATAAATTTTAACTCATTGTGAACAAAAATTAACAAATGTCAACTTAATTATCTTATTTATATATATTTATTCTATTTAAACTACACAATTGAATAATTCAACTCTGTAATTTACAGCTAGTATTTCTCCAACATTTCTGGAGAAAATATTATGTGTAATTTTTTTCATGTATTCCATAGTAAGGTATTTAAAATATTTATGTTATTTATGTAAAATGTTTTGAGAATTATATTCTCATGTTTTGAATGAAATAAAAAGTACTGTAAAAATGAAAATTTACTAGTATTTTAATACAATATATGAATATTTAGTGTAAATAAACTGCAAATTGATATTTCCTTATTGAATTATATAATATATACACCAGGGACCGATTTAAAAATTTGGGGGCCCTGGGCACGAATGCTTTCGGGGGCCTCCTTGCACCAATACTTACAAGGAGAGTGAGTGAAAAAAATGAATAGACACTTAGCAAGACAACAATTATTGACTTTAATAATTACTTTAAAATATCCATTAAAAATTAAATATGATAATCATTAATTTACTTTTAAATAATTATTTCACAGTTTTGAAATTTAAATAAGTAGACATTTTATAATTGTGTGGTGTTGATTATCTTTTCCTATGCAAGTCTATATATCTGGAATATGTAACAACTAATAATAAATTTTCGACAACATTAAGCTGCAATTATTTAAAATATTAGGGAGCTCTACTGCTTTCAAGCTATGCCACCAAAGTCTAAATAATCCGACGAGAACAGAAACAAGATTAAATAAGAATTTAAAATACAATACATTTTTATATTCAATTAATTTTATTTATAATTTTACAATGTATTTTTTACTTAGAAGGAAAAATGTAAAATTCCTCAAACTACACCAAATTTTGGAGAATAATTAAAAAACTTTCAGCAGCAATTGGGGGCCCCTGAAAATCGGGGGCCCTGGGCCCATGCCCTGCCGTAAATCAGGCACTGATACACACAATACTTTATTTAGATGCTAGAAAATTTCATTTTAACCAATATTTCTTAAATTAAGAATACTTACAGATTTTAAAATAATCATTATTTGGTCAATGACACCTTACGTGTAGAAAACAATTTATTTTAAAAACAACAAATTTTACTTCTTTAATTTTACAGTATAATGTTCCATATATAGAGAAACTGTTACATCTACGCATAATTTAAATCATTAATATACAGAGAGCATAAAAAGTATATGAACTAAATTTACTTTTGATTCTTGAAATAATCTTTTTCTTTATATAATTGCAAGCTTATGTGAATAAGCTACTTTTTGCAACTGAAGATTGGGGTACCATTACTTCATCTAATGTGTGATTGAGGAAATATTTAGAATGACACATAAAGAGAAAAACCTACTATCCCATTCTACCCCACTCACCCCTGTATGTGAAGTAAATTGTCATATATATATGCATTGCATTTATAGGTATTTTATAATTATGCATCATATTCCTTAATTATTTTCTTATATTTTCCATGTAAAATTTTTTCAATTGTCTAATTTTTTTGGGGAAGGAGGGGATCTGGAGGGAGGGGGCTAGGGGGGCAGATTTCTACAAAATTAGTACAAATGAGGTTTTGAATATACTTTTACATTAATTTAGATGTTAGAAAATTTTATTTTAACCATTATTTTTTGAATCAGGAATGCTTACTGATTCTAAAATGATCATTATTTGGTTAATGACACTTTATGTGAAATAAACCATTTATTTTAAAACAACAAATTTTACCTTTCCATTTTTTTTTTATTTAAAACACACAGATGGAGCAATGTTTTTACCAAGTTTCAGAAAAATTCATGATGATTCATTTTTTTATGAGGCATTACAATCTGCCCTTTTTTGGGGTGAATTTTTCAGTTTGCACATAAAAAAAAGTAAAGAAATGAAAATTTATCATTATTTTGGTGTGAAATATGTATTCTTTGTACAAATAGCTTCAAATTGGTACCAGATATATAAAATTTGAGCCTTTAGTTGTCAAGTTATGGTCACTTTTTGATGTTGATAAAATTTCAAGATGGCCGCCATTTTGTAAAAATGGTCAGTTTTCAAATTGCTATATCTCATTCAATATTGTGAATATTACTTTTAAATTTCAGATTTGAGGGTTTCACTACTATGTCTGTCTATGATAAAAATTTAAAAATAATCTGTGACTATGATGCAACACCTATTGGTTGAATTCATGTGGAATGACCCTAAAATAATATGCTGAAGCTTTTTCCTTAAGTCACCTTGAAATGAAATGCTACTCTAAGATTTGCATTACACAGAAAAATAATTTGGTTTCAAAATAAAAAGTAACAGTGTTATTCATTTCTTGTAGTTTACACTTAGAAAGTAATAAAACATAAAGGTAACATATAAACGTATAAAGGTAACATATCAACAATGTAAAAAAAAAAAATTTCTTTTGATTAATAATTTTGATTGGTGTTACTCTGAAAAGTAACACTCATGAGAAATAACTTAATAATTTCTCAAAAGAAATTTGAACTAGAAAAAATAGCATTCTTAGGAAGACAAAATTAGGTCTTTAATGATTCTGCAAGAAAAAATTTCTACTGGGCTCTGCAGGAGGGAAAAGGCAGTTTCACATTCTTTGTTTTTAAAAATCTAGCTTATTTTACTCAAACACACAAAGCTAAAATTAGTAGAACTTGATTATTGAAGACTCCATGCCAATTTTCGCCAATACTGAATATAAATGAGAATTTCACCAAAATAGATAGTTATAGCATCTGTTTGGTTTATTTAGAGTGATTTATGTGTAACTACCAAATTTTGAGATATCAAAGTGCCTGCCCTTTTAAAACAATAAAATAAAGATGGAACTAAGTAATGAACTTGGTTGAGACGATGATATGTCCTGTTCACATACTTGGTCAAATTGAAATTAATTAATATATATGAGTGGTGTTGTAACACAAAAATCAGATTGTTTCAAATTATCTGACATTGTGCAGTTCCCAACTGCTAAATTTCAGCCATAAAAAAAAAAAAAAAATGAAAATACTTATTTTAACAAATCTAAGTACTCAATCAAAAACAATGAACTCAACAATCCAACAAAACCAATCTAATTCTCTTATTAAATCATTAGACATGGTCACAATGTAAGAAACAAACTGGTAGTAAAAAAAAGATTTGCTGCTTTGCCAATTTTACTGCTGCCAAGTGTCTTGCTTATTCTAGGACTCAGCCAATGATTATTCACAAAAATATATGTTTATATTTTACAAAAATTTTAAAATATTTCAAAAAAGTAAAAAACACAATTTTACAATTCACACAAACATGACCCTGTGAGAAAATTTGGAATAGACACTTACTAAATGTACGGTTATTTATTAAACCGCAAAAAAAGTTATGCTATAACATCTAATTAGATGTTATCTTAATTATTTTCAAAAATTATAATTCTTGGTAGATATTCAATAACTTAACATAGACAAAAAAATAAATAAATAAAAATTGAAAACACTTAAATTTTTAAAATCAAATTGAACTTAATATATATATATATAATTTTTTATTTTTTATTTTAACACACTAGTGGTTAAATTATAAAATTATGTATATATACTAATGTCAATGAAGCTAGTATATTTCATGCATTCAAACAACAATAACAAAGATGTTTTTAAAAACAAGGCGTGGAGAAACATTGTAATTTTCAAAAAACTTACAGAAACAGTAAGTAAATCTATCGGTTTTAGGGTAAATGTTTGAAAAATCATTAAAATCCCTTTAATATAGTTCATGTGAATTATAAATAAAGATTTCAGACTTTCACTCAGCGCATTTTTTTTCTTTTATTCATACAATTTTTCATTTGGAAAAAAAGAAGAATTTTCGCTCAACTTTAAAAATTAAATGGAACATAATTCTGATTATGAAAGATAAGCCTAAGTCCAACTTATGTCAAACGCTATATCAATATTTGAATAGATTGGAATAAATTAAATACTAAAATATTTAGATACAATACCTTAAAGGAAAAAATAAGGCATAGTTTTAACGAAATTTACTAAACTATCTTGTATTTAAAGGGAAAACTTCAAGCTGTACAAATTATAGCGCCATTTCACAAAGAAGATTTCGTACAATTCGATCTACAGTAACGATGAACTAAACACTTCGATTACTGAAAATTCGATACTCAACATTAAAAATACTATTTTTCCATGCTGCCATCTATGTTTCTTGTTGAATTTTGATATACTTCCTATCACCATGGAATGTTCTATGGTTATCATAAAGTAACAGGTAAGATTATAAATCGAAATTTAATCATAATATGGTACTACATAGCTTGATGCATAAATCATAAATTTCTATTTGAAATTTTTATTGCAATTTTTACTATTTACAGTACTTAAAAAATGTGTCTGTGTCTGATTTACTTTCCTTTGGTTTAGATTTCCAAGAAAAATATTAATTATTAAATGAAAGTTGTGATTTACCTCCTAGTTGAGTTAGGCCTAAAGATCATCATTTAAGCAACAAGTTTATATAAGTTACTGGTGGAAGGTAACTTGTGCAAAATTATGTTATTTATGTTTATATATATATAATATATTTTTTTATTATTGTCTTAATGCAACATTTATCTTTTTAAATGGCATTTTCGTACTAATTTAAATATGCCAAATCTGTTTGCCAAAAAAAAAAAAATTTCCAATAATTTTTGTTCTCTGTACATAATTTAGTAATGTTTTCGCGCTAATTTTTTTAATTATTATTATTTTTACCTTTTTAAGGTGTAAAGTATTTGCTCGCATTGTTCATTTTCTTGTAATAAAATTTTAATAATGATATTTAATGTGGTACTACTCTGTTATCCCGTCGACCAATTTCACCAAACTAATAGCGAAATTATAAATATTGCCATAATTTTTATTTTAAATAATGGAAAAACAAATAATTAATAGAATAATAACAAAAATACAAATAAAATGTCGAAATAAAAATCATTTAATGACATTTTAAACACATAAATCGTATTTAATGTCATTGAATGTGACATTCACAATCTCCATTATTGGCATTTAATCTTATAGTTTGACGATAATTTTTTGGTCGATGGGAAAACCTAGTAGTACCTTTAATACTTATTTGTTTTCAATAGGTATACCTTTATTCCCTGACAATACTTTGAAGTACATCAGGAAAATAACTTGTCATAAAATGCATTTCATACATTAATCAGTAGTAATGCAATTTAGATTGAGTTGTAGATTACTTTATCTTGTTTCAAAAACATTACGGATTGCACCAAACAAAAACATTTTTTAAAGAATGATTTCTTTTTTATTTATATCTCTTCAACTTTCTTGATGTTGAAAGATTGTAGGGAAAAAGTTTGAGTTTGGAAATATTTCTATTGTAAGGGGATTATATTTGTTCACTTATTAATTCTCTAATATACTTAAAAAAATGTTTTAAATAAAAGATTTAAGTGGGCGTTATTAATATTGCAAAAATTCCCTACAAATTAAAGTTTAAATAATTTTAACTGTCGAAACCCTCCAAACATTTATTGAATGACTGTGTAAATCTTCTAATCTGAATTCAAAAATTTATGAAAAATGCTTCAGAAGATGTAATTTTCATGAATTCATAATTTGGGACACAAAGGGTTAAATTGCTCATGTGTTAAACAAGAAATATTTCCTTGCTTCAATGTGAAATTCATTTGTCTGAAATAACAAATTGATAGATGTTTAAAATTTTCCATAATAGTTATATCTATTGTAAGCTAGTTTTAAATGAGGGTTCGATGTAATATCTGGTCCTTATTAGGTTCAGGCTGCTTGCTCCACTCATGTTATTGCATGATACTATGGGACGTTTAAATCAGCGTACAGTCAAAGTTCTATAATCCGCACAAGTTAGGGCTAAAAGTTGTGCAGATTATGAAATATTGTGGATTATAGAGTACTATGGAGTATATACATCATTTGATTATTCCTAGACAGCATTCTAATTCTTAAATCAGTTTTGAAATGCTATCTCAAAAAATCTATTTTTAAAGTTTTTTTTATTAAAAAAAAGATATTTATATGCATTTAAATAAAAATAATTACATATGTTCCGAAATACAGTTTGATTTTTACTATTAATAAAATAAGAGTTGTATCTTTTTTAAAAGTAGATGTTTTATTTACATTTTTTTCCCCCAATTTTTATATAATTATTTTAAAAAATCATTTTTCGGTCAACAATTTGTAAATTTTCTTAGCTGTTTATTTCACTGTTTACATTCTTAAAGTAACGCAGATTATAGAAAATTACGGATTATCGATCCTTAACTGTAGCACTGCCCATGAGTTTTGGAATGGTGTAAGAGAAATTATTGCCTATCATATACAGTATAACTTATTAAATCAGAATCATCACGATTACAGCAATTCCAGATTATAGGAAATTCTGGATTACAGAAAATTTTAAACTAAAATGCAAGTGGATAAATGATAATACTAATATGGCAATACAAAAATGCAAGGAACTTGATAAAGGAAAATAATTAAAACATTGAGAAAAATCAATTCAAAATGCTCAAAAATGAATGTTTTAAAAATAATATATTTTATAATAATAATTTTTAATAATATATTTTATGCAGTGTCGCCATCTGTCATAAATTCCAAACACAACAAATGTAGGATTTTTGGAAAATATTTTATTTCTGATTTATAAATGCTGAATAAATAATACAAATGATGAGAATAATGGACATATCATGCAAAATGTAAAAAAAAAATATATATAATGAGAAAATTAAGATTTACAATAAAAACAATCTTTATAATTACATTAACATTTTGAAAACTAGATGGTACCCGTCAAGATTTGACGATAAGCATTTTAAGAAAACTTGATTTATGTGTATGTTATCTATGTGATTCCAACAGATTCAAAACGTTTCATTGTTTGGTCAGTCTAACCTATTCAAGTAATCATCAAAAAGAAATTTAAGCAAAATTTTAAGAATTTTAACCGGGCTTGCTTTTTAGCAGAAGGATAACAAAAATTAATTATTTCTCAGTGGTTTAAAAAATAATAATGCTCAGTATTTTCTAATTTTCTAAATTATATTGAAAAGTTTTTACTATTTTTATTTTTATCAGTCTCATTTTAAATCCCTAAACTTAAAATTTCATGCTACCAAGTAACTATTTATAATATATTTGTATTATTTGAATTTTTCATAACATTTTCATACATTATTTAATTATTAAACCATGAGTATTACAAAGTAGTTCAGTTATAATTCTTATTTGACTATTTTTCTTTTCCCCCATTTTCTGTTCTTTATTTTAATTTTTTTCACCCAGAAAATAATTAATTATTTTCTTTATATGCACACAAACATAAATTTTCCTTGTAATGCTCATACAAAATATAACAAAAGTTGTAGATTAGTTTAAATTAAATGAAAAATACTTTATCTTAAATATTTTAAGTTAAAATTGTTAAACTATTTCTGAAATATTTTAGCAGACTTCACAATTTTAAAGATTCAGACATTATTTCAAAACGGCACTCAGGGATTTAGTTAAAAATCATTTAATATATGGTCTAAATGATTTATAACATTTATTTATTTATATAATTCACGTCAGGGTTGGCGAGTTTTTGCCGAAGGTGGAAAAAACCGCAGAAAAAACCTGGTAAAAACCGTCCTGGCAAAAATAGGTTTTTGCCAAAGAAGTGGCAAAAATAGGCTGTCCATTTAAATTTTTTCCCCAGAAAGAGAAAAATATTTCACAAAAGAAAAAATAAACTGCATACTTAATTAAAAAATCAATATTATTCTAAATTTATTTTAACTTTTAAGTTAAATAAGCATAATTATGCACTTTATGAAAGAATACTAACTTGTATAACAAGATTATAAATGAAAAAAATACCAATTTTAATATAAATAAATAGAAACTTCATTTTTTCATGTTTATACAATTATTAATTCACATAATAGAACTGTTGAGACTGAGTAAAGCATTTATATTTATAGTTTATATATGTTAGAAATTCGAAGAAACAGTTACAGTAACCTAAATTTAATTTAATATAAAATTATATTTAAAGCGGAAAACTATTAAATTTCAAATATTTCAGCAATATCTACCTCACAACCTAAATTTTGCTGCTTTAGCATGGCATAACAGTAAACAAGTTTTGAAAGAGTATCTGTTGAAGTATTTCAAATCTCAGTTTGCACAAATGAAAAATTTGAAAAAAATCTTTTAATAGCAGCACTGCTTGCTGGACATATTTGAAAGTGAAAATCTTTTGATAATTAAAAAAATATGTATGTTAATGACTGATAAAATACTTTACTTACAGGGGTCTGTCTAGACTTTTCTCGTCTTTGTGAAAATTCTAGACAGTTTTGTGAATTTTAAATTATCAGGTTTTCAGGTTCTACCCTTCACATATAGAGAAGCTAAGTAATATATTTTTTGGTGAGTTCAAATGTTTATTAACAGGCCAGATTTTATTTTAAAATGATCCTGTTTGAGGTTAAAGAATTTTGTGAAGGGTCCTTTAAAGGACCTAAAATTTTCCTAAACACATCCCTGACTTAAAGTAAAAAAAATTAGATATGTAATTTTTTATTTTGTTCTTAAATTCTTAAGTAAGACTGAATCCCACCTATTTTTTAAAGATTTAAAATGTTTAATATTAATTAATTAGCAAATAAAATTAAAATATTAAATAATACGCTGTTAAATTTAATTGTTTATACCATTACTATCCTTATTAGCGTGCAGATTTTATTACACATTAAAGACATATAAGTTTTTTCCATTTTTGCCGGTTTTTTCCATTTTTTCCCTGGTTTTTTCCAGTTTTTTCCACTGTCCTGGCAAAAATACCTTTTTGCCGGCAAAAATGCCAACCCTGATTCACGTATATTACAGTTTACAAATGGATTACTTTTTCTAGGCTTCCACGCACATGATAGGAGAGTGGGAAAATGCAGCTATCTACCGACAAAATAATATTTAAACATTTACATTTTTTAGAAAATTAGAATATATATTTTTTTAAATATTGCTAGATGTTAAATTACATTTTACAACATTTTTACAATTTTTATTTGTGTGTGTTATATTTATTGTTGTTTATTTTTTTAAGAATGCGATTTGTAAAGATTTTCAATAATTATATTCTTACAAATATGTCTCTAAAGCCCTTGACTGGAAATTGGCTGTTTATGTCTAATAATTACTATGTTTTAATTACTTGAAATGTTTTAAAAATAAAATTGTTACTTAAAAAATTGTTGAGTCTTAAATTTTATTTAATTATAAAGCATCAAAGTAATAATGATAACAAAAGAATAAAATTCGTATAACTTTCCATTTTGCCGAGCGTTGGTATCGAACCCTTGTCCTCTTCAAAAGAATAGAGCTTTAACTTATGCTTTAAACCACTGAGCTAACCAGACTTGTTTTGACTCTCCTCCAACTGGAAGGGCTAATAAATTCGACTTCACGCATGTGCAAGTTGCACATTCAGTTGATCTTAAAGAATTTTTCTCGTCATTGCTGATTGTTTTATTTAGAACTTAAACATTATAATTAGATAGTTTTTGTAGGTTTTAAAGAAAATGAGTAATGAATAAATCTTATACATGTATATTTCCATAAGTTGAACAATTAAAATATTTGTGAACGGCTTGAAATACTTAAGCCTAACATGTCGGAATAAGTTCCTTTTTCTCGAGGATGGGTTGACCTTGGATTTGTTATACACGGAGGGGTTTTATGTATATAATTGTAATATATAAAGCTAATGTTATAAAAAAATAAAATATTATGTAACAACTGCAAATATCAAAGTGTGTCACAAATTAAATACTTAAAAAATAATAATAAAAGAAAAAATCCAACTTCGAGATATTTTCATGATATTTTATTATCTTTAGAGAAAGAAAATTAGCGAAATTACTATATTAATCATGAATTTTTACAACTTAATTTTAAAAAAAAATACCTATAATAATTACACATGTAATTTAAAAAGTTCCTTCAGTTTCAAAATTAAAAAAAAAAAAAAAAAAGTAGCTTTATTAAGTAATCTTTTCGTTTTTTCTGAAATTCATTGATAAATGTGCTATTGCACCATCTATTATCTTTAGTCAAAAATACGGATGAATAAACATACCGAAATGTCTGGATTGTAGAAGTTTCCATATTAGAAATATCTGGATTAAAGATGTTATACTGTGTACACAAAAAGTCTTGGAAACCTGATTTATTTCCTTTGAAATCAGGCACACTGGAATGAGAACTTGGGTTTGTGTTGCTACATCGGGACTTTGTAATTGCCAACAGCCAAAAAATACGATTGGCATGGATGATTAGGGCAGTTGCTAAATGTGAAATGAAAGTCCCCTGCAGTGAGTTATAATATTTAACTGGATTAAGTGGCATTATTTATGCCAGAGGTGATATGCAAAGTGATATTCTATTGACTTCTCCGCATCTGAATCATAAAAGTATGCGAAAAAATATATAAGCAGTTTTGTATACTGCTTCGAAAAAATGAAGTAAATTCTAGAAATCAAAAAATTTTTACATTTTGATAACGATATCATTTTACGGGGGGGGGGGGATGGATGATAATGTATGATATTGAAAGGGGAGGGGGTCCAAAATTACCAAAAAGTTGATAATTTTATATTTGCACAGCCCCTTAACTGAAAATTTCTTTGTTTACACATGTGTTGATGTGTGGATTTTAGGGTTGAGGATTTCAGAGAATACTGTATACCATTAAATTTTTTCTCATTCTTCTAGTCACTTCTTCATAATTTTTTTTATCTCTGTTCGAATTTGTCCTGGTGCAGCTTCAGCATGTTCCAATAGGGACCTTGTAGCATAAAACCATATACAACCATCCATCCAAGCTTAGATGAAAAAAAAAAATAGATCCTGAATTAATGTGTGGACTATATACAGTCAAGGATTGATAATTGGCACACCCATAATCTGCAGTTTTCTATAATTCGCATTACTTTATGAATGTTCACAATGAAATAAACAACTAAGAAAATTTACAAATTCGTCATTAAAAAATAATTTTTTAAAATGAATAATAAAAATTAAAATAAAATCATAATGAGACAGCTATTTTTTTAATATAATTCTTTTAATTTTTAACAGTAAAAGACAAACTGTATTATGGAACCTATGTAATTATTTTTATTTAAAATCACATATATGTATATAAATTTTTTAATAAAATAACTTTAAAAAGGCATTTTTTAAAATAGACTATCAAATTAATTATTAGATTTTATATTTATCCTTTCACATTTTATACTGATTATAGAATTAAAATGCTGCCTAGGAATAATAATTTGATATACAATCCATAATACTCCAAAATCTGCACAATCTTTGGCCCCAACTTGTGTAGATTATAGAACTTTGACTGTATAATCAAAAATTTGAACAACTGTTTCTGACATACATTTACAATTGATGAAATTCGATTACGATTTATTTTCTGACAATGGAAAAAATTTATAATCGTGGCTAAAATAATGCAAATTAATAGAATCATCTATGAAAACTTTTTTTTTGTGAAATATTTTTGTTCTAACACTAAATTTCACATAATCTTAAAATTGCATCAGAAAGAATGCCTAAAATAATTGTAATGTTAGGAAAAGTAAGTAATACAGTAGACTCCCTCAAATCCACACAGCTTAGGACCAGTGTTTGTTTGGACTTTAGAATTTTGCAGATTTCTGGTCATTGCTTTGTTTACATTTTTTAAAAAGTAATTTGAATGTAATAAAAATGCTATCAAAACTATAATAAAATATTAAAATAATTAATAATCTAAAATAATAAATTTTGATAATTTTTAAAATGATTAAAATATTAAAACAAGTTGGAAATTGCATGTGAAGCGTAGCAAATTAGGTGCGTTCGTACGATAACGAAGTTTTAAAAATATTACTTTCATATATCAATCTCATAAAATTGTAAATAGTGAATTACAATTAAAACGCTCATCAAACAATGTTCTCCCTATACCATTATGTAATGGAATACTTTTGTGTGGTCTTCTAAATCAATAACAAATGTTCTTTGCACCGCAAATTATGTAAGATGTATATTATAATATGTACTTTATAGTTGCATATAAATTTTATTAAGTTCGCATGTGTGTAACACTATTAAAATGCATTTGAAACATTTTTTCCCATTGACCGTAAAGTAACGGAATACTTTTGATTGTCCCTGTAATTGATCTATGCATCCGATTTTCATAAAATTTGAAATAACTTGGCAAAATTATGTAATAATTATGTATTTTAAATTTCAAACGTATAGAATATATTTGAAACTTTTTCCCCATTGACCATAATGTAATTGAATACTTTTGATTGCCCCTGTAATTGATCTATGCACACGATTATCAAAAAATTTGAAATAACTCGACAGAATTATGTAATAATTGTGTATTTTAAATTTCAAACGATTAAAATGCATTTGAAACTTTTTTTCCCATTGACCGTAATGTAATGGAATACTTTTGATTGCCCCTGTAATTGATCTATGCATCCGAGTTTCATAAAATTTGAAATGACTCGACAAAATTACGTAATAATTATGTATTTTAAATTTCAAACGATTCGGTTGGGTAGTTTTTGCGTTGTTATATGCGGACAGACAGACGGATGGACGGACTGAACGACCACTATAGGTGCTACGTATTATATAATTACAAACGCACCTAAAAACAAAGGTGAAGTTAAACCTTTCAGTGTGGAATTTGTTTTGAGAGAGCCAAATTACTGCACTATGCAGGTGCAATACATCATCACTGCTAAATCCATGATGCACTACAGTGAGATAAAGTTGAAAAAAATCAAGTTTCATCCCTTATCTGAATTGAATGTTTTATTGTTTACATGCGTAAATTATGTGCAGATTTGAGGGAGTCAACTGTAATATGAATGTAGGAAAAGAAAAAAGCCATTTCAACAGGATATTTAGCAATTATAAATAAACTATATTTATCAGTAAGAAAAACAAAAATTAAATGTTTGTTGTTCTATGTACAATGCATAGCTTTTAATAAAAGAAAAACTACTGTGTGTTTTAGAATAGGAAAAGGACTTAACATGATTAAATTTCAATATTTAATTACTACAAAGCATTTGTTTCTAAGTAACTTTAACTTAATAAATGAATTAATATCTATTATTAATATGTGAATGACATTATAATACTTTAATGTTTTTCTCCTCTAAACAAGTATAAAATAGGAACATTGCGACAAAAATTAAAAAATGAGAAATTATTTGTCCAGATTATTTATACTAACCCCTTGTAGAGGTTAGTGTAGACAAAACCAAAATATGTTGGAGGCTAGTGTGCACAGGTATTTTTTTACAAATATTCCTTAACAATTATTGTTATTATCTAAACTTCTAAGTTTAAATTACTGGGGTTTAGGAGGTTTACGGAGGGTTTACGGAGAAAGAAGTAACACCAACAATCACAAGTTGTGTGATTTTTTTCAATTATTTCCCATTTTTAATTTGGGAATTATTTTTCATATCAAGAAAAATAAAATGATGTGCTGGATCTTTTTTTCTGGAGAAATACAACATCATAGACACTAAAACCATTAACGCTTTCAACTCTGCCTACAAAATATACTATATTATTAATCTTTCAGAATTTCACTAAACATAAATTTATTGAACATTATCTCATTAACCTTTTAAATGACTAAAATACTTTTTGACCTTTTTTTTATGTTCTTTTACATCATTGAATTTCAGACATCTTTCTGTTTTAAGATTTTTTTTTGTGTTTGTGTGCGTGTTCTTTGGAAAATCTAACTATTCCTTGTTGTTGCTTACAGTTTTTTTCTCTTTTGTTTCTATTAGTGCCAAATTTTTGTATCTTTTTTTTTTCTCAAGAGTGCAAATATAAGTTATGAATTTCACTTTACTTATAACTTTTTTGTGATTTATTACGGTTGAAAATGGTTTCACAGATTCAGGAATAATCACTATGGGTCAACTAATTGTATTTACTTCTTTACTATCAGAAATATTTTCTTGATCAAAAGTGGTTTAATTGAAGATGTGTTTTACAACTCATGATGTGATAATGTTGAGCTATCACTAACATTGCTTCCAATAGTGCCTTCTCTTTCCTTTGTAACTAAAGGCTGCAAATCAGAAATAGCGGGAGGTTGTGAATGATCAGTGACGTAACTTAATACAAATTCATTTCATTAGTAAACATTTGTTGATTGAATATGTATAGCCCTAGCAGTTTTTATTCTTTATTTTTAAGTGTAAGTGAGGGAAATTATGCTTTTTTAACTAAATAAGCAATCTTATAGAGATAAATACTTAGGATTTGCCACTATACAGTCATTACAGGCAATAGATTGCAACATCTAAGAGTTGGTGACAATGGGATTAGTTTATGATAATGTAACAGTTGATATTTCTCATGCTGCTAACCAACATAGAAAAAATGTATATTCTATTTTATTGAATTAATTTAAAATTAAGGCTAAATTTATCCTCTAAAAATTCAAAATTGGTGAATTTAAAAAAAAATAACAAAAGAAAAAATTTTAAATTTCTGCTTGAAATGATTTGATGAAAATTTCAATACATAGCCTTTTTTATATGGAACATAGTCTTGTTTGATGTTTAATATAGTAATTGCATTTGTAAGTTAACATACTTTCTGTAAATCTTTACACTATAATAAATTTAGTATTTAAAATACAAATTATGAAGTACAATAAGCTGTCTACATTAACCCTTAGTAGTGTGTCTACACTAACCCCATGCTAACATTCTGAAGTTATTCTTCAATTATACTCATTTAACTAATTTTAATATCTTAATGAAGGTTATAGAAATAAAGAAGATAAGTCACATTTGTCTTATAGCAACTTGTTTATTGGATTTAAAATTTAAATTCTTTGTGCTGTAAAACTGTAAAAGAAATCTTATTTTTACTTTTGAAGCATGGAATTAAATTTCTTGCAACTATTCAAAAACTTTTTAACTCTTTGCCACTAAATTTTTGCTTAGTATGGAGTAAATTGTTGTCAGTTTGTGTAAATTTTTTAGTAATTTTTTCTACATTATTTAAATTGTTATTTTGAATGTCTATACTAACCCCCCCTCTCCCCTACCTTAGAAAAGTTATTTAATTTTTATTGCATATTAAAGAAAAGCATGTTGTGAAATGCACTAAAGAGTTTTCTCAGAAAACCGATTAAAATAATCATTTGAATATTTATACAAAAAAGAATCTTTATTGTTTCTGAGGTGTGCAACAGATGACTTTCTCAAAGGATTCTTTTAAAATAGCAATCAGTATATATAATTACAAAACCTTTTTTTTTTTTTTTTTTTTTTTTTAGAGAGAGGAGGTGTTTATCAAAAGATCATGTTGGAAGACTCATTTAATTAGTAGTTTGCTCATGTGCAAGTGAGGATGTCTTTTGTATGTGAGATGTGCAACAAGAGCTTTTCTCGTGAAGCAAATTTATGTAATCATTTGCATGCACCTACAAATGAGAAATCTTATGTTTGCGAGATATGCAACAAAGGATTTTCTTTCAAGTCCCATTTCAATAGACATTTGATGACGCATACAAATGAGAAGCCTTATGTTTGTGAGGTGTGCAGCAAAGGATTTTCTCATAAAGCAGTTTTAAATAGTCATTTGCGTACACATACAAAAGAAAAACCTTTTGTATGTGAGGTATGCAGCAAAGGATTTTCTCAGAAATCCACTTTAAATAGTCATTTGAGAACGCATACAAATGAGAAGCCTTATGTTTGTGAGGTGTGCAACAAAGGATTTTCTGTCAAGTCCAGTTTAAATGCCCATGTGAGTACACATGCAAATGAGAAACCATTCTTGTGTGAGGTATGCAATAAAGGCTTTTCTCATAAATATACTTTAAATTATCATTTGGGTACACACATAAAAGAGAAACCTTTTGTATGTGAAGTATGCAGCAAAAGATTTTCTCTTAAATGCCATTTAAGAGGTCATTTGCATACACATGCAAATGAGAAAGCTTATGTCTGTGAAGTATGCAGCAAAGGATTTTCTCGGAAACAACATTTAAATAGACATCTGAGAACACATACAAATGAGAATCCTTATGTATCTGAGGTGTGCAACAAACAATTTTCTGTCAAGTCCAATTTAAATACACATTTGAGATCACATGCAAATGAAAAACCTTTTGTATGTGATGTATGTAACAGACAATTTACGAAGAAGGCTACTTTAATGAGTCATATGCACTATCATACAAGGCCTTTTGTTTGTAAAGTATGCAATAGGCAATTTGCTCATAAGACTTATTTAAATAATCACTTTTTCATGCATTGCAAAAAATAGTTTCATTTTTGTGAGGTGTATAAATTGTACAGGAACAGTTCATAAAAATACATTCTTTTGTACAAAATAATTTTGAAAATGTCTCTTAGTTTGTCAATTTTCTTACTGATCTTAGAGGACATACAGTTTTAAAATACACAGTATATCCACCAAAATCAGATCTGCAATTTGTTTCTACCAATATGACTTCACAAGCCAACTGCATTTTAATATATTAATCCAATTCTGTCTAATGTTGGAATTTCTATGTGTAAACTCAATAAGATGGTCTGTTCAGCTATTTCCCGGCCTGCAGAGATGCAAGTTAGTCATTACTTTTAAAACTTGCTATTTTTAATCAATGCTTTTTTTTTAAAAAGTCACTTTTGTTGACTAAAAGAGATTAAATCTCTCCAAGTGAGGCAGTGTTTAAACTGGTTTGTTGACTTTAAAAAATATAGTGAATATTGACATTCTTATGTTGACATGAAAAATAATAATATTTAAACATTTGAAGTAAATTTATTAATTAGAAATTTATATGTTTGTTGTAATAATGATTTAATTTTGCTTAAATATTGCATGTAAAGAAATTTGAATATTTTATTCAATTTCGGGATTATGGCTATAAAAGAATAATAAAGTAGCCTAAAAAAACATGTATACTATATCATTATTTACAAAATAATTTCACGTTTTGATGTATAAATAACAGCATTTCTGCATTTTCAGGCAAAAGCCAATTGCGCTTTTTTTCATATATAATCCCTGCCTCTGAGAACAAACATTCACTGTACACACAGCTAGCAGGAGCTGACAAATATACATACAGTAGACTTCCTCAAAACCACAATTCTCTAAAATCCGCACATAATTTACAGATGTAAAAAATGAAACATTCAGTTCAGATGTAGGTGCAAAATTTGGCTCTTTTAGTTTCATAACAATTCCATATATTTTTTACTTTGTAAATTTTGTTAAAGTTATTAAATTCATTTTTTTTCATGAAGAAAGAATAATTTATTTCTGAAAATGTCAAGATATTGCTGATATCATTGGTAATCATAATCTTACCAAATATGTATTAATCAAGCTTTTTTAGTTATTAAATCTAGCTGAATATGAAATAAAGCTTCGTTATTTTATTATCCTGATGTGAATTAGTAATGCACCTTTCAGAGGCAAGTTTCATTGAATAATTTAGGAAAAACACATTAATCTTTATAATGAATATTTAATTGTACATTATTGATTATTAACTAGTCCTTTGCTTTTAGTATTTTAATCATTTTAAAAATTATCTAATTTTTTATTAGTTTATAACTTTTTTTAATATTTTACATATTGTATGCATTCATTATACTTTTAATTTCATTATTAATTACATTCAAATTACTTTTTTAAAAATATTGGCAAAGCAAATATAAATGACCAGAAATCTGCAAAATTCTAAAATCCGCACAACCTCTGGTCCCAAGCTGTGTGGATTTGAGGGAGTCTACTGTATATATATATATATTTCCAATTGTGATAATTTTGGAAATTTAATAGTATTTGGTTTCCACCAGTTTAGTGGACATTCATGTCTACTACATCTATTTATTCTATGAACAGTTTATTAAAAAAACTTGATTTTCTGATCATCATTTCTGATTGGCAGAAATTTATCTGTTTTGCTTTTATTATTAGCTGAGATCTCCATTAATCAACCCCAAAATGTGGCCTTTGAATCATTATAAAAACATTTGCTTGTTTCTGCCTCATTTGCATTTGTTTCGGTTTCAGAAATATCATTGTTTGAGATAAAAATCATAAATAGAATCAGTCAAGATTTTAACTTGCGATGATTTTCTTCATCTTTATCAAAAAATAAAACTTTAAATATCGGATCTAGCAATGTTGTAATGCAACAGGGTTGGCAAGTTCTTCCGCAGTGGAAAAAACCATGGAAAAAACAGGCTGGAAGAAATAGGTTTCTTTCAAGTGGAAGAAACTGTTTTTCTTTAAGAATTTACAATATATCTTCAATTTTGTAAGACATAATAAATATCTTTTTCCTATAATCTTATATAAATTAATTCCATTGAACCAAAACAAATTTAATTAAGTATGTATGCTAAATTAATAATTACATCAGTTTTTTTAGCTAAGATCACACACCAAGCCTATCTAAAGATCTTCAACTATTGGCTAAATGAAAAGAAATTTTAACCAAAATACACAAAACCAATTAAATGCTTACCATTTCAATTTAACCAACATATTTTTTAATTATTTAAACTTCTGAAATTAGTAGTAATTGGTAGAGATCCTTTACTAATGGTAGAATTAAATCCATTTAAATAAAAGCTTTTAATTTTATCACTTTTATTAATGTAAGTAATGTACAATAATTACTGTATCAAATAGAGATGGATCAAAAATATGGTTTTGTTTTCGGCCTGAAATCAAAGTTTTGCCAATGTGGCTAAAAATACCACTGGACCGGAACTCTTGGTATTCTAAAAATCTTGTTTCTTCCTTCGGAAATTTTCAACATTAATCATTGATTTGAACTGTATTAGCTCAAATAAGTGCATTGCAATAAACTTCATTCTTTATAATTATCATTCATAAATTATCAATTATCTCATAGAAAATTTTTAGTTTAAACTGCATTAGTGTTTCAAATATTCTTTGAGAAAGTTCTAGAAAAAGAAATGAACATTTACAAAAATCATTATAGAAGAAAAATTAAGGTGTTAATACTTAAAACTAAAATATTTTTTAATAAAATGAAATGCGTATAGTTAGAAAATCTTTGTGCCATTGATGAATTATGTTTTATTGCATATGAAAATAAAGTTTTTGGATAATTAATTATTGCGCATAATTAATAAATACTATACATAATTAATTTACAATTATGTATGTATTAATTATTTTTAAAAAATACAATTTAATTACTTAAAAATTTTTTTGGATGTTTTCGTTGTCGGCTGAATCTAGAAAGGTCACAGAAATTCAGTTTTAATTTTAGAAACGTGTACCTCAGTATTAAAAAAATCATTAAAATTCTCATTTTTCTAAGTACAATGCAGCATAATTGCATAATATAGCAGAAAAGTCTTTTAGCAGTAAGATGCTGTAATCAGTTTCTCAATTTAAATGGGATGTATGCAAAAGATGAAGATTAGTTTTTTTCAAGCCCTACACTTCAGGATATTTTAAAAGCAGAGATATTTTTAGAACACTAATCTTTTAAAATCAGTATTTAGATATTCATGCTAGATGTTAGTATAAGTAATTACAAATTTATTTATTTACTGTGTTGCACAGCTTAAAATAATGCATTTTTATATGAAAAATAAACAATTTGTAGGTAGTTTTTTTTCTCTTTTTACATAAATGGCATAATTAATAATATAATTTAAAAAAAAAACCATCCCTCTACCTACAGAGTAGTAAAAATCCTTCACCTGAAAATGTCTGCTGAACCTGAAGTTTAATAAAAAAGTAACTTATCTTTGCAAAAATATTTTATTAAATTTTCCAATTTAGATTTCATGTACTAATTACACTTTAATTTTTTTACATAGTTAATATACTTTAATTTTGAGCATTTCTTTTGCTTTCTTCCATTTCTTCCAGTTTCTTCTGTTTTTTTCCAGTTTCTTCCACTGTCCTAGAAGAAATAGGTTTCTTCTGGAAGAAATCCAACCTTGTAATGCAAAAATGTTCATTATTATGAATATATTTAAAGCGTTCATTTATGGTTTGAGCCAAGCAGTCTTTGAATGTTTCAACACGAAAAAATTCATTCTCTTCTCCAGGTTTTGACAGAAAAAGTTTGGAATTTTCCATCATTGGAATAACTTCTGAAATTAGCGATGCTGTTGAACTAATTTTTACTGTTACTTGTTCAAATGGTTTCAGTAAACTTCTCTAAGAGCAACCACTGATTTGAATTAAAATTAGTGATTCTTCCAAATTGTGTGGCATACAAGGAGATGCTTTTCTTTTGTTTGTTTTTCTTCTTGTTTTCTTCTGCTTTTTTTTTTTTTGTTTCTGCTTTAAAATGTGAAAAGGACTATTCCAGAGGGTTGCCACATCCTGAATTAATATCTTTTTTTTATGTTTAAGATAATTCTCTTGCATTTGTGATAATCTAGAGCAAGCAAGTGATGAATGATTAAAATGGGTCACATTCTTTTACCTATTGTAATTATATCACTAATAACTCTTTGTGAAGTTAGACTGTCTGATACTACTAATTATAAAGTATATAGAAAGCCTGACTCACTGCTTAAATCAGCTATTTCCATTGCTTTAACTATATTAGAACTGCTGTCCCACAAAACATGGTTTAACTTTATATTTAAATCCCGCTTATTTATTGCATTTTTTTATCATTCTGCTAATATCATCATTACAGTGGGATCCTGGGAAATGCTTAGTGCTGAGTGCAGCATGCTTGTGTGTAAAATCATCATCAATCCAATGTCCTGTAAAACTAATAAAACTATGACTACAGTACAAGTCAAAATAGCTGATGTAACTGAAACAGCTACTGCACTACATGTTTGGGAAGTAACATTTTCTTTACACTCCTTGTAAAGTTGTGGTAGCACAGTTACTTTAAAATATTCTCTGCTGGGTACTCCATAGAAGGCTGTGCTATTTTTATTAAATTGATAAATCCCGAATCTTCCACAAAAGAAAATGGCTGATTACCAATGGCTATCATTTTAATAATTATTCTGTAGCTCAACAGATCGAGAATTATTTATGTCCCAATTTTTTTTTTCTTGTTAACACTTCTTCCAAAGTTGGCTGTTTTTTTTTAAAACTCCACAATTAGCATTTGGTTTTTTACAGTTGATACTACTTTCCTTATTTATACAGCTTCATATTCCAGTGGATGGATAATTTTTAAATGATTTATTAGAGAAATTTTTGTAGATTTTCCCCCTATCATTCCTCTTGACAACAAAATGCAGCACAATTTGCATTTAGTTTTAGTAGGATCACTTTCTTGTTCATTAAAAAATTGCTTAACCACACTTCTTTTAACAACAGTATTCATTTTCTCTCCTCTCAGTTGACTATCATAATAGATTAAGCAAAACAAATTGCATTGTTTCAAAAAAGTGTAGAGAATAAATGAATCGAAATTAAAAAATGAAATAGAGTGGTAATACTATAAAGCTTATCCCAAAATAGTGAAGGGACATATATATATATATATACATCATTTCTACATTATTTTAGTATCCCTGTACATTTAACAGACATTTATGTAAGTTTAATTGACATCTATGCAGGGTTGTTTGGTTTAAGCCAAGTTGGTTTAAACCAAGTGGTTTTTAAAAAAAGCAAAGCTGTAGAAAAATGATGAATTAATAAATTTCTAAAATGACAAACATTTTTAATCAACTCAACTTTTCTTATAAGCTATAAATCTACATGGCAGAATAACTAATTTTTCTAAAATTAGCTGGTTAGAAAAAAACTAATCAGTTTTTTTTTTTTTTTTTTTTTTTTTTAAGACCTATATTTGTATATATATAGTCATTAATTGTAAAACATATATATATAGCCAAAAAGGCAGACATGAGTTAAAAATGCACTTTTACTATTTAAATTTCTTGATTAGTTTAGATTTAGTAAGGATTTCATCATTCCAGAAAGCTTCAAATATGACATTCTTAAGTGATTTTCTCCATTAATTTAATTTTGTTATGTATGCTATTGAATAATTGACAATGAGCTTTTTTTGTTCTTTGTGATTATTGATTTTAATAAGCCTTTGTTTTTCTTGCATTCCTACATTGAGATTGGGTTTTTTGCATTGTGATTTTATTCTGTTACCAGCTATGTTGGCACAGTTCAAACCAATAGATTTTTTAGAACGAATCTAATGTAATATTTTCTCATTTTTGTAACTTAAGTGTTTCAAATTATTGGATGAAAGTAATTTCTATTTTCACCACGCTTTTATTAACTTCACCTGTATGTTTGTGAGTTTGTAACTCTCCTTATTTTATGTATGTTCACCGATTACTCTGAAACCATGCAACCGATTAACTTGGTTTTGGTGTTAAATGAAAGACGATGCTCTCAAATTGGTACCACTTCAGTTTCATCGAAATTGGTTCAGTACTTTTTTAGTAATTAGGCAAAAACTAATAAAATTAGTGATTTTTCGCTAATTAAAAGTGTTGAATACGTTCACTGAATGGAGTGTAGACAGCATGGCCGAGCAGTCTAAGGCGCCAGATTGAAGCTCTGTTTTTCGAAAGAGATTGTGGGTTCGAACCCCACTCCTGACATTTACATGTATGTAAAATTTTTAAAAAAATTTCTGTATTACAATTTTTATTTTTAACCAGCTTCAGAAAAGGAAGAGGAAGTTATCAATTCGACGCATATGTATTTTTTTTCTATGTATGTTCACCAATTACTCTGAAACTATCCAACCGATTAATTTGGTTTTTGTATTAAATATAAATATAGTTTAAAAAAACTAAAAACCATGCTTTTAAAGTAATCAAACTAAAAAGTGAAAAATAAATATAGTTTAAAAAAACTAAAAAACACGCTTTTTAAGTATATCAAACTAAAAAGTGAAAAATAATTCGTACTATAAGCTGAAAACGAAAATAGATGAAAAATACTATATTACTATAAAATCATTGTTATTATAGAAATCAATAAGCAATAAATAAAATTATCGTAGAAAAAAAGCATGGGGTGCTTCTTAAGAACTGATAGATGGAGCATGGTAGATGGAGCACCTCACGCTTTTTTTCCACGATAATTTTATTTATTGCTTATTAATTGATTTCTATAATAACAATCATTTTATAGTAATATAGTATTTTTCATCTATTTTCATTTTCAGCTTATAGTACGAATTATTTTCCACTTTTTAGTTTGATATACTTAAAAAGCGTGATTTTTAGTTTTTTTAAACTATATTTATTAAGTCTTATCTCAATAGTCACCATAAGACATGAGTCCAGTCAAGGTCATGTTAGTATGCATGTAGAATGCAAATTTCATTCATTGATGAACATGTCTGAAGCTCTAAAGAAAACACTTAAATTATGTAAATTTAGCAAAGATAAAATAAATGAAAAATATGCAATATTTAGATTTAAAAAATGTTTTCCTTTGAGAAACGCCGATGTACAAATAATGACATAAAATGATCTTTAAAATTTCAGTCAAGCTCTAAAAGAATTTTTTTTTGATTGGAGGATCAAAAAAATTTTCAATTGGAAGATCAATGGAATTAATTGGATCAATTGGAATTTTATTCTTTTAAGAATAAAAAAGAAACTCAAGATATGAAGTTGAATAAGAAGACATTGAAAAATTAGGTGCTAGTAAACCTGTTTACATTTAACTGAAATATGCAAAAGATATATTTAAATCTTCTATTATATAACCAAACCCATCACTAAGGTCAGCCGAGAAAATTGGCAGAAAGGGGGGGGGAGACAAGGTTTGCTTGAGACATAATAGAAAAAAATATCTCATAAAAATGCTTAAAAGATGTAATTTTTAGTCTAGACATTTAAAAATAAAAATACTAAGTGTTATAATGAAGCATGTACTCCGATGGTTGTTCAAATGTTTTAGTGGATGACAGTATTTATACTACTTGATATTTTAAGATCAATGTTTTTCAATAGTCTAAAAATCTGTTAAATCGGTATTTTTGTTTATTTTATTGTCATTTTTTTTCTTCTTTTAACTTGGTAGTTTCAGTTAAGAGAAGTGTGAAATAGCAATACACAATATTTGAAGTGTGTAAAGACTCTACTGCTAAATGCAAATCATTCGAAAAACTCTTTATAAAAAGCTTTATTTTTCAATAAAAGATAATTCATGTAGTCTTCTAACAAAAAAAATCAGACAAGTATTTCAAATTAATTATTTTGAATAATCATTTGAAAATAAAATATATGAAGTTTTATATATGAATCTATATCATATATTTATTTATAGTGCTAGTAATCAAAAAATTGTTCATTAAGATTTTCAAGGTATCAATGTTTCATTATGTAAAACATTCTATTTATGAAATATAAGGCATAGCTTTTTCTAAAAATGTTTAAATTTTAAATTATTTTAATTTTTTACATAACTGATTGTATATTAAATAATTATATTGATTAAAATTACTTTTAAATCAAATTATTACTTATAGATTCAAAAATATTTATTTTTGTTGATAAATATGCATGTATATGTAACAGGAAAACATATTTTAAAAAACCCGTTTTAAACCAAAAAAACCTGGTTTAAACCAAAAAAAACACGTTTTTTTTTAAACACGTTTTTTTACCAACCCTGCATCTATGTAAGAGCAATTCCATACACTTGTATATCTATAGACATCTAGTACGTAGTTACGATTTATATAACAGATATGAACTTAGTATATAGGTACTATGTCGAGCACATGATATGTACGGACATATCGCTCATCCGCAAGGAAAGTGACAGATTATGACAAAAGTCAATTTCACAAGAGAGGCAAAAGAAAATTTGTATAATTTTACTGTAGCATGAAATTGCAGCACTTAGCTCTGCACGTAGGAATAAAGACGTGCATAAAACAATTAACTTTGAAGACACATGATGAGGTTTGGAAGGTTAAATAATTTTACCTCCCCACACAATCCATCTCCCTTCTGTGATCGCAAATCAACATAAAACGTTAAAAGGTGATTTTCTGTATAACTGCACATATGAAATTTTGCGTAGCAAGATACATCTATGACAGACCTACTGGTGGAATAAAATCCAAAATGAATTTTTGCGAAATGTGTCACTTTTTTTTGCGGGTGAGTGATATGTAGACAAGAGTTTTACTTACAAGGAGAGGGCCAACTTTGATAATAATAGATTTTGATTATTTTAATGTATGTCGTAGTCTTAAATACTTACTTTGAAAAAGAAAGGGGATCATAAATGATTGTAGCTCAGTTGCTATAGCCTTAGTTTGATGATCAGAGGGCCCGGGATCGATGCCTGGTAGCGCTACATTTTTTATTTCATTTTTTTTTTTTTTTACAAATACATACTTGTAATTATTATGTAGTCAATTAAAACCATAGAGTCCATTAAAAACTGAATAGTCAATTAAAAACCGTAATATTGTGTATCCTTTTTATTTTAACCTATTTACTTTTTTATTTGTGACTAAATAATTGTATAAAACATCTAACTCGATCCAAAACTTTAGTTTTCATCAAGTCAGTTTTAAAAAGGATTTCGTGCATTCTTTATGGATGCAATAATATTGAACAATTGTGTCAATTGGTGATATTTAAAAAACGTCATTTTCGTATTACTTTAACAACGAAAATCAATAGTTCTCTGCTTTTAAAGTAACAAACAAATTAAATTAAAAATCAGCATACGAATTAAACTCCAATCTATTTTTGCATATTAAAGATTTTTAGTCTTTGTAATACGTAATTTGCTAGTTTTTAGCTCACGGGCTATCATAGCCTGAGAGCTTATGTGCCCGCCCGTTCTGTATGTATGTACGTTCGTTCGTACGTGCGTAACGCGATAACTCATGATAAAAATATCCCATCCACTTGAAATTTTGTATATAGTTATATCCTGATAAGACTCTTCCCTGATTAGTTTTTGAAGTTCATTCGATATGTATAAGAGAGGGAACGGGGGGCTCATGCCCCTCCCCTAAATTGATATAAATGGGTTTTTCGTGCAGAAATATTAGTTTTTGTTCAAAATTTACACATAGGATCATTTTGATGAAGCGCTTCCGTGGTTGGTATTAGGTGTTCATTGGATAAATACTAATGCCCCTCCTCTTAATTTATATAAATGGGTTTTCATGCAGAATTGTCAGATTTCGTTCAAATCTCTGAATAGTTTTGGAAGTTTAATGGTTAAGTATATAAAAGAGGGGGAGGGGGATAACTTCTCTTAAATTATATAAATAGGTTTTTATTAAGAATTTTCCGATTTGCTCTGAAATTTGGATATAGATTTTTTATATGATAAAGCATGTCCCTGATCAGTTTAGAGGGTTCATTGATTAAGTATAAAAAGGGGAAAAGGGGGAGCTGTTCCCCCCTCCTTATTTTATTTATTTATTTTGAACGGAATCAGCCCTTGAAAACATAAGGCTGTAATGTACAATTAGTATGCGTAGCCTGTGAGCTCAATGCCACCAGTTTAACTGGGCAATATTCTTTTTATTTGAATTATTTTCCTTTCAGTTTCTTCCTGGTTTTTCTTTTATTATATTTGAATATGTCTTATTTTATCATAAATACATGGTGCCACAACAGTTTTCCGAAACGAGTTAGGAATTAATAGGTTTTGGAAGAAAGACTAATTTTGAAAAAAGAAAAAATTAATGATGAGAAATAATTGTTTTAAAATCAGAAATGCTAAAGTTGTAGTTGCTATGATCAACCATAACCTTTCTTTTCAAAGCAAGTATTTAAGTCATATAATATAAAACATCACTTTAAAATATCAATTTAATTTTAAATGCTTTAAGTGATTAATTAAAAATAACATAAAAAGATTATAGCTTGACATGTTTCATTGCTCTTATGGCAACTTTTTCGAAAACAAATAAATAATAAAAAGAAATTTCCTGAAATAAACAGAAAAACATGAATCACGTGAACATGAGCATATAAAAACAAAACTGGAAATAAAAATGAATAAAAATAATTGTGAACGTGAAATATTACAAATTATTGCCTTAAAAGTCTTTAAAAGGAAATAGATTGGAAGGAAATGTTTCAAAGATTTTTAAGACAATAATTTGTAATATTTCACGTTCGCAATTATTTTTATTGATTTTTATTTCCAGTTTTATTTTTCTATGCTCATGTTCACGTAATTTATGTTTTACTGTTTATTTTGGGAAATTTCTTTTTATCATTTATTTGTTTTTGAAAAAGTTGCCATAAGAGCAATGAAACATGTCAAACTATAAACTTTTTATGTTATTTTTAATTAATCACTTAAAGCATTTAAAATTAAATTGATATTTAAGTCATGTCATAACATTATACCTCTTCCCCCCCTGTTTTTTAAGAACTAAGGAGTGTTGTATAAAATCCATTGAGTCTGAAGTTAAGGGGTCTCTGTCCTACAACATATATATGTTGCGGCCAATTCTAGAACTGGCCGGCCAATACCCGAACTGGCCAAGCTTCTTGGCCAAAACCCAAAATACATGAAATGAATAGCGTATTTCGGGTTTTGGCCGGCCAATTCGCGAACTGGCCGGGAAGTTTTGGCCAACACCCGAACTATGATGCATAGGGACCAATTTTTACTTTCTTCTGTCTTCAATAGAAGAAAGTATTGTAATTGAAATTTTTTTCGACTTCCGGTTTTCGACGGATTTACACGTTTTAGGGGTCAGATATTCCAAAAAACATGTTTTTACAAAATGTCTGTCTGTCCGTGTGTGTGTGTCTGTGTGTATGTCGCCATTCTACCATCAAAAAGTGTATGAAGTTATGCATAGAAATGTACCAAATTTTTTGTGAATGTTTCTGGCTGTGGCAAGCAGGTCTTCCTTCAGTTTTGAAATATTCTGCCTGAAGGGGGCGCTGCAATCTCGATTTTTGTGCCATTTTCAATATTGTACCGACCAAAAGTATATGAAGTTATGCATCGAATTTAACCACATTTTTTGTGTAAGTGTATGACTATGGCTACTTGGTCCTCCCGGAATCTGAAAAAAATCCGCCAGAAGGGGGCGCTGCAATAGCGAATTTTATGCCATTTTCAATACTGCACCACATAAAAGTGTATGAAGTTAGCTCTAGAACTGAACTAAATTTTTTGTATATGATTATTTTTGGTAAGGCAAGTAGGTCCTTCCTGAATTTGAAAAAAATCTGCCTATCATGCTATTGTCAATCGGCTCGTGCAGACGGAAATTCGTTTATTGAAGCAGAAATTTAAGGTGAAAATCAAAGTTGGTATGTTATTGAATTAAAATTATTAAAGCATTAAAATAAGTAACTATTTTTTTTAAATATTAAAATGTATGTATGAGATAGAAGAAAGTTTTGGGATTGGCACATCCAACTAGTTTTGTAATTAAGATAATGTAACCTTAAAATGCACAGTAAAAGAGATTCCCATTGTTTATATTGAAACGAAATATTTTTGTGTACCCAGGTAAATTAACCAAAAATAGTACACAATTCCCTTTCAATATCGATATTAATTGATGAACCAAATAAGATGACAATTAAAGTTAACCGGAACCTTTACTCGATTTAGAGCACGGACAGGCTGATGGCTAGATTATTTGAATTCATAGACATTTTCAACTAAGTTAGAAAGGAGTTAGTGAGAAGCTGAGTACTTATATCTATTTCGCGAATTGGCCAATCGCATCTGGCCAGTTCGCGAATTGGTCAGTTGCATCTGGCCAGTTCGCGAATTGGCCGACCAATTCTAGAATTGTCCAGTCATTCTTTAACGTTGCTGGCCAATTCGGGAATTGGCAGGCCAGTTCTAGAATTGGCCAATTTCGGGTTTTGGCCGCAACATACATAAAAAAAAGCAAAATCTGCGATTATCAAAGTTTGCCTTCTCCTTGTGTTAGATAAAATATATGGTCCGGGTGTGCAACAAAACCTATGTAGATGAATATGGAGAGCCATCTCATGGTATTATCTAAGAAGATAATATGTAATAAATAACTTTTTGGATGGCTTATAAATATGGTGTATAGATATACTGTACGTTATATGGATTTCATATCTACCAATTTATGCTGAATGGGAAGGAAAGAAACTATACTTTACTTTAGACATACACTGTTAAAAATATGAAACTTTTGCTATATAGTCACTCCAGTGCTTTTATAGAAAAAGATTATTTCACCAAATTATAGAGTATTCTCATTGGCGAAAGTAGAAATATACTATAAAAGCAGTGTAGTGATGATGCAGCAAAAGTTTAAAAATTTTAACAGTGTAGGGTAAAAGAAACACAATTTTCTGATAATAAAAGAAAGAGATAAACTCTAAAACTAAGAATACTAGAAAGAAAAACCACTAAGAAAAAATATTTAATGCAAAATTTTATTTACCATAGTTTACAAAAGTTAATTCAATTTGAATTATAATCAGCAAGATTGCAAATGAAGAATAGTCTGTTGGCAAAAATGGGTCTGAATTTTCTTAGAAAATTATAGATGAAAACAATTTTCATGAAATTACATCTGCAGTGCACATCATGATAAATACATTTTGTGAAATACTAATCATCTGAATTGGTTTCACAGAAGAATCACTCAAATATCAATATTAATTTAAATGCTAATTAGAGTAACCATTCACAATTTATGTTCACTGGCTTAAATTAAACAAAGAAAAGCTGTACATGATTCCAAGAATGCCCATAATATGCTTCAAATTATGCTTAAACATTTAAACCATTTTAGAGCTATTCACATTAACAATTTATGTGAAAAAATGAAAAAGTTTCAATTTTTTTAAGATTATATTTTTAAACACAATTATCTGAAAGATCTTTTTTTTTGTGTGTGTTTGAAACTTTATATAAAAAAAGCAACACTGAAATTAAGCATATTCTCATAAATCCCTTCGTTACTGCAAGACTTCACTTTAAATGATGAAATAAGCAGACTTTGTTCTAAGAAGCACGACTTCAATTTTCATGAAAAATAATGTTTTTAGATTGTTTCTTAACAGTTCTTTCATAATACAGGCACATTTATTTAATACATACATTTTCCTAATCTGTATTTTTAACATATTTCTAATATTTCACAAGTAGTAATAAGCAATAAAATTATAAGAATAAAAGTATTAAACTGAGCTTATTTTCTTTATGTTTCTTAGACTGACCTACATTTGAATTACTAGCACTAAGTCGTGCATTAATTTATACTACATTTTTTCATCAACTCTAAGGAAATAATATCAGTTTTTTAAATATGTATTTTTTTAAACAGATTCTTTTCAAAGTGGAAACATTAAATCAGTATTGAATACTGAATAGCACTACACATAAATAGTATTCAAAATTACAAAGATCTTAAATACAAAATTTTATTTAATGTAACATCTTTCAGAAAAACAATGCTAACATGAAAATGTTTAGATAACTAAAAAGCAGGGCAAGCTTTTAGATGAGTTATATATATATTTATATACATAAACAATACAGTAGACTCCCTCAAATCCGCACTCCTAAAATCCGCAACCCTCTAAAATCCGCACATATTTTACGGATGTAAACAAGGAAAAATTCAATTCAGATGTAGATGCAAAAATTGATTTTTTCAGTTTTATATCAATTCCATAAATTTTTTAATTTATAATTTTCGTTAAGGTTATTAAATTCATGTTTTTCATAAAGAAATAATAATTTATTTCTGAAAAAATAAAGATATTGCTAATACGATTGGTAATCACAATCTTACCAAATATATTTATGTATTAATCAAGCTTTTTTAGTTATTAAGTCTCGCTAAGCCTTAAATGAAGTTTCATTATTTTATGATCCTGATGTGAATTAGTAATGTACCTTTATGAGGCAAGTTTCATTGAATAATATAGTAAAAACAGATTTCCTCTTTTATAATGAATATTTAATTGTACATTATTGATTATTAACTTGATCTTTCCGTTTAGTATATTAATCATTTTAAAAAATATCTAAATTTTTATTATTTTAGTTTATTACTTTTTTTAATATTTTAGTATATTGCATGCATTCATTATACTTTTGATTTTATTATTAATTACATTCAAATTATTATTAAAAAAATGTAAACAAAGCAATGACCAGAAATCTGCAAAATTCTAAAATCCCCAAAACCTCTGGTCCCAAGCTGTGCGGATTTGAGAGTCTACTGTACATGGTAATTTCATGTTTTAGCCATAATTTTTTTTTTTTTTTTATGTAGAAAAGTTGAAAAGGGTACCACGAAAATAATGTAAAAATAAAATGCTTCCTACTTGGCCAAAATATTATTTTTCAGAGAAAAAAATTTTGGCATGAAACTGAAAATTTAATAACTGGAATGCACAATAAGCTTTTAATTTAATGTTTATAAAATGTACAAATGAGTATTTTTGGGTTATTTCCTTAGTTCATTCTTATTAAAGACAAATTTATCTTATAGATTTTTATCATTCGTAAAATGTTCATTTTGAAAAATCTTGGGGGCATTTCCTGCTTGCTATCTTTTATAAAGAGAAAGAAAGATTTTTATTTTTTATGTTATTAGTTTTATTTTTTAATTTCTCACAGTTTCTTATATATTTAACTCCTCCTAGGAGAAAGTGCAATGTATTCCTAGCAAGTAAATGGACTTTTCAAATTGTAGGACAATAGACAAAAATACCTTGAACAACAAAATAATAATAATTTCAATGCCTGAAACCTTCAGCAACAATAACCACAACTTTCATTTAATAAGACTGTGATTAATTAACATGACAGGATTATTGTTATATTCTTTGCAACGACTTTCTATTGGGTTAGGGCAATCCAATGCAACTGACATTTTCATTATTTTGTGTACTACTATTTTGAAACAATAACAATCTACCTCGATTACAAGTAGATATATAGTAAAAAAAATATTCTTTAAAAATTAAGGTTGATTAAGTATTAGCTGCCAGTTTCAATCCTGTTTAAAAAATGAATATTTTAGGTAGTATTGTTGGTCAACTAAAGAAAATAAGTTTCTAGCTATTTTCTATTATAAAATTATTTTGACAGACAGTTTTTTAAATTGAATCACTGCATCTTCATATAAGAAAAGCTCTACAATAAGGAATATTGAATAATACAACACATTAATAATTTTATTCAATCTTTTATTTTTCAGGAAAACAATGTTAACATGTAAATGACAATGTCATTAATATATATATATATATATATATATATATATATATATATATATAGATAGATAGATAGATAGATAGATAGATAGATATACCAATACAAAGGAATTTCATGTTTTAGTAGTGAAATCAAATGTTTTTAAAAAAGAATAAAAGAAAAAGTTTGCATAAAATATAATATAAAAACAAAATGCAATGTTTTATTCAATCAATGTATCTTTTTTTAGAAACAATATTGGTATAAATTTGAAAACTGAATAATCGAAATGCACAATAAGCCCTTAGTTTTATTTTTATAAAATATATACATATGAGTTTTTGGTTATTTCCTTAGGTTAATTCTTAATAAATGCAACTTTATGTTATAGATTTTTATCATCTGTATTATGTTCATTTTCAAAAATCTTGAGATATTGCTTTTCTGATATCTTTTAAAATAAAAGGTGAAGTTTTATAACATTAGTTTCCCTTTTTAATTTCTCACAGCTTCTTACATGTTGGAATCCTTCTTTAGTAAATACAATATATAACTAACAAGAACATGGACTTTCCAAATCGTAGGACAATGTTGAGACAAAAATATCTAGAGTAATAAAATCCTCATTTCATTTCAGTCATCCTGAAAATTACAATTAGATCCAACGTCTGAAGTTTTCTGCAACAATAAGCACCATTTATCACTAAATTAGATTGGTGCTCTTGGATTAGTTAATTCGACAGGGCTATTGTTATTGTTTGTCTTTTGTGTATTTAGAACCTTTATCAAATTTAAATGTAGGGACGGGAGTCCGTACATTCAAAATTTAAAAAATCACAAATTTGTTATTTTTAAACCATTAATAATGGAAAGCTATGGGAAAAGATTTTGGAATGTGACTGTCTATCGTTAAGTGTACCACTGGGAAATATACGTCAGTTTTTAGCTACAATATAATAAGAAAATAAGGCACGTTACAGTATTATTTATAATAAGATAAATTACATCTTTTGATAAGCAAGTGCATAGACTTGAAAAAGCTCTAAAATTCTACTAGTTGTAATTATGATTACTGAACAAACTTTCCCCCTTTTTCTTTCAATATTTCAGGGGTAAAATTCATGATTATTTGAAGTAAAATAACGATTAGAAAAAAAAATCCAATTAATATGCATATAACATATACTTTTCTCTCTATATACGATTTCAAAAAGTACACAATTTAAATTTCCATTATTCAAAAACATGTTTTATGTAAAATTGTTCACTAAGAATAAATTACTTTTCTCAGTAGAATAAATTACAAAATTTTAATTTCTCTTTTACAATTATAATTTTCTATTATCCCAGTAATTTTCAAAATCTATAAAAAAATTTAATTGCAAGGTTAAAAATTGAGAAGGTGCAAAATCGTTCACAGACTACTTTGATAATACTTCATATAGATGTTGATAAAAAAAATTATTTTTAAACTCTTGATCCAATATATATATATATATATATATGTATCGAATTTTAAACAGGTACAATGAGCTTTTGCCTGATAAAAATATTGAGATTATTAAAGCTTTTAAATATGATAAACCTTTGGGGAGAGTCATTTTTAACTATAATGTATTTTCGAAAGATCTGAAAAATAGTCAAAATAACAGTGTTTGTTATTGTCAAGATGAAAAGTTTAAAAGGTATGTAGACCCCAATTATAATCATATATTAACTGGTAACTTAGATATAGTAGAAAATAAAGCTCTGAGGGAAATAATGAGATTTGGAACAAAATATAGAATTAAAAGAATTTTAACTCAAAATAATGTTAAAAAACGCTTAAATACAAATTTAGATATATTTATCCAAAAATTAGTACAAAAATATAACTTGCCTACTTCAGTTTTTGAGGAGTGGAAATACTGTGTTTTAAAAGAGTTAAATAGTGAATTTCAAATGAATTTTGAGGGGGTTACTAACAAATACTACAAAGAATTAAAAGAATCAATAAAAGACCTTCAAGATAAATTTTTAATTACCTATGTAGATAAAGCTAATGCTAATTATGCTATAGTGTGTAAGTCACTGTACGGGGAATTACTTAGGGAAACTTACGATAATGATACGAACTATCAGGTCTCTAATTCCAGTAAGCAAATTATTGGCAATAGAGTCAAAGCATTTTATAAAAAATTAAAGTTGAAACAAAGTAGCACCAGTTTTCCTTATCTGGTTTTGGTACCAAAATTTCACAAAAAACCTGTAAAATTTAGAGCCATAACTTGTGGTTTCGGATCTTATTTAGTAACTGGAAATAAAAAATTGTTGAAATTATTAAAAGATATGTTTGATAAAGTTCTTATGGATAATCCAACTTGCATTATTAAAAACAGTTCTGAATTGGTTCAACGAGTAATTCAGTTAAAAAACATTTCTGGTTTGTATGCATATGATTTCGAAGATTTGTATAATAGTATTGATTTAGACAGTTTAAAAATTAAAATAATGGAATTTTTTAATAGATTTAATTTTTCAGGTATTGATCAAGATTACTTCATAGATTTGTTTAAATTTATTGTATGTGAAAATTATTTGTTTGACGGTAAAAAAGTTTACAGACAAATTAGGGGGATTCCAATGGGGGGAAGTTGCAGTTCAATTTTAGCAGATATTTTCTTATTTATGTACGAAGAACAATTAGCAATATCTAGAGACATAAAATGTTTCAGATATATAGATGACATTTTACTTATATTATGTAATGATGTGAAAAATTACCAATTCAGTAACTATCCTAGCAGCTTGAGTTTAAAACCGGCTTCAAATTGTCATAATAACGTAAATTATTTGGATATTACTATTATTTTAAAAAATGGGGAGTTAAGTACAGGTATTTATGATAAACGTAATAGTTTTAATTTTGATACTTTAAAGATGCTATATTTCGGTTCTAACGTTCATATATCTATTTATAGAAATATTTTTATCAATGGTTTAAATCGTATAAATAAATTAATTTCAAATACAGATAAAAAGATTGACGAATTTTTTAATTGGTTTGACCAGGCAGTGAGTTATGGTTATCCTACGAGGTTTTTGAATAGGTTACTCTGGGACTTCGCAAAAAGCAAGAAATTTCAGATAGATGCTGAAAAAAGGTTAATTCAAAGGATGGTTTAACTGTTTTTGTGACTGTTTGAGATCTGCTCACTTTCATTTGAGATTTGGTAGCGGAGGTTTGGTAGCTAAGTATCGCCGGCCTATGTATCATGAATTTTAGTTTTTCAACATGGTCGTGGCGAGGTTTTGGTGAGTGTTACTGGTATAAAACTAGTTTAAGCCACACCGTGGGTCACAAGTCCCGCGGCCTCGCCTTCAGTGGTTTATTTTATTTTTCTTTCTGGTTATTCTATGTTCATAAGTTTTATGATTAAGTTGGATTTTTGTTTATCGTTTGGTGTTCAACTTTTTGTAGTTTTCTTCTTGTTTAGTTTAATATTTTATATTTTTATCAGTTCTGTAAAATTGGATATTATGGTATTTTTTCGATATATATATACATACATATATTTTTTTTAAGGAATTTTTTTTTTTTTTTTTTTTTTTTTGATTTAAGAAGAAAAAATTTTTTTTTTTAAATATTGGAACAAAAGAATGTTTTAGAATACTTATTTAAAAATTTTAGAATAACTGCTTTCTCTGCTTTAAGCATGTGTTACTGTGGACTCTGAAATCGCTTAGATGAGCTACTTTCACTTTCATCTACACTTCGTTTTTTAATCTTACAAAGGAGATCATCAGAAAGGCAAAATATTTCACTCCATTTGTCTTTATTTTTTTCTAAATGCTCTGTAGTGTAAGGAGAGCGCTTTTCAAATTCCTCTTTGAATTTTAACATTTCATCTTTTGACGGCAAGCATTCTCGAATGATGAATTCAAGAAAATCCCACTCGTTAGCCCAAACGGATCGTGTCAAATAATCATCCATTGCATCACTGTAAATAAGTCTCTGTTTTGCTGCAAGACTTGCATCCTTAAGGATTAATCGAATGTTTTCTTTATCTTTAATATCAAACAATAACGTTAGCCCAGTTTTATCAATTTCATTTATACAAATAAGTGACTTTTTTAGAGCACTAGGACTTTTCTGCAAAAACTCTCCAAAAAGCTTTTGATAATTACAGTCCTTATAGCCATCTCTGACTTTCCCGATAATGTCTCTTAATATTTCATCATAATTGTCTTTTGGTAAGAAACTCCAACTGCAATTTGCTACTTCTATAAAAAAGCTCTGCCAGGGCCACTGCAGAAAACACCGCAACACTCCATAAGGGTCACTTTTAAAAACTAACATTTGTTCCTCTTCTTCCATTGCAGGTAATAAAAAACACAAAACATCAGTGCCTACTGCATACATTGTGAGGTATTCTAAGCACTTTTCTCTTTCCTGTAGGGTTAGTTTTTGTAGGAAGTACTTGGCTGCTACTTTATTACCCTCACGTACAGACTTTTGAAAAACATCTCTGTAAGAAATATGCCTCGTTTCTCTTCTCTTCATTTTATCTGACCAAAAACTAATTATTGAAAAGTTTTTCCAATCATAATATTTGACATACCCAGGCATATCTCTCCAAAATTGGATAATATCGTCTTCTAGGCAAGAATCACATGCTAGTATGTAGCATGTGACTACATTCAAATATTCATCTTTAATCATCACTTGTGCTGTTTTTTTCCTATCTATTGTACCTTGTGGGGTCCAACAGAATTCAGCTGGCAGATGTATACGTAGACATGTGTGATTCAACTTCATTCCAGTGTTGTACCTGTCATGGTACTGCATCCATTCTAAAATTTCTAAGCCGATAGGTCTAATTAAACCAACCATTTCCTTTTTCAAGAGCTGTGGTAGAGAAAGCTGTAAAACTATCTCTATTACTCTTTCTTCGACTGTCTTCCAATTTTTCCTTGAATACAGATTCTCAGAACTGTGTTTTATAATTAAAATTCTAACCTCATTTTGGTTCCACAAAAATTTGGCAATTTGAACAAGAGTCATATGCTCCAGAGATGGCTTCAGTACAAATTTCATGATTAATCTTAAAATTTTTTTTACTATTCCATGCAAACTTAATTGATTTAAAAAGGAGAAGAGTAAAATATTGTGAGATATAAATCATAAAAAAAATTTCTTGAGTATTTCTCTGCTAGAAATTTACATTAATTTTTTCTTTTACTTTTAGTTACTACAAGCTTATAATCTAGTATTTATATATTAATAAATCTTACATTGGATTTTAAATACAAATTAACCTGCCTGACTTATAAGCAGGTAAACAGCATTGTGACTTATGAGAAAAGAAATCAGAGAGCATTGATAAACATAGAAGTACAATTAACTTCAGCTCTGAATGTTTAATTAGAATTAGACGTTTTAGAAAGTTAAAAACAAAAGTATGATGGTAAGATATGTTATGATACTTTCTTCAGTATCATTTACAGCAGTTACCAGAATGTTCCTTCTTCATATATCAACTAAAGTACCAGAAACTCTATGGCTGGTTAGAAGTTTGATGACTTAGTGATCGTTGTGCCTAGAAGAATAAATAAAATAACATTAAAAAATGCAAAACATAAAAATCTAAAGAAAACATTTATTTAGCTGTGAGTAAATGGTATAAGTAAAATGCAGCTGCTAAAATGTTAAATTTATATGCAACTAGCTGACATGGCTGGTGTTGCATCATAACAATAATCTTACATGAATCTTAAATTTCTATGATTTTGTATTTTTAATCCGATAGGTCTGAAATATGTACTTGCTTATTGCATGAAAATGGGGGAGAAGCTGCTAATTGTTGAAATTTGTTATGTAAATTCTTTTCATAATTTTTGGATAATGGTATCAGGTTGTAATGAACAAATTAAAAGTTTAAAATATTTTCTACTGATGAAAAAATGAGTTGAGAGGGGGGTGATTAGTAATAGTCCAAAAGCTTTAAGACGATGTGTCAAATAAAAAAATCCAATTCGACCATACCCTAGAGAAAATGCCCTTACATAGCCTGGGGGGGGGGGGGATATACTCTACTAATTGAAGGCCCATTAGATGTGTTACCTCTGGAAGAGTCCTTAAATGAGGTCGAATCTCACTGTAGCTTAATTACGAACTTAGTTAGAAAATTGAGATCCCAAGGGGAAGAAATTGATTAAAGAGGAAAAATTTCTCACAAGTGAAAAAGTTGTTCAAAGGCTTTCGGATGATGTATCACATAAGAGTTTCTAAAAAAAGTTTGAAAAATTTCCTTCCTCTCCTCCCATGCATCCATTCTTGTATCCCTGTTATTTACCTATTCCCTCTCTTTGGAATTTTTATATTTAATAAATAATATTTATCGAAGTTCACTATCATAAAAAAATATATAAAGTATGCTTATTGTAGAAAATGTTGTGGTTTTAAGAGAAATTATCGCATCCCCCTCTTATCTGGGGGATTCTCAAAATAGGAGACTTCTTCAAACAGTGAAATATTAATAAAATTGTTAGCAAAATTCCTGAAAAAAAATAGGTGTTGTTAATATAGTATTAGGTATACTTTATATGTAGTCAGCAGAGCTAAATATTTAAAAATTCACTTAAAAAAATTAGTATTTTATGATCCATGCTAATGATAAAACAAATAGCATGGAATAAATATATTAAGAAATTTTTATTTTCTTCCTGTTTGAATATTTTTTCTATATTTATTAGCCTTCCTTTTTATCAAATAGTTTCTATTTTAAACTATTTTTAATATCCTGTAAGATGTAACCCTGTTGTTACAAATAATTCTACGCCTTTAAGTTTCTAAGTTTTTCGCTGTGATCTGAGTTCTCTTGGAGTCATCACTGACTATTTTTATTTGTCCCAATCCTTTTGCTTTTATATGTATCCAATTTTTAAGTTTTTACTGTTTATCAATATTTTCTTTAATTTTCTCCCTTTTTTCACATTCTCTTTTAATTTTTTTTCTCTACCTATTGTAATATTTTGCCCCATATTCAGATTAATTTGATCCTTGTTCTTTTTTAAAAGACTAAAGTTCCACATAAAAAGAAATGTGTTCCTTTTTAAAATAATAAGATTTTTCTAGAATATTTTAAAGAAATTCAACATTGTTAACCAAAGAGCAAACTTTGTTTACATGAGCAATATCCTGACACTACCAATGTAACAAGCTGTCTTAGTGATTTTCTGACAGATTTAATGCATGTTTTATGGATAATAAATTTAATATCTAAATTTATATGTAAAATTAAACTTTAAAAATTCTTTATAAAGAATACAAGATAAGCACTGGCTACATTTATGCACATAAGTGTTATTAGCATGGAATGAAAAAAACCATGCTAATGACAAACTTTAATTTATAAATAAGATTATGAGCCATAATATAATCACAATGCAATATTCCTTTCTGGGGCTTTTTAAAACACAAAAGCTCCATGCAAATAAGTAAAATAAAAATTTTAGCTATAAAATAAACTTTAAAATTATCATCCATTCTAATGACATACAATTGATGCACTCGCCTTATATTTAACTCCTATTCTTAAAATATAACACATGCTTCTATTTTCAGGCTCAGATAAAATGGCTGCTTGTTGCCATGGAGAAACTTGATTTTTTTTCAAACTATTCTCATATGTGAAAATGAAATTTTGATTAATAACCAGCTGTTAAAGTATGTCATTTTTTGAAAATAGAATATGAGGGACAAACTTTAATTCTTTTGTTATATATTATAATTTTATTTTTAAAAAGGAATTTATTGGATAAATCCTCTCCTTGATTCATTTAAACAAAAAATAACATTTGTTTTATTTTATAAACATGATATTAACTATTCAAAAATGTTAGTATATACAAGGCACAGCTGTTGTGGACATCCATACTAATGACATTTTGAACATTTATTCTGTTATTTTAAGGTGTTTTTAATAAAAAGTAATAATGAATAATATTAAGACAAACATATCTAAATATAAAAACATGACAGAAAAAATCATTTTTTTTTTTTTTTTTTTTTGTATGTCAAAAGACTGAAATTCTCCCCTATTTTGAGAATCACCCATCTAGAAATTCAACTCTCTCATCTTTACTGTAATTTTAAGTGTTAAATAGATTAAATATTAAAATCGATTCAAAAAATTCGACACAAAATAAAAATACAAAGATATTCATACAAAACTGTACATTTTTAAAAAAATTTCTTCCTGTGCTCTCCCTTTCCACTAAATTTAATTTTTCCTCACTTTAAAATATTTAGGTGTTATCAAACATCTGAAATTTCAAAATCGACCCGAAAAAGTGCAAGTAAAATAAAGATAATTAGTGGAGTAGGTTGTACTTATGACAACCAATTAGCAACATGAGGGATATGGACCTTAAAGGGGGGGGAATTGCCCTCTGTGGTGATCTTTCTAAGGAAATCTACCCCGTATTTATGCAAGGATATCCAAGGTTCAATGAAAACGACAAAAAAATCTTAACAATTAGGTTAGCACTTCCCATTGATCAGTTTCAAGAAGAGGGGCTCTTGAAAATTAGTAAAGAGAGTAAATATTTAAATAAAATGCTGTTGCCAGATCTTTCTTTTTCTTTTTAAAAACTGATTTTTTGCTAAAAGAAAAAGTTACATATCAATTAAAAAATAAATACTGACAACCAGTGTGAAAAATTAGGCACAGATGCATAAAGTTTCGAAATGCTATATTTTTAAAAACTCATACATTTCAAAAGAATGTCAGAGTTAAAATTATGTGTGGTTTTTATTCCATATCCTGTGTTCGGCTTTTAAAATGAGACTTTCAAAGGAATTATCCAATTAATGAAATAATAATTTATTTTTAAGTTTTTAATAAACTGATTATAATAAAATTTAAATATACTTAATCAGCTCCCCATCCCCCCTTAAAAATACACACCGATGCATAAAAATTAAATCTGCAAATACAATAAATAAATAATATACTTCGCAAAAATCATCCTGAAATAAAAAACAAAGCAGGACACATTTCAATCTAAAACAATAACAGCTTGTCATCAGCTGAAGATCAAGCATGTCCATAAGGGGACAGGGTCAGTTGTTTTTTTATTTTATTGTGATTTTTAAAAAGTGTATTGTTTTATTTATTAATTATTGCCAGCATTTCAGGAGCTTTTTCACTATATATTTAATATTTGAAAAATTTTTATAGATCATTTATAAACACCAGTGCACCTGCATTTGAAACTTTTGGTCTGGCTGTGAATGATACCTCAATGAATCAAAAATATGAGATTCTATGAAAGAAAATAAAATGATACTTCACATAGTGACAATAAGGTATTTTAAAAGTTTTAACAGGTGAACAGGAATATTTATTTTGGAATTTCTGAAAGAGGAATTTTTTTTTATGTCTGACTGTGTTATTTTTGAGTATTTTGGTCACATAGAATTTAAAAAACAGCCTGCTTTAGAAAGGCCCAGTACATTTATTTCCCTTAGGATTATTGCAGGCCAAATCATCCAGAACCATGTACCCTTACATCTTGGATTTTGTTCATTGTTTTATGTATAGATACCTAAGAAATGTGACCAAAATAATTTTTTCAATTTTTTATTTCAAAAATTGATTTTAGGAAAATATTTTAAATCTGCGCATTTTGTATGATTCTTCTTGCAATGTGACGGTATCAAATTGTGTAAAATATTGTAGCTCTTATTTTTTAAATAATTTGCATGATTTTCATACCAAATTAAAGCTAATTCTTATTCTTTCTATCTGAGCTATACAAAATTTTTTTATAAAAAAGTTTGGAGCCCTCATAGTGAATTTTTGGTTTATAAAAGTGCTGATATAAATTTGCTATATAACTGGCAAGTACAATCAAACACATACTTTAAATTTTAACATTAGCTCTATTTCAACCTATGTTTTCAATTTTGAAAAAATTAGAAGGGTGTTTTTGTGGTTGTTAAATTGTGCAAATATATTGTTCTTTGATATTTAACGGTGGTTACAGGGGTGATTCTGGATGAAAATTTTTTTTCGGAATTTCGCATCGCATTTTCGGAAATCGGCGGGGGGGGGGGGGGGTCGTGAGTCCCCCCCTCCAGCGATTTTCGGACAAAATCGGCGTTTTCCCGCTATCTTCAGACGAAATCAGCAATATTTTAGCAAAATCGGCGATTTATTGCGATCTTTTGCCGAAATCGGCGGTTTTTCCGCGATCTTTTGACGAATTCGGCGTTTTTCCATGTTTTTTTTAAGTGAAATCGTTTCTTCGACGATCTTTAGACAAAAGTTACATTTTTACGCTATTTTTTCTCGAAAACGGCGTTTTATTCCCACAATCTTTTGACGAAATCTGCTTTTTTTCCGTGATCTTTTGATGAAATCTGCGTATTTTTCAAATATTCTTTTGACAAAATATTTTTAAGCGATTTTTAATCGAAAACTGCGTTTTTTCCCGCAATCTATTAATGAAATCGGCGTTTTCCCGCGGTCTTCAGACGAAATCAACGTTTTATCTGCGATATTTGCTGAAATTGCCGTTTTTTCCGCGATCCGCACAGGAAATTCGCGTTTTTTATCGATATTTGACAAAGTTCGTTTACATAAACATTCACGAAATCGTCGTTTTTCCACGAAATATTGACGAAATGTATGCTATTTCGGCGATCCTTTCACGAAATTTGCATTTCTACGTAATTGTTTTTTCCGCGCGCAAAACGGTACAAGTTGGCAACTATGCGGAACTGATAACCCAATTTCAAATTTTCGGAAGAGGATGCCTTAAATTTTCGGAAATTTCGGAATTTTCGGACGAGAATCACCCCTGGGTGGTTATGATTACTCAGCTGCTATTAGGTGTTTATAAAAATGTTGAATTTCAGAAACACTGTGAAACAATTTGATATTTGGATAACATATGAATAGACCAATGAATCTATACCAAACTATTAAATGTTTGACTACTCTATAAACTAAACTTTTAATTTATTGCACCGTACACTCCAAACAGAATTACTTTGAATGTGAAAACACGAAGTTGAGAATAAAATACCATTGTAACAAATGATGTCTCAATAGATTATCATCCAACATTTAAAATTTTAAAGAAGTACATTTTAACTGTTAATATATATTGCTTGGGTAGATTATAAAATGTTGTTAAAAGATTCCATAGTTAAATAGTATTTTTTCTGAACATATGTTCTGCCTGTCATTGAAGTTAATGAAGGCACAGGTACCTCTCGTATAATGTTTTCAAAAGGAACTCAACAGGGTACTGGCCATATCAATACTTTGGGATGTTCGCGAGAATGCACAAATCAAATTTTTACATCCCTTGCATTCATAGAACATTGTTGCACTTTCCTACCTACCACTTTTCTTCATAAATTAACTGCATAAAGTTTTTCTGGTACTATATTCATAAGATCTGTTTTATTTGCATTTCCAACAGAAGCTTTAAAAGATATTTTGAACTTTGAAACTCATTTTATTAAAATAATTTTCTGGTTTATGGACAGGAAGTAATGATTAACCCCTCTTCTAGTCACAGGGTTGGCTTTAGTATACCATCCTTCTAAAAAAAAACGTGATACATATTGATATCTCTTTAAGAAGTAAAGAATGATTCGATTCTTTTTATATTTTCAGAAGAAAATGTATGCATGTCTTCAGGACTTAAAATAAAATTATCAATAATTGTTTGAAGGCTTCATCTTGTGGTCAATTGCTTAGCTGTACCGCCTACACCATTATAGGAATTTTTACCATGGCTGGTTGTAAAAAAATTCCATTCAGCTGTTATTCCATGATCTTCTTTGTGATAACATAGATTTAAAAAGCTTTTATAATTTTTGTATTGAACATCACTGCCATCGCTGAAGTAAATGGGATGAGTCATTTTAGATTAGCCTTCTTAAATTTGGTTTGTATGGCTATCTAACTGCCTGTTAGAATCTAACTTGCATTGAAATAATTGGATTGTTCTGTAACTGATAGTGTTTTTGTGATTTACTATTTTCTGTTTGGTATTGGAAATAAAATATGTAGTATTCATAGTTTATTTACAGAGATGCTCAAAAGTATTCTATTCCATTGTAGTACATATACAGTTGAACCTCGAAAATGCGGACCTCCAAATTCCGGAAACCTCTAAAATCCGGACATTTTTCCGATTTCAGTTTTATTAATTTTTAAAATAAGACATAGCTGTAATTTTCATCAACTGCAGTTAAATTCTGATAACTATACTAAATATATATATATAGATATATTCTGGTTAATATTGTAATGACTTGCCGTTAATTAAAGACTAATTATTACAAAAATTAAAAAGTTAAAAAGCGTTCAACAAAATTTACAGTAATGAATCATGATGAAATGAATGAATTGTTGAATTAATCCTGAATTTTGATACTTGAAAAAATTTAGGTTTAAAAAAAAAAAACGTAAATTCTGTCGAAAAAATGGAGAAATTTGTAATAAAAAAAAGGAAAGCCAAAACAAGCATGGAAACAAATAAAAAATCTTAAAAAAATGCACATTTCATCAAAGATTCATGATTCATTCATTTCAAAATGATTCATCTCACTCTCAATCGCCTTTGAGAATCGGGAGGGAGGGCGCTTTCTCGAGATTTTTTGAAAATTTCAAACTATTTATAAAGTGGGGAGGGGGCGTTTGATCGGGAAGAGCGGATTAACGGGATTTTACGGTATTATATAGCCATAAAAAAAGATTTTTTAATAAACTTCCAAAATCCGGAAAAATCGAAAATCCGGAATCGCCGCGGTCCTGACGGTTCCAGATTTTCGAGGTTCAACTGTATTGAGAAACATCATAGTTGTATAAATGCATATATTTTTTGTCTGGTCCATCAATCTGTCCTCATATAACAGTGCCAAAACAACCCAATCAATAGGTTTGACATTTGGTTGGGTATTATTCAATTTAATATACATAATAGTTGCAGAATTTTGTTAAGGCTTGTTAAATTATATGAACATTAAAACAAAAGCTCAAAATATATTAATAAAAATTTTCATTCTATCATCATATTCTATATAATTATTTAATGATAATGATTTTAGGTTGCCTTTATGATTACTTCCTATTCAAAATGGAGTCCTGGTATTTTCATATTTCTGAATTTAAGGTATAGAATCATAATAAATTTTCATTAATGTATTTTTACATAAAAATGCAACAGTTATGGTAACAAGATTTAAATATTTATGAAATAAATTATAATATTATTCTAAAAATGCAACAGTTATGGTAACAAGATTTAAATATTTATGAAATAAATTATAATATTATTCTATCTCATTTAACACACAGTTTTCAGTTCATATAAATTGGTACTGTTTGAATAGATATTAACAGTAAAATTGCAATTATTTTGCAAGTTGATCCAATAAGATATTGTTAAAATCGATAATTTTATTCTAAACTTCATGTTTCTCATTCAAAACAATTCTGTTTGGAGTGTACAAGTGTACAATGCAATTAGTTAAAAGTTTATTTTATAAAGTAGTCAAACAATCAATAGTATGATATAGATTCATTGGTCTATTCATATATTACTCAAATATCAAATTTTTTCACCTTGTTAAACTTTTTAAGCATCTAGTAACAGCTGAATAATTATAATAGCTGTTAAATATTGGAGTAAAAAAAACTTGCATAATTTAATTATTAAAAAAAAAAAAACTTTGAATATTTTAGAAACAGAAAACACTTGTTGAGATAGAACTGATGATAAAATGTACAGTATATGCTTGATGATACTTGTCAGTTATTGTAAATTTATACAGCCACTTTTAAAAGCCAAAAATTTCAATTTGAAGGCTCCTAACTTTTTTATAATAATTTTTATGTAAATAGAGAGATAACAGCAGAGAAAACAGCACAGATAGAATGAATAAAAAATTAGTTTTACTTTGATACCAAAATCACATATGTTGTATAAAAAATAACAGAGCTACAGCATTTTATGCAATTTGATGCCAACACAATAATAGAAAGAATCATACAGAATGAGTAAATTTCAAACATTTTTCCTAAACTCAATTTTTTAGATAAAAATTTGAAAAAAAAATTACTATATGGTCATATCTCTTAGGTTCTATGCAATAAAAAAATGAACATAATTTGAGACATAAGCGCACATTGAGTACTTTATTTTGCATGATTTAGTTTGGAATAAGCCATGACACTTAAATAACTAGATCTATGAGAATTTTTAATTTTTTTTTCTTGGAAAATGTCAAATTGTAACCAAATTTTGACATATAGACTAAAAGCACAGAACCAAGCCATTTTTTCAGCAGTAAAACTTCACACTGTCTGTGTACTAGTATAAAGGCAATTTTTGGCATCAACCTCTTTTTTTGTAAAAGAAAATATAAATATTTCTTTTTGCTCTACCGTACTGTATAATGCATTGAAATGTGTTTCTTTCAATAAATTGATTTATGTCATACTATTATAAATTGTAAGTATGATTTATATAAAGTTTCTTTGCGTTATTGTATCCAAATTAAATGAAATATATATGCAAATGGTTAGTTTGACACAAAGAAACCATTCATATAACTTTTCATGATGTTGCATACTGTGAAGAAAGACTAAAAAAATTTTGAATATTCTACATCAGAATGAAAAACACATACACATTCAAAAATTTAACAAAAATAACTATAATTTGTTTCATTTAAAAGTGTTTAATACTCGGTTGAGTAAAAAGTTCTGGGAAATATGTGAAAAGTACATTGTTATGTTCAAATTAAGAACAAAAGTGACAAGGACTATTCTTCAAAGTAGAGACCATCAAAGTCCATGACCTTATGCCAGATTCTGGATTAAAATGTATTACAGATTATGAAGACATAATATTCATCTTACAGCTATAGTAAAAGCTTAACTATTGTCATAAAAACATGTAGTTGTCATGAAAACAACTGTAATGCCAACTGTTTCATTAATAAATTTCATTGTTCAAATTAAAAAGGCAAAATTTTTTAAAATATTAAAATAGCTAAGAAATAATCATAAAAATATATGTAATCAAGAATATAACAACAGAAATTACATTTGTGTTCTGTAATCAGATGCAGTAAAACCAATCTTAGTGAGTGATGACATTTAAAAAACATTTGACGATTTATCCTCTTTGCTTGGAAATGGAAAAGAATGATCCCAACAATGGCAATTTCAAACTAAAAATATACCATTTTCTAAAGAAAAAAATAAAACTTTGTATAACTTGGATTTTTATATAGCTTAAATTTATATTTAATTTTTTTTTTTTTTAATTCTAAAAATCACCAAAAATATTGCTTATAACAAACATTTTTATTAGAATTTAAAAAATTGCATAAAAATACATAATGTGCTAAATTTTTTCTTAAAGTTTATTCATTATTTCAGAAAATTTCTGAACAAAGTAAAAGGGGGACAAAATAATATTAAAAGAGTTAAATCTTAAGGATCCATATATTTATAACGTAAGCAATGAAATTTTGAATTAAGATTCAGAAAAAAAAAAAATTAAAATCATCACAACCAGAATTTATTACCTTGTTGTGGTCGATTGTTGGAGAAGCAGTAGCCATCCAGTCTTTCACAGAAATTATTAAAAAGTATAATGGAGTCTTCAGAACATGTCAGGTACTGAATCTAAAAGAGAACAAGAGGATAAAAGTGATCACAGAGCACAAAAATAATTTTGTTTAATTCTACTTTTTAAAACATTTTATTATATAAATAAATCAGAATTATTGTTTTATAGTTATTAAATCCTTACATAAATGGCAGCAATATTACATTAAAAAAATAGAAAATCTATTTAAATAAAATGAAACAAAAACTAAATAATTTTATATTTAACAATTAGAAAAATTATAGCATGTATAAACAAATTATAAATTTTTTAAAAGTAAAACAATGTTCTAAATGTATTTAAAATGCTCAAATAATTAAGAAAAATATACATATTAATTGTTTGCCTATCCAATAACTCATTACATGCCGCCAAAAAAGAATATTAACATTTATTTAAACTAAAAAATAAAAAAAAATCTTTTAATTATTGATTTATTTTTCAGAAAAAAAAAATGTTGCTAAATTTTTTCAAAAAATGGCCAATAGATGGCAGCAGTAAACAAAGAACTATTGGTTCTTGACTAAAATTCTAGAATTTCTGCATTGAAAAAAAAAAAAAAAACTTTTAAAAATTACCACTGTGCCAAAAAATGAAGTAAGCTTTTAAAATGGTCAAAAAAAGTAGATTAAACCCAAAAGAAAAAAAGTGATTAATAATTGATATCAAAATATTAAAGCTCTTCCAGAGAGATTTCAACTCACAATCTTGTGCATGGAAGATGAAAGTGACTTACTACTATACTGTGAAAAATCACTTAAGATTATGTTTTGAAAAAAAAAAAAAAACAATACATTGAATTAATATAAGACTTTTTCAAAATGTTACAAATTTGGTCACGACACATAATATTTGGTTCTATGTAAAAAAAAAAAGAAAAATTAGAATAAAATTAAATAAATTTGCAGTATAAATAGTTTATATATGCGAGATTATGAAAGAAAGACAGACAAATAAGTAAAGTTTTAAGGTTTTCATGAGATGAACAAAACCTTAACTCTTACTTTTGATGAGTGATTTGCTCAGAAAAATTAATAGGAATGCATCTGTGCAGATGTCTGAAAAAAAAAAAAGTTAATTTGAGAAAGGATATGGGAAAAGCAGCTCAATGATGAAAAAATATTATCTATAAAGTCATAAACAGTGAACTGTTATTCTTCATTAATTATAAATAGAAGTTTTCATATATGCCCATTAAAAACATTTCAAAAATATATATTGAATATTTAATTGCTAAAAAGGACGTCAAATGCTAATAAAATACATTAAAAGATCTTAATAATTTGACATGTTTCGATTGAATTTACTCAGTCATCATCAGAAAAACAAAATATACAAATAAAACACAAAGATGGAAAATGACGATAAACTGTTACAAATGAAATTTAAAAATAAATAAAAATAAAAATCATGCGCATTATATTTTAATTATATTTCACGTTGCTTAATTTTAAATTTCAAATTATCCAACAATTCAATCCAAATATTTGGTATTTGAAATGACAAGGAGTCATTGCAGACCAATAAGCTTCTGACGTAAATTTCAATAGACTCTCTAATAAAAAGTTGCAAATAAAAATCTGACTTATAAATTAATCTATTTTCATTAAATAAAATATCAACAGAGAAAATTCGAAGTGAGATGTAAAGAACACATTGCAGACATAAAATTTAATAGAGATAAAACCGCATTATCAAGGCTAAATAAAATAGAAAACATAGATATATATTTTTATGAAAGTCGATTAATTTATAGGTCAGATTTTTATTTGCAACTTTTTATTAGAGAGTCTATTGAAATTAACGTCAGAAGCTCAATGGTCTGCAATGACTCCTTGTCATTTCAAATACCAAATATTTGGATTGAATTGTTAGATAATTTGAAAATTTAAATTAAGCAACGTGAAACATAATTAAAATATATCTCGCATGATTTTTATTTTTATTTATTTTTAAATTTCATTTGTAACAGTTTATTGTCATTTTCCATCTTTGTGTTTTATTTGTATATTTTGTTTTTCTGATGATGATTGAGTAAATTCAATCGAAACATGTCAAATTATTAAGATCTTTTAATGTATTTTATTAGCATTTGACGCCCTTTCTAGCAATTAAATATTTAATACAGTAGACTCCCTCAAATCCAACCTCTTGGGACCAGAGGTTTTGCAGATTTTAGAATTTTGCGGATTTCTAGTCATTGCTTTGTTTACATTTTAAAAAAAATAATTTGAATGTAATTAATAATGAAATCAAAAGTATAATGAATGCATACAATATACTAAAATATTAAAAAAAATAATAAAGTAAAATAATAAAAATTTAGATATTTTTAAAATGATTAAAATACTAAAAGGAAAGGTAAAATTAATAATCAATAATGTTCAATTAAATATTCATTATAAAAAAGGAAATGTGTTTTTCCTAAATTATTCAATGAAACTTGCCTCATAAAGGCACATTACTAATTCACATTAGGATCATAAAATAATGAAACTTTATTTCAGGTTTAGCCAGACTTAACCCTGCTGTTCTGTTCACATTTAGTATACGTATGTAGTGTTCGGGTCAATGTGACCCGATTTAGAATATTACCTTTTCTAGCAGTAAATGAAAATAACTATTTTAGAAATAATTTAAAAAAATAGTAAAATAAGCTTAAATATATATCAAATAATACAAAAAACCAGTAAAATAACTTTAAAATAATTGAATACTTACTTTTATTTACAATTTGGACAAAAATAGCTTACATGAAATTTGCAAGTGTTTTTTTTTTTTTTTTTTTTCAATTGTAACATAATATATTAGTTTTGCTGTCATTGGTTGATGGGCAGAACTTGCATCTTGCACGTTTAGTTTACAATGATGTGTTCTCATCTGATTCCGAGGGTACGTTTGCACTTTTACTATGCAACCAAACAATTTTGAATCTCTTCACAATTTTGACTGAATCTTCGCTTCTGGGAAGATGCTGTCTTACTTCAATGTGTGGAAAAATTAGAGATTTCCCCAATTCTTCTAAAAAGAGCCTTCGTTTGGTTAATTTATTTTCATTCCATTTTCTGTTTATTGAAATCCACAGAAGAAATGCATTGTAAGGCAGATGTATCAAGCATATTATAGAATACTATCATAGGAGAGCGATTTGTTTTTCTCTTACAAGTGTATGTACTCAAAAGTTGATCAAGTCTATCAACCGCCTCTTTAGTTGCATTATAATCTAATATCATTTGTGGTTTTTTGTCAGGTCTGTCGCTAACTTCATTTTCATGATGGAAAGTGCTCATAAGAATAACATTTTTGTTCTTTTTAGGGATGTAGTTTACAACTGTTGTATCTTCTGTAAAATAAAATGATAAGCTGTGCACTTTTTTGTTTAGCATTTTCTCAGGAAGTTTGGGCTTATTTTCTAATGGTGCCAAGCATAGTCATTTTCCATTTTAGAAGAAGTTTTCCCAAGTTATAGGATGTGAAAAAGTTATCACATGTAACATTGTGCCCCGAATACCCATAAGTAAGGTCACACACTACCCGCATACCCTGACTTTTCTCTGGCTTTGATACTTGTTTTTTTTCAGTATAAATTTGTGCATTCAGTACATACGAAGTTTTGCTATCACATAAAGTCCATATTTTTATCCCATACTTGGAGGGTTTACTAGGTATATATTGTTTCAAAAGGCATCGTCTACGAAATCCTGCTAATTGTTCATCTACAGTAACAATTTCACTTGGATTATACAATTTAGGTTGAATTTCTATCCATTTTCCCTAAATATCTCGAACAGCAGCTAATTTATCTACAGGCCTTCTTCCTTGCCTGGTAGATTTATTGTCAAAATGAATAACTCTCGATATCATATGAAAGATTTCGAGGGACATTGTAGCACGAAATATATTTCTGCCTGTTTCTTGATTCCACAAACTTTTTGTTGATTCTCCATATGATTTGTACACTCCAGCTAATAATAATAATCCGATGTATGCTTGAAAAGTTTCAGTACTAATATCTTTCCACTCTTTTTCATGCACTTTTCTTCCTTATATATTAGTCATTTTTATGATTTCGTTCTCGATTGTAGAATTGAATACCGTCGCAAATGCTCTTTTTATGTCAGTTATCCTTGTCGTTGCATATCTTGTGACACCTGGAGTAGTTTTTAAAATATTAGCAGACGTTAATTGACCAGAATGAAGAAGGGGATTCATTTTCATACTATTTCACGATTCTTAGACTGAATACTCTGTATATTGTGCGTCTTTTGAATATCAATATCAAAATCGTTGTCAGAACTTTCACTTTCCTCCTTGTATGATTTTCATACTCAGACATACTATTTTCCTCTTGTCATTTTTCGCTGTCATACCGCATTTTTCACTGTCAGAGGCTTCCGTTAATTTAGCAATATCAGCGTCGCTCAAATTTCTATGATTCGCCATTTTTTCACTAATACTCAGAGACACAACTGTTCTTCAGATTATTAGAAATTAAAATACAGCAAGAAAAAAGAAACGCTACTAACAGGTGCATTTTTTTCGTTCCGCCAATGATATCAACATTTGACTTTGCTCTCCTTTCACGTGATCTAACACCTGTGCCAACGAAACAGATTTTGAAATAGGTACGTTGCAGTAATTATTTTTATTGAATGATTCCAAACAAAATTAAAAATGCATGATAAAATTATTTTTTAACTCGGGTCAATATGACCCGAACAGTACATTAGGACTAAGTTAAAAAATATCTCTTGGAAATAAAAATAAACGTAAATACTTCTAGGAATATATAGTTATATTACTAATGAACAAAGTCAAAAAGTTTCATGGAAATATCTCTGCGCTAATTTTTTTTATAAGTGAACAATAAAATTTTCGGGTCAAATAGACCCGAACAGAACAGCAGGGTTAATAACTAAAAAAGCTTGATTAATACATAAATATATTTGGTAACATTGTGATTACCAATGATATTAGCAATATCTTTATTTTTTCAGGAATAAATTATTCTTTCTTCATGAAAAAATATGAATTCAAAAACCTTAACAAAAATTATAAATTAAAAAATGTATGGAATTGATATACAAGGGAAAAAATCAATTTTTGCACCTACATCTGAACTGAATGTCTCATTGTTTACATCCGTAAAATATGTGTAGATTTTAGAGAATTGCGGATTTTAGGAGTGCGGATTTGAGGGAGTCTACTGTATATATTTTTGAAATGTTATTCTTCCATTTCACTGCCTTTTTCTTGTCTTTCCTTATTTGAACAATTATGGCAAATTTTGTAAACACTCCTAAATTCAAATTTTGGTTTTGCAATAAGCATAAATTCTGCTGAGTTAGACTGAGGCACTTGGTCATATTTAGCATGCTACACACAGAGCCGTAGCTAAGAGGTGCTATTTACGGCTCAACCTCCCCTAAAACATTTTGAGCCTCCCCTGGAAAAGATTCCAAGTTCTCTAAATGGCAATTTGTTCTAAAGTTCAAATGAAATTCTGTTCAAAAATCTAATCTAGTTTTGAGGAACTTTCACTGTTTTGCAAAAATACTAAATTGTAATTAAAATAAGTGTTTCAAGACTTGCTCATCCTATTTGCACATATGAGGTTAACATATTTAATATTGCACTAGTTATACACTCAAACCTTTCTTCATTATATTTTTTTCTTAGCATAAAATGAAGTTATTACAACAGTTTGATGAGAAACATAATAACTATAGTGTGAAAAAGCACTAATTTGTCTTTCTATGTCACAGGGAGAGAGGGAATATATGACCCCCCCTCCTACATTTTCTTCAGCTCCCTCTATTATTCACTTCTAGCTATGGCCCTGGCTACACATAATAGAAATTTTTACTGAAGGACAAAATTAGAGGCATCACCAGCCATTGGGTGACTACAAAACAATCTGTCAATTGCCGCTTTTCTAATATCTTAAAATTTTGCAAATATTCACATGAAATTTGTGTCATGTTTCACACAAGGTTGGCAATCATTTTTTTCTGTATTTTCCTGAACACTCAAAGGCCAAAGAACTACAAACTACAAAAAGTCATCTACTCATGTGTAGAATAAGAAATCATTGCTTTTGTTCTTAATTTTTGCCCTTATTTTAGTTCCAGCAAGGTGAAAACGTGTAAAAATGAGCCTAGAAAAAATAGAAGCCTGGAAAAGCAATTCTGCAATAACTGCTTATTTTGCAAAAAGGTAAGAAAACACAACAAATATTAACCATCAGCTTATTAAGGCAGTGGCAGAAATGTGTACATACATGTAATTATACAATATGAGATAGTATATACATATATATATAGATGTATTATATTCGTTAACAAAGTATATTTACATTACATAACACAGGGAAATGTCCATTTAACAAAGTCTCAAAGTTACAGTTAAACATGTTAAGAAGAAATTTCATTAAATATAAATCAACTTAAATTCTTGAGATTTGTATAATAAAATACATTTAGAATAAAAAACACGTATAATGGAATGTACATATAAAAATGTATTTAATCCAGTAATATTTTTTCCAGTACAATGTATTAGAAAAATTGAATTACAATATTGTCAAAAAAAAAAAAAAAAAAATGTGTAATAAAGATAGGTAAGGGAACACTGAAGCTTAACAAACCTTTTCTCGTTTTTTTTTTTTTTTTTTTTCTCAGTAATGCAGATAATTAGCTTTAAAAAAAAAGTCTGTAATACAGTGGCAGCCAGAATTAAAAGAACAATTGAAATTTTCACAGAAAAAAAAATTTATTTATGATCTAAATAAAGTGGAATTTATGCATAAAATACTCTTTTATGCTAGAAATCACCGTAGAATGCTAAACATTGGAAAATTCATAACATGAATGTTTTGCCATAATTAACAAAATATGCCATTGTAAAAATTGGACAAAATTATAAGAACAGTGAATGTTTTTTGCCTGAAACACGCTAATAATTAATAATCTTCCCCTTCTTCTCAATTACTTTCAAAAGTCTTGACATCATGGAGTTTGACAGTTCCTTAAGAACGTTCTTGGAAATTTTTGTCCAGGTGTTTTCAATGGAAAATATGAGCTCTTGCTTGTTTTTATATTGTATACCAGAATACCCCACAGATTTGCCATTCAATTCAGATCAGGGCTTCTGGCCGGCCAATTCAGTAGTATTTTTAAATTTTTTAAACACACAAACCTCAATTTACACGCTTGGGAAACATGTACTGTGGCATTGTCCTGCTGGAAAAAATATTCTCCACTCATTAACGCTGCTTCCGGTAGAATATTATCACCCATTACATTGACTTAACTCTCAGAGTTCATTCTACTCTGCACAAAAACTATTGAAGTAGTTCCAATGGTTGCGAAACATACTCCAGACCATTTCTGTGCCACCCCCCCAAAACACACTTTGAGAAAATTTCTTTTTCTCTACAGAGATCATACCAGAAGTGGCAAAAAACATTTGGTTAATCCAAATTAAACTTTTTCTCATTGAATAAGACAAAAACATTCCACTTTTTTCCCGTAATAATGCATTTTTCGGCAAACTTCATCCTCAGTCTATTATGAATTTTTGTAAGAGGTGGTCGTTACATATGTTTACCACTGTGAATCTTTTTTTTCTTTGTGTAAAACACATTGAACAGTTCGAGCACTGCATTCTAAATTTAATTCATGTTTTATTTGTGTTTACGTATGTTTTTTGGAGCAATCTCGCCTTATTATCTTTCTTTCCTCCCGTACAGAAACAGAAGATGGCCAACTTGTATGACTTTGCTGTCCATATTTACCGGGACTTATAAGATAATTGTAAATAACTGTTCCTGATCTATTAAGCTTTCTTGAAATTTGGTACGCAGAAAGTCCTGAACTTTTAAATGCATCCATTATCTCATTTTCAAACTCCGAATGCTTTGCACCTAGCGGCATGACTGAAATACAGAAAATCTTGATCCCAAATGCTTACTATGCTTTTATATCATCTTGAAGTTCAGTGTGCAGAGCAAAAAATATGCAAACGCTACTTTTTAGAACACACAAATATAGTTGTTCTTATAATTTTGTCCATATCAATCTTTAATACATTTTATTAATATGAATTTTCCAAATAAATTACATAAAAAATTATAAAAATATTCTTCATTTTTCATTGTTCTCCAGACATTAAATTTGCACAAGTTTCCAGCCAAATGTAGCCAAAATGTGGTGACTTTTGCCTTGTCCTTATAATTTTGACCACCATGGTATTACCTTGTACAGCATGGGACCCGTTAACTGGAAACCCCCTTATCCAGAAAGTTCTAAAAACCAGAATGCAAAATGAAAAACTAAAAATAATTTGTTTCATTTCAAAAATGTAAAAATTAAAGATATATTTTGCATCAAGCATGGAATATAGCAGACAGATATATACACATATCCAAAGGTGATAGAATTTGTGGTCATCTGTGATTTTTTTTTTTTTTTTTTTTTTTTTTTTTTTTTTTTTTTTTTTTGATGACATGGATGAACATGAAGTGGAAAACTTTAAAATTTCTAAGAAGGAATTTTTATAGATTTGTCTGACTAAGCTACGGGACATTCATGTTTAGATTTTCAATTGTTAGAACAATAATAAATGGAAAATTGTACTTGCTGCTGATGATATTTTTATAAGTCATCTGATGACTGGAAGGTGACATAATGACAAATGATATATCTAATGAAAGTAATAAGGATAATCAGCAGAAGAGGATAAGTAAAAAAAAAAAATCAAATGAGCTAACTGATATTTTTCAACTGAACAAATAATTTGTGGAATGCAACAAAAAAGTTACTCCCATGAACAACAAATTGTGTAATAACGCAGGATACAGGAGCAATCACTACAAGTTCCACACTATAAACAACCAATCTTAATAAAATTTTTCTAAGAACTGAAGTCAAAAGATCCAGCTTTCAAGTCTTATATGTTATTGTATTTATTTATATATTTTTTTAATTTGAATTATAATTTAGAACTTTTTTATGTAGAAATAAGTTATTAATAAATTTATAATTACATGTAATTAATATTTACATATATTATTTATATTTTAAGTATTTCATACCGTTATTTTGTACTATTCTTAAATTTACAATAAAGTGTTCCAAATTATGGAAAAACCCCTTATCCAGAATATATCTCAGGTCCCACCCATTTTGAATAATAAATACTATACTATTCAGGTTTCTTATTTAAAAAAAAAATAAATCCCTTCATATTAATTTTTTTGCATATCTAAAAAAAATTATCAGTAACAATTTCACCAAATTGGAATCCCTTTCTTATTCTATCAAAGACTCTCCCACCCTTATTGTCAGCATCAGAATGTGCGTGTGAGAGACCTTTGCGATAGCAAATGGTACTTTAGTATAAAAAAATTGCTTTGTTTAGCAAAGAATGGAAATCACTATTTTTGCTTAAATTCTGTACGCAGGGCCATGCAAAGTGGGCAGTTGCTCTGCATACTGAATTGGATACTGAGGGGCACCAAATTTATACTACCATCTTCGTTTGTTTTTTCTTTTTTTGTTAAACAGAAATATATGTATAAACACATTAGGATTTTTGGTGTGAAAAAGACATGCATTCTCAAAATAGCATGTTGCTTCTTACTTGGAATCCAAAGAGGGTTACAATCTATTATTCTGTACAGGGGCATGCAAAGAGAAAACTGCGCCTGGGGCAAAGTTTCAATTTGAGCCTCCTAAATTTCTGAACTGATGGCTGCTGCCTCTTTCATCCTACCCCTTTCGCATGGTGCTGATGCTGTACTGTTAGACAAATTTTTTCCACATGTATTTTCCAGATACCCCTTTACCAAAATATAAGCGCAAGGTTCTTTTATGTCATTTACTTGTTAAATTTAAATCTTTTAAAGTTCCAAAATGAACAAAAAATATTTATTCAACAGAACTTATTTTTGTTTTTTCACTTATCACTTTTGTGATACCTATTGCAAAACGAGATGGGGAGGGGGGAAGTGTAGTAGGCTTTTGTCAAGTAGAAAAATTTGGTAAATAAAGACTTCATTAAAGGGATGTTCAATTGTATTTATGTTATAATCATTCTGATGGCGATAAAAAAAATGTTCAAATTAAAATTGCCATCATTATTATCGTTTATTGTTAAAAGTTATCAATTTGATTTTATGTATTTAATAAATGTATTACTAAATTACTGTTTTTTAATATCATTTTAAATGACTTTTTATCTTGCTTATCATTTTTAATATATAAATAATATAATCGTTAAAACAGTAATAAGATAACACTTTAAATAGATAAAGATCATATTTTTAAAATTTTTAAAAATATGATCTTTATTAAAATAAGTTACTAGTTTCAAACGAGATGTTGGTAACCATTAGGCTTAACTCAACCATACAGTAATGGGTAATTTTTTTAAAAATACTTATTATTTTTCTATATTTTTATGGGAATTAAAAGAGAGATAAAGTAAACGAAACGTAGAACACTTACAACAGTAAAAATCAAGAAAAATAAGATATGAAAGGGTCAAAATTACATGCAGACACAAAAATATGTTACAAGCTAGTAATATAACAAACACAGGCTGCTGGAATTTTTTTATATCGACAGATGGCAGCATGCAAAATTACTATTGAATCATGAATCGAAAGTTTTTAGTATCGCAATCGCCAGAAGTTTTATCGTAAAATAGTGTATCTTCTATTGTTAATTTTAATAAAAAAATTATTTAAAGAAAAAAAAAATCCTATTGTATTGTTTTTTACTGCTATTTATTCTTTTTTTTTTTAATTCATTATTGTTTTATTTAATTTATATATATATTTAAATTCCATATATTTAACTGGCTCTGGGGGCCCCTTTCTATTTTTCCCTTACCCTCTGTTTGCTTCGACCAACCCAATGCTATGGAATTTGTATGCAAATTCCACCAATATGCTCAAGATCTACGCATCAAGACAATTCGACTGATCACCATCGATGGGAAGTAAACGAGAGCATTGCGACTCTCGTAGGAATTCCAGAAGACATCTGCATTGGTTCATTGGTTGGTAAATTTTATTGAAACTTTCATGTAGTATATTACTAATTTTTACTGTTAAAACAATCTCGACTGATACATTACTTTATTCTCTTTCGATTCCCAAAGTTATACGGAAGTTTAGTAATTTGCCAGTTATTGTCTTGTTGAATTAGGCCTAAGAGACAGCATTTAAAATTTCCGTAAAAGCTAACTTATTTTAAGGTATGATGTTTATCTGTTTAAAATATTTTCTTAGTACTATTTTAATGCAATATTTGTTTGTTTTACTTTTCTTTTTGCAGTAGTTTCAAAAGAACATTTTTTTAGAAAGGGGGAGAGTGGGGAGGTCAGTATATAACCTTTAAAGATTCTTGATGCTTAAATTACATTTTTTTTAATATTAATTGTTTTTAAATATATATTTATTCCGCAATTTTTAGGACTTCGTTTTTAAAAACATTTAAATACTTATATTAAATGGTAGCAATTTTAGTTTATTTTCATCTAGTTTTAACATTTATGCATTCCTAAAATGTTTCTTATTTCAGAATAAAATATATGCTAGTTAAAGCTAACAAATTATACAAGGTATTGAATCATTTTTTTTCTCCAGTATAAAAACCTTAGTCGGTTTTTTTTTTTTTTTTTTTTTTTTTTTTAAAGTTTGCCACAGTTTGAGCTTAAGAAAATGAGATCTGTTGCCAAGTTATATAAGCTCAGATGAAATAGGTAGATCGATGAACTAACCTAAAAGTGTTGAACAATTAAAAAAAAATGATCAGTTTTAAACAAAAACTTATGCGTATTTCTTTTCTCATTTAAAGCCTTTTTTTTCAATTTGAAACTGGGTTTATTGATTATATAAGCTTGATTCAAATCAACTAATTTCTTTAAATCAGATTTTAGGCTTTTACTTGGTTTTGCTCACAAAATTTGATGATACTTTGAGAAATGTTGCCAAAAATGGTAAGAATTTGAACCTAGCATTTATGAATAATAGTTTTAAATTTATGATTGGAAAAATGTTCACAATAATGAATGATAATTTGCAAAAGATCATCATTAAAACTCATAAATTAATCCCTGACTTTTTTTTTTATGTTGCTTTGTTGCAAAATGTCAACAATTCTGGAATTTAATAATGCTATACCTCAACCATTTTTTAAGTTAACATACAAAACAAAAAATGTTCTGGAATCCTTGTAGCCTATATACATAAAATAAATGTGGCTTTTCAAAATTTTTGTGCATTTTTTTTAGCTTTAAATTTTTAAGTGGCCACCATTTTCAAACAAGATGGTAGGTGAAGTTAGACAGTAAGTTTGACTGAGACGTTGTTTGTTAAATACTATGCATATTCAAAGTCTTTTCCAAATCAGCTGATAAATATAAGAGTTACAGCATATGTATGATCACCACACACAATGCAGTTAAAAAAGTTTGACAAGGATTGAAATACATAGAGTGCCACAAATCCGCCGACTTAAAATTCACCAGCATCTGAAATCTGCACCGGCTTGCATATGTAAATATCTTTCTTCATGGCGCTAAAAGAAAGAAGTTAAAAAAATGATGACATTACAAAGCGAATGATTGATTCAGAACATTTTCATGGATGACAGAAACCAGACAGATTTTCCGCTGATTAGCAAAATGAGTTTGACAAATCAGAACCCTATGTTGTTATGCAATTTATTTATTTTTAATCTTTATTATTATTACTATTATTTCAATGGCCTAAAATTCGCAAAATCCGCACAACCTCCTCTCCCAAACAGGATTTATGGCCCTCTACTGTATTAAGTTTAGAATTGCTTAAAAATTGTTTTTATATTTTAAATCTTCATTGAAATTACAGTCAAGGATGGATAATCTGCGCACCCATAATTCGTGTTTTTCTGCAATTCGCGTTACTTTACAAATGTAAACAGTGAAATAAACAATTAAGAACATTTATGAATTCATGACCCAAAAAGGATTTTTTAAAATAAATAATAATAAATTGAAAAAAATCATAATAAAACATTGACTTTTTTAATATAACTTGTTTACTTTATTAACAGTAAAAAACAAACTGTAATATGTAATTATTTTTTAAATGCAACTAAATATCAGTTTTTGATAAAATAATTATAAAAAGGCATTTTTTGAGATAGCTTATTAAATGAATTATTAGATTTCATATTTATCTTTTCGTATTATACTGATAAGAGAATTAAAATGCTGTCTAGGAACAATAAAATGACGTATAATCCATAGTACTCTATAATCCACACTATTCCATAATCTGCACAACCTATGGCCCCAACTTGTGTGGATTATAGAACTTTGACTGTATATATAAATTCAGTTAACTAGAATTTGACAAATAGAATAAAAATTAAATTATGTAACGTGTTATCAAAAATATTATAGACCGTTTTAATTTAGTTTTGTTTATGTGAGAAGAAAGTAGCCTGTCTGAAAGATATTTTTTATTGTTTCTCATTCGGCATTAAAATAAAAAGCAAGTCTTGATCAGTTACAAAATGTAATAAAAGTATGTAATTAAAAAAAATGTAATTAAAGTAAACCTTAAACAGAATATAACTGAAAAAGTTCTGTAAATGAGAGTCACTCTGTGTATGGTTCAAAGAGTTAATAATTTTAATGTAAATCAATTTCCAAAAAACTATAGTGTATGATATTCTGTGTTATAAATGAATTTTTAAATCAAAAAATTTAAAAGATAAAGTACAGTAGACTCCCTCAAATCCGCAGAGCTTGGGATAAGAGGTTGTGCGGATTTAAGAATTTTGTGGATTTCTGGTCGTTGCTTTGTTTACATTTTTTAAACAATAATTTGAGTGCAATTAATAGTGCAATTAGAAATATAATGAATGCTTACAATATAATAAAATATTAAAATAAGTAATAAACTAAAATAATAAAAATTTAGATAATTTTTAAAATGATTAAAGTACTAATAGCAAAAGTCAAGTTAATAATCAATAGTTTATGATTAAATATTCATTATAAAAATTAAGTGTATTTTTCCAAAATTATGCTACAAAACTTGCCTTATAAAAGTACATTACTAATTCACATCAAAATCATAAAATAAAGATTTTTTTTTTCAAGTTTTGCCTGGCTTAATAACCAAAATATCTTGATTAATGCATAAATATATTTGGGAAGAAGATTCTGATTACCAGTGATATCAGCAATATCTTGGAATTTTTTCCAAAAAAATGTATTCTTCCTTCATGAAAAAAAAACATGAATAGAGTATTATTAAGAAAATTACAAAATAAAAAATATACAGAATTGATACAAAACTAAAAAAATCAAATTTTGTCCCAATATCCAAATTGAAAGTTTCATTGTTTACATCCATAAAATATGTGCAAATTTTAGAGAGTTGTGGATTTCTGGTTTGCAGATTTGAGGGAATCTACTGTATTTTGAATGACATGTAAAGAGTGTATTAATGTAATTTTCATACCCTCTCCAACATAGTTGAAAATTGTTTTTGAATTTGATTTGTCCACCTGTATTCTCCATCACATTAACATACTAATCAGATTGACTAATAATGTTCATTATTAAAAATGAAGTGCAGTAGACTCCCTCAAATATGCAACTTTCTAAAATCTGCACATAATTTACTGATGTAAGCAATGAAACATTCAATTCAGATATAAGGACAAAATTTAACTTTTTTTGTTTTATATTTATTCCATATAATTTCTAATTTTTGTTAGTATTACTGAATTCATGTCTTTTTATTAAGGAAGAATAAATTTATTTCTGAAAAAATTCAAGATATTGATGATTATATGATTTATAATCGCAATCTTCTTTCCATTTATATTTATGCATTACTTAAGTTTTTTAGATTATTAAATCTTTCTAAACCAGAAATTAAAACTTCCTTATTTCATGATTTTGATATGAATTAGTAATGTATCTTTTTAAGGCAAGTTTCATTGAATAACTTAAGAAAAATATATCTTTATGATGCATATTTAATTATACAGTCAAGGATGGATAATCCGTGCAACTATAATCTGCAATTTTCTATAATTTGTGTTACTTTATGAATTTAAACAGTGAAATAAACAATTAAGAGAATTTACAAATTCATCATTCAAAAATTTTTTAAAACAAATAATAAAAATTTGAAAAAAAAAAAATTATAATAATGGAGCTATTTTGTTAATATAACTTTATTTTTTAACAGTAAAAGACAAACTGTATTATGGAACCTATGTAATTATTTTTATTTAAAATCACATATATATATAGATATAAATTTTTTTAATAAAATAACTTTAAAAAAAGCATTTTTTGAAATAGGCTGTTAAATTAATTATTATAGATTTTACATTTATCCTTTCATTTTTTACTAATTATAGAATTAAAATGCTGTCTAGGAGTAACAAAGTGGTATACAATCCATACCATTCCATAATCTGCACAATCTTTGGCCCCAACTTGTGTGTATTATAAAGAGTTTGACTGTATATTATTAATGATCAACTTAACCTTTGCTTTTAATATTTCAATCATTCTAAAAATTATAAAATTTTTTATTTTTTTAGTTAATTACACTTATTTTAATATTTTATTATATTGTAAGCATTCATTATGGTTTTGATCGTATTATTAATAACATTCAAATTACAGCTTAAAAATATAAACAAAACAATGACCAGAAATCCACAAAATTCAAAAATTGACACAACCTCTGTTCCTAAGCTGTGTGCATTTGAAGAAGTCTACTGTGTTTAGGAACAATGTTGAATTCAGACACTTTTCTTCCAAAGAGACTTTTATGGCTCAGGAGGGGAGGGGGAGGAGTTGAGTGTTCATCCCAGGCCATCCTGTGCTGGTGCACTAACTGGCTGTCAGTCTTGTTATCTGTATCATTGATTAATTACATAAAACAAAATCATAGATGTTAAAATTGCTTGCCAAAATGTGACAGCCACCTTTCAAATAATACCTGCTATTTAAGGACAGATTCTTTTTAAATCAGACATCTTTTATTTCCATTGTTTGAGGCATGGCAGTAAAAAAAAAAAGATATACCTTTTGATTACTTCATTAATATGATTGCATGCCTCATATATATTGAACATTAATGGTGCATATATTAAAAAATATGAGGAAAAGGAAACTTATGTTTTTTTCTTCACTTCATTTCTAATTACTATAAACAAGATTGCAAGTTTATTCCTCTCATAAAAATGAAAAAAACATTTTCTTTTATAGATAATTATAGGCATATTATTATTTACACTTAAGCTACTAAATGCATTTTAGTAGATAATGTGAAATAAATTAATTTAAGATTTTTATCATTTAACTATGAAAGTTATGTACTATATAGCAGAAGATGATGGATCACTTGCAATTTTGGGGATTTTGTTAAATAATAAGAAAAATACATGAGAAATGATTGATTAACCAGAAACTCTAAGTCTGTAAATTTATTAGTGCAGTTTATACATTTCTGTGAAGATTTTTTTCCCGAAACACCATAGGGGACTGTCAACAAATTGAAAAAGAACGAATATATTTTGGATGTCCTTAGCAAAAGTATTCAAACTGTAGATTATAATTAAGTGGCTTATTGTAGTAAATTGTGTTTCATTTTTATGCAGCTAGCTTGTACACTCGTAGAGAAATTAAGGTTTTTATAAAAACAATCCCAAATTTTTCCAAGTTTTTTGCTTATAATTTACAGAGTTCTTGATATAAAATAATGTCCTTTTCCAAAAATGCAAACAAAATTATACACAATACCCTGCAATTAGAATTTAAAAATAATAAAAATTCTATGATAAATGAGCTATGAAGCAAAAAAATGTGGCATTGTATCCAAATATTATAGAATGTGTCATATTGTGTATTCTATATTGACACTAATCAATGGATAAATGGATACAGCCTATCATCTTTTTGCTTCATTTTGGGAGAAACGGATTTTAAGCTTATTCTATCGATGATCACTTTCAAAATTTTCAAGCTATGTTTTTTAAACTTTTAGAAAAGTTGCTCTTGGGTCATCCCATGTCAGATCACCCAGACCATGGCACCCACCATCACCAATTTTGATAAAATTCTGTAAATTCGTAGAATTTATAATGCTGATTTCAAAAATATCAATTATATTGAAATTGATCAAACGGTTTGTAAGTTATGAGCTTTTAAATAGCTCCCAAGATGGCCGATTTGCCGCCATTTTGAATAGCACATGTGACAACAAAAAAGTCCATAACTTTTTTCATGTTTAAGCTAGAGCTTTCAATTTTTTTTTTGTTTTGTTCAGAATAAAGTAAACTTTCATTTAAACAAAATTTTGTGAGCCTCATTCTATAAAAATGTTGTCAGAAAATGGCTTTTTGCCATTTTTTTAAGTAAAAAAAGGTGCAACTTCAATGGCTGATTTCCCCCCAATGTACCCCTTCAATTTTCACCTAATTGCATAAATAGGCAACTCAAAGTGTGTTTTGACGACTGATAAAAAAAATTTTAATGGGCAGTTCACAGGTTTTTATTTTTAAAAAAAAATTCAATTTTACTAACTTTCCACAATAACAGAAAACACAAGATAATGTTGATATTTCTTTTATTACCAGAAATATCATACATATTTACACATAAAAGTTTGATACGGTTTTATGTTACATAAATATATGTATTTAATGTAGCTAAAAAAAGGTGAATCTCAAAGGAATTAATAGGAATGCCAATAATGGATTCTTGCAAGACATAGATGTATTTTCCTGACAAATTGAAAAAGATTGCAGAGTTTCAATAAATTATAAGTAAAAATTAAATGAATAGAAAAAATTCTACTAATAAGTACATTGTATAACAAAATCATACTTTTATATACAGTTGAACCTCGAAAATCCGGAACCGTCGGGACCGCGGCGATTCCGGATTTTCGATTTTTCCGGATTTTGGAGGTTTATTAAAAAATCTTTTTTTATGGCTATATAATATTGTAAAATCCCGTTAATCCGCTCTTCCTGATCAAACGCCCCCTCCCACTTTATAAAGAATTTGAAATTTTCAAAAAATCCCGAGAAAGCGCCATCCCTCCCGATTCTCAAAGGCGATTGAGAGTGAGACGAACCATTATGAAATGAATGAATCATGAATCTTTGATGAAATGTGCGTTTTTTCAAGATTTTTTAATTGATTTCATGCTTGTTTTGGCTTTCTTTTTTTTTTACAAATTTCTCCGTTTTTTCTGCATTTTTTCGACAGAATTTACGTTTTTTTTTTTTTTTTTTTTTTTTTTTTTTTTTTTTTTTTTTAAACCCAAATTTTTTCAAGTATCAAAATTTATGATTAATTCAACGATTCATTCATTTCATCATGATTCATTACTGTAAATTTTGTTGAACGCTTTTTAATTTTTGTAATAAAGTCTTTAATTAACGGCAAGTCATTACAATATTAACCAGAATATATCTATATATATTTTTTTTAGTATAGTTATCAGAATTTAACTGCAGTTGATGAAAATTACAGCTATGTCTTATTTTAAAAATTAATAAAACTGAAATTGGAAAAATGTCCGGATTTTAGAGGTTTCCGGAATTTGGAGGTCTGGATTTTCGAGGTTCAACTGTAATACAAAATGTAATAAAATTAAAACTCTTAAATAAAAAATATACCAAGTAAAAGTTACATTAGTCTGCATGATATCGGATGATTAAGAACCAATACAACTGCTTAATGCATAATGCATTTTTTTATGCTAATTATACAACTGTTCTTAGTTTTCTTCTATCATGTATAGTTTGTTTACAATCAACCAGAGTTGATTTCAAAGATTCATTGCCGAGAACAAGCATCATGTAATAGTCACAGACAATGTGAATGTATATTTGTATATGTTTGCAAATTTATCTAACGACTTTTAGAATACAATCTGATTGTATTCAGCATGAGATAGACAAATGGTTTAGCAGTGACTTCAAATGTACATTAATATTATTGGGACATAAAGCTGGGTACACAAAAATGTCTTGTTTTCTATATGAACGGGACAGTCCGGCAAAGCAAAAGTATTGGATTTTCTGATTCATTTTTAAATCCATTTTTGCTCACAAATGCATTCAATTGGCAGGTTCTATATATAATGCATAATATATAAAAAAAATGCTGTCAAAGTGGGCATTTCGAATTGAATTTTCCAAAGAGATAGTATTGGAAACAGAAAAAATGGTCATACTGAGAAAATAATTGTTGTAAATCAAGATCTAATTCATTGAACCAAAAATAAAAACACAGGTTGCAAGGCTGCCACAAGCGACTATTTTTTTCATTCTAACTGGCACCACTTTCTTAAAACTGAAATCTGTAATAGATACTTTGATAACATTTGCAAGAAAAATATACTTCAAACTTTATATTAGAAAAATACTGGTGTGCACAGAATATAAAAATAGTTGCCTGTAGCAGCCCTGAGGTCGCTTATAAATCTCTGCAAAAAATCACATCAACAAGTATAATTTTTTACTTTTAAAAATGTGTCTGAAAATTTTGACTTGTTGAGGATACAAAAATATTTTTTTTCGTATACACTGCATTAACATTCTGATAAAACCAGTTCTTAGAGGAAAATTAAATTTTAAAAACAGCCAGATAAAATTGTTAATTTCATATAGTTTTATTTTTATAATATTAATCAGTAAGAACTATATTTATAATGTACATAAGAAAATTCTAACACGCTCTCCTGCAGACAATTTTCATTACATTGTTTCTAGGTTTATATCTAAATTTGATTTATTTTTGTTAATGAAACAAGTACAGCAAACTCCCAGAAATCCGAAATCTTAAAATCCACAACTCTCAAAAATCCGCACACAATTTACGGATGTAAATAATGAAAAACTCAGTTCAGATATAGGGACAAAATTTGACTTTTATAATTTTATATCAATTCCATTTTCTTTTTGTAAATAGTACTTTTTTTCTATGAATTAAGAATAAATTTATTCGGGAAAAAAAAATCAAGATTTTTCTAATATCATTGGTAATCACAATCTTCATATCAAATATATTTTGTATTAATCAAGCTCTTTTGGTTATTAAATCTAAATCTGGCTAAACCTGAAATAAAACTTAATTATTTTATGATTTTGTTGTGAATTAATAATGTACCTTTATGAGGCAAGCTACATTGAATAATTTAGGAAAAGTATATTTCATGTTTATAATGAATATTTAATCATATATTATTGATTATTAACTTGACCTTGGCCTTTAATATTTTAATCACTTTGAAAATTATCTAAATTTTTATTATTTTAATATTTTATTACATTGTAAAGCATTCATTTTAGTTTTGATTGCATTATTAATTGCATTCAAATTCCTGTTTAAAAATGTAAATAAAGTAGGTAATGACCAGAAATCGGCAAAATTCTAAAATCCACATAACTTCTGGTTCCAAGCTATGCGGATTTGAGGGAGTCTACTGTATTTAACTTCAAAATTTACATCTGCCTGTTGGCAGGGGTGTTTAAAAATATTAATTATCTTTACTATAAATTATTATTGATGTAGATATATTTTAATAGCATGTTCATTGTGTATGTGATATGCTTTATTTGTTTATTTTGTATTATTTTAAAGTTAATAATTTTTATTTGAGTTGCAATTTTATCACATTTTGTATTACAAGTATGATTTTGTTATATAATGTACCTGTTTGTAGAATTTTTTCTATTAGTTAATTTTTACTTATAATTTGTTGAAACTCTGCAACCGATTTCAATTTGTCAGGAAAGTACTTCTATGCCTTGCAAAAATCCATCATTGTCATTCCTATTAATTTTTTTGGGATTCCCCCTTTTTTAGTCACATTAAATACATATATGTAATATAAAACCTTATCAAACTTTTACATGTAAATATGTATGATATTTCTGGTAATAAAAGAAATATTAACATTATCTTGTGTTTTCTGTTATTGTAGAAAGTCGGTAAAATTGAATTTATTTTTTAATAATAGCCAAATAAAAACCTGTGAACTGCCCATTAAAATTTTTTTTGAAATTTTTTTTACACTTTGTGTTGCCTATTTATGCAATTAAGTGGAAATTGAAGGGGGTACATTGGGGGAAATCAGTCATTGAAGTTGCACCTTTTTTTACTTAAAAAATGACAAAAAGTCTTTTTCTGAGTGCATTTTTATAGAATGATGTTTACAAAAATCTGTTTAAATGAAAGCTTACTTTATTCTGAACAAAACAAAAAAAAATTGAAAGCTCTAGCTTAATCCTGAAAAAAGTTATGGGTTTTTTGTTGTCACATGTGCTATTCAAAATGGCGGCAAATCGGCCATCTTGGGAGCTATTTAAAAGCTCATAACTCACAAACCGTTTGATCAATTTCAATATAATTGATATTTTTGGAATCAGCATTAGAAATTCTACTAATCCACTGAATTTTATCAAAATTGGTGATGGTGGGTGTCATTTTTGGAAAAATCTGGGTGATTTGACATGGAATGACCCTCTTTACATTTAGCTAACACAATATGTAAATAAAATTTTGATAGCATTCACGCTATCCACACTGAAAAATTATTTAGTAAACCTGCTTATTTTTCATAAAATTTTTATTATTTTTTAATTTTGTTTGCAGGGTATTGTGTACAATATTGTTTGTCATATTTTCGGAAAAGAACATTATTTTATATTAAGAATACTGTAAATTATAAGCAGAAAACTTGGGGAAATTTTGGGAGTGTGTTTATAAAAACCTTAATTTCTCTAAGACTATACCACATAAAAATGAACACATTTATTACAATAAACCACTTAATCATTATCTACAGTTTGAATGCCTTTGCTACATTAGTTTTGACCGGCTTATGCAAAAGATATTTGTTCTTTATCAATTTGTTGACGGTCATCTATAGATTTTCGGAAAAATATCTTTATGGAAATGTGACCTGTACTATTATGTTTACACACTTAGAGCTTCAAGATAATTCCTCATGTACTTTTCTAGATATTTATCAAAATGTCTGAAATCGCAGGTTGATGGTCACCTTTGGTCTTGTAGTGCATTAATAATTTCATATTACATCAATCTTCTATGGTAGTCTTAACCTTTACTAAAGCTGTTTATTATGTGATCGAAGATATTTTATCAAAACTAAAAAAATCTATTGAAATCTACCAAGCTGCAATTTAATTGACTAAATTTGTTATTCAGAATTTCTATATTTACCAATGTTATGTACAAGGATATTTTTTTCCTGAATTGATATTTTATCAAAACTAAAAAAATCTATTGAAATCTACCAAGCTGCAATTTAATTGACTAAATTTGTTATTCAGAATTTCTATATTTACCAATGTTATGTACAAGGATATTTTTTTCCTGAAAACTTTTGGTTTAAAAAAAGTAAGTTATATTCATTAATAAAAAACAACTCACACTTCTAAATTTATTTAATTAGAATAATACAGCTGTCTATACAAACAAAAAAAAAAAAAAAATCTTGATTTGTTAGACGTCTTTTACATTTACATAATATGTTTATATTTTGATTATTTTACTGAATTTTTTTATTTTTTTTTTTTTCATATACATTTAATTTTTTTTTTCATTTATTCTAATTTTCTAGTTTTTTTTTTTTTTACTGTTCTATCAGAAATTGGCAGAAAAAAATTGTTTGCAAGTCACAGTTTAAACTTTTCAAAACTTATTATTTTTAATCTTATTTTCTGTATTAAATATGTATACCAATATCGATGCTTAAGAGTGTGTATTGAAATTAGGAATGGAAATATTCATTTCTTATGTTTCTTACATCCCTAGCTGCCAACTTTTACGCCCTCTTCTTTCTTACCATTAAAATTCTATAGTAGTAATACTTTTTTATGTAATTTTCAAAATGCCATCATTAAAGAAGACTGCAAAATTTTAATACTAGCAGGAAAGTATAAAAGTTGACAGCTATGTTTACATCTGAATTACTTTACTGATTTTGTCACTGACTTTTTGTTTAAATAATGTATTTACAGAAGTATAATTTTTTTCTAGGTCACATTTTCCTGTTGACCTATTGAGCATCATATAAATCGAGATTGTAGCTGGTCATAGAGTTTCCAGAACTGCTTTTTACTAATCAAAAAGCACAATTGGAGTAGTTGATGCACATCACCTGCTTTATTATCCTGCTTGTGTGACTGAGTTTCTCATCCATCTAACACAAGTTTCAGTTTCAACAGCAATTTTACAGTATCTAAATCTGGACATTTTTTTTTTAAATGATATTATTAGAAACTTATATTTTTGCTTCAAATAGTAATTTTCAATACTACTAATGCTATTTCTATAGTTTCTGTGCAATCCGTAATAGAGGAAGAATGTGTATCTATCTGCCTTGTTGTGACTCAAATTAGAAACACTTAATTTTTGTAAAGGACTGCATTGTGTTTCCTTAAATTGATAATCTTTATAATAATCTTGGAATAATTCAATCAAGATCAGTAATGAAATATGATATAAAACCCTCACTTGAGCATATTGCTCTTGTTAAAACTGTAGTTATATTGTGGGACCAGAATGATATTAGGGCTTTAATCACAAAACTCAGTACACTATACATTAGACATAATAATGAAGAATGGCAGAAAATTGAAGACAAAGTAAAAGAAAAGGTGCTACAGCTTTTACTACCTCAAACTTTAAAAATGAAGCTTTTATGTTTTATTAAGCCTATCGGTCTACAAATTTTAGAATGGATGCAATATCATCACAGAGGCATCTACCTTCATGTAGATCTACCAGCTGAACTTTATTGGTTACCACAAGGTACAGTAGATAAAAAAAGAACAGCAGAAATGTTAATTAAAGACAAGAGTTTAGATATAGGCACACGCTACAAATTAGCATGTATGTACTGCTTCGAGGATGATATTGAGAAATTGTGGTACCAAATGCCTGAGAATGTCAAAGGTTCTTTTTTGCATGATCATTGTTTAGAAAAGGATAATTGGCAAAAAATAGTGGTTTTTTGGACAAATGAAATGAGGAGAAGGGATTCGGGTAATGTAAAGGCACATACTTCTTACAAATCTGCATTTCAGTTTTGTGCAGAAGTTGGTAATAAAGCAGCAGCTGAGTATTTTTTTCAAAAATTAACTCCCAAAGAAAAAGAAGAGTCCTTGATGAAGATTGCAAAATATGTAGTAGATGCTGATGTTTTATGTTTTTTATTATCAAAAATAAATGAACAACAGCTAAAAGAAGTTTTAAAAAATAACCTTTTTGTAGTCTTACGATACTTTCTAAATTGGCCTTTGCAAAGTTTCTTTCTAGAAATAGCAGATTATATGTGGGACATTCTTTCAAAAGAGCAATACATCTGTTTGTTAGAAAACATTATTAACAAAGTTGAAAATGGCTTTAAGGATTGGAATTATAAAAATCTTTTCAACGAATTTTGGCAGAAAAGCCCTAATGCTCTTAAAAGCTTTAATGCAGATGAATTTGATAACGGTTTCTTAAAAGCCATTCTGTTTAAGATGAAGGATAAGGAAATTCTCAGTTTGATCTTTGAGAATGTAATTCTTACAGAAAAAAAGAAACTTATTTATAGTTTTAGTGGACGAAATATGTGTTGTGATTTAATTCTTGGTGATCAGTGGGATTTACTTGAATGCTTTATTAAAACCTGCTTGTTATCAGAAAGTGAAAGGTTGAAATTTAAAGAAGAATTTAAGAAGCGAATAAAAGAATTCAGGATGCGAGTAATTCGAAATCGTTTAAGAGGTCATCTTAAATCTTATAAAGAAAAATGGAATCAGTTATTTCGTGTATCTGAAGATTCCGTTCAGAAGTATAATAAAAGAAGTCTAGGAGAAGATGAAAGTAGTTCATCTAAACGGCTTTGCGACCTACAATAATATGTTGGTACAGAAAAATGTTTAGTAAGAATGCTAAAGGCACAAAATAAAACTAACAAATTGCTCAATGAAGTAGCTTTCCAAATAATACTAACATTAGTCAGTCAAGTTTATTTATAGCTAGGAAATTGTAAGACTTATTGAATCTGTGCTTCATCATTATAATCATTATTATTCAGGATATTACCACATAATATATAATAACACACAACAGTGTTAATAGTTTGCTAAAAAGACCAATACACAGTTAAAATACATTTGCCAATGAAACACTCTGAACTAATCCAAAAAAGTCAAATAATTCAAAAATCCCAAATTTATTCATTTCTTTCCAATTGCACAAAATTTCTGTTGCTCGGTAGATGAGTAGCATTTCATTTTGGTCTCAAATCTATCCTATAGTGGAAAAATTAGATATAGATTATGCTTGTTAACATATACAAAAATCTAAGAAAATTAAAATTAAACATTATAAATTTGTGCATCTTATTTTGAAAACATGACTAGAAAGAAATGTTCTTGAATATTTGATGAAATTACAATTATCAGAAATATAAAAAATAAATGTTCTCATATTAATAATGAAAATAGAGAAATACTGACGAAATTCTTTAATATATGTTAGTGTCAACAAACACTTATTTGAAATTTCATACTAGGTAATTTTATAAAATTTCAGTCAACTTCTTGCAGTCTGTTATTAATAAAAGTAAATAGAAATAGTAAAGCATTTGTAATTATTATATGCTTCAGTGTGGTCAATTTTGCAAATTTTTAAGCAGGAAAAACGTTTTAATTTTGTACAAATTTGAACTTTTTTAATTTTCTTTCATGAAAAAGTGGTTTTCATGTCAATACTATTTCTTTGTAGTGCAACAAATTAAATAATCACTAAATATGTATTATATTTGTTTTCTCTACATCCCATGTTTACTTGACCAATTATTATAATTTTGTAACAACATAAATGCCTAATACAATAAATTGCATTTGAACATCAACTTGTATTATCAATAAAAAATTATTTTTTTATTATCTTGTACACTGACATATGAAAATCTGGAATACACATATGAAAATCTGGTACTACTTGGTTATCCTGTCAACCAATTTCATCAAATTATACAAATCGCCAAACTTATAGCCAATTTATATATAATGACATAATTTCTATTTTAAATAATGAAAAACAAATAATTGATAGAATATTAATAAAAATACAAATAAAAATTACTTAGTAATGCTTTAAATACGTGTATCATATATAATATCATTAAATGGGATATTCACGATCATCCATTATAGGCATTTAATTTTATAGTTTGGCGATAGATTTTTGGTCGATGGGATAACCAAGTGGTACCGAAAATCTCACAAAAATACATGGAAATATAGAAATATCACATTTTCAATCGAAATTGATATACATCCTTATTTAAATTTTAAAACCGAAATATAGTTGTTCTAAAATACATTAAAAAAAGACATGCAAAACTATATCTGTTTGTTACAAAAATCATATTATAATTGTCAAATTAAAAAGGTTATTTAAAGATTAATACATTGAATTTCCACTTATATGTTATCTGAGTTGTACACGTTTCAACTTAGCAGTCCTAATTGTTTGTCTTTAAAAATTAGCTGAGTTATACATTTTTAACTTATACGTTTCTACCAGTTATATGTTTTTTTTTTTTTTTTTTTTTTTTTTTCATGTCCGGACAAAATTTTGTCTTATTTTTGTATGTTTTGCTGAAAATATATTTTTTAAACATTTGCTAAGCCTTGCCTTCTATTTTTGCTGACTACCACTCTGTTGTTTCTGTTAATCAAACCAGTCTAGTGCAAAAACAGGCTAAAGAAACTGATTGGTATGTTGACTACATACAGTGTTAAATTCAGACATTTTTCTCCAGGATTTCTGGTATATTCAGGGAAGACATTTATAGAGTGGTGGGAGGAAGAGATAACACTTCTTGACTATACCACAAAATCTCAAACCTTCCAAGGGGATATCTCGTTGCTCCAGGTGAGTGCCCCCTGAATTTAACACGCATTTCATGCATTAGGATTTAACGTTGCTGTTTGTGGAGAGCTAGGTAAGTTATTTTACCTTTGCAAATATCGGAGGAAAAAATTAGTTTAAAAAGAGCTAACTAAAATATCCATAAGTTCAGGTACTGGCCGACATTGTTAGTGGTTTATATTGCATTTTTAGATTATGATGGTATTATTAAGGATGTAACTGGCAGGATTGATGACATATCGGACACATAGAAGTGCAGAGTTTACTGTTCAGAGTCGGCTTTACAGGAAAGAAACAATCCAAGATTAGTAATTATTTTTATAAAATTTAAGAAAATACTGAAATGTTTTCTATGGTTAATTTACATGCCAAACTGATTCAAAAGTTTTTTTGAGTAACCTATATGTGATTTGAAGCTATTTTACAGAAAATTTTCTTTTTATCATTTATTGTTTTTGAAAAAGTTTCCGCCTGAGCAATGAAACATGTAAAATTAAAAGGTATTATTTGCCATATTATTTTATTTTAATAGATCACTTATAGCATTTAAAAATAATTTGAACCTATATGTGTAAAAAAATATTCTTAATAAAGCTTTTATAATAAAATAAACCTTATGTGTGTTTTTCGTATGCACTTTATTTTTTTTACTCTGTTCCATTTTCACAAGTGCAGTAATACTTATGAAATTTCTTATTTTGATATTAGTGGAAACTTAAACATCTCAGCAAAAGAAATTTTCCGATAGAGCATTATTTGGGTTGCATGTTTTACTGAGTTCTACATTATGGTGTCTGGTCCCAAGCAAAACATAGAACTGGAGTTCAATTATATAACTATGCAAAAAAAATTTTATAAAAAAATATTGATACAGATGTCATAAGCGCAATAAATTGGAGCAATTGAATTGAAATGAAGATTTTATGCCTCACATGGTAACCGGGCTATTGTTGTTTATTTATTTATTTAAACGATATAAATTGTTTTGTTCTATAAATATTAATTTATTTTTAATATTATTATTTCCTTTTTAAAGTAATAGAATAAAAATATATGTATACTTGTATGTATGCAATTCGTATTTAAAAATGAAGATCTCGCCAAATTGACATTAGAAAAAAAATCGTGCCAGTGTGGTGTGTATATGACATCTGTGCTTAAATATCTTGCATAACTGTATTTTAAAGCAATTTAATGCTCGTTTTTCATGTTTTACTTCTTTATTATGTGTTTGATATATTTAATTTCATGAAAACTGAATTTTAATTTGTATCTGTAACAAGGCTTGATTTTTGCCTGCAGAAAATGGTTTCTGCTTTGCCATTGGCAGGAAGTGGTTATAATTGGTTTTTACCAGCAGAAACTGGCATAAACTCATTTCATGACATAATCTAAGACTTTTTAAGTAATATTAAATTGCTTATATAGATCTTATTATTCAGAATAAATAATAAATAAAATATTATGAATAGTTTTAATTAAAAAATAAATAAATTTGAATTAGAATTTAATAGTCTTGAATCTTCCACGAAGAATTAGCCATATTATTTGCAGATAATTAAGAATCATGAAAATGGTATTAAGGGCATAACAGTTGTTAAAATTGAAAATAAATATCATGATTTTTTAAGAAATTAAAAATTTGTCCCAATTGTTAAAATCTATTGCTGTTGCTTTAGTTAAAAGTAAAAACATGACTGCTCATAAAAGTTGCTTAACTGATTTAATGATGAAACTATCATAGAAATGCACAAATGCAAGTCTCAAATCTCATTTAGTGCAGTGCTAGTTTTAATGGTAGCTTATTCGCTTCATTCTAAGTATATGGGATCAAAATTGGCACATGAGCATAAAGAAAAAAGCAAGTGAATTGATTTCTTGATTGATTTTCTGAATTGATTTTGTGCTGAATATAAATAACCCTTTGTAGTAAAATCGACTTCTTTCCCAGAAACATATTTTCCAAAGGAAGTCCTAGAAAATGTCTTGCCATTTGTGGATAGTCGCCTTTAAAAACAAATACTGCTAAAAATGAGAATTTTTTTAATTTTACATCTTCAATAATGACATTACCAGCAAATGATGCTAGTCTTGAAAGAATATATTCGAATTTTTTTTTTTTTCATTCAGAACAAATTAAAAAGAAGTCTAAATTAAAAAAGGTTAAACAAAATTAATCCTATATTATGGAATGATCTTAAGATATTATTATTTTTTCCACAAAAATAAACTTTTAATTTTATAAAATAATTGTACAAGATAATTCATTAATTTTATTTTATTTTATTTTTGACCTACAATTATTTACTTATACATTTTCAAAAGAACCATTTCTCTTTGTCTATAGTAGTAGATAATTTCTAAGTTATTTGCGATGTATTATTTAGTATGGTAATGAGACAAAAAGAAGACAAGAGAATTAATTAATTAAAAATTTCAATTCATTAATAAATCATTAAATGATTTATAGAATTATTGATTTATATTTTTATGCAAACAGTATGCATGGAAAATGTATAAAACCATTTGAAAGAATTTTACTTGAAGTAATCAATCAAAAAGGATTGTTTTGGAATTTGCAATTTTTCAATACAAATCTTTCAAATGTTTATTTACCATACTTATAAATTTTAGTTCTTCATTATCAGCAGTATTTACAAAAATAAATAAATTAAATAAAAAATAAATAAATAAAAATAATAAATAAAAATAAAAAGTAAAAAATATTTAAAAAAAAAAGTAATTAACTGATTTGCGTATTTTAAGGGAACGAATATCTAAATTGTTCTGCTCAGCAATGAGAAAACGTTAGGACATGTTTAAAAATTCCTTTTTTAAAGGAAAAGTATAAAATTGGAACATTTGACTATGGAAGTGATTTGGATTTGAACTGTGTTTTTAATTTTTTTATAAATAAATTACCTATTGAGACATAAGTGATTTTGATCACATGACAAAGACATTTTTCTACCCTTTCTTGAGTAGTTACGTTTCTTTCACGTCAAAATTCAGTTCAAATCGTCTACTTTGACAATATTTTCTGAAAGATCAATAGTATTTGCAAAAAAATAGAAAAATTGATCGACTGCATATTTTCAGAACAATAACTTATGCTAGTTTCAGGCAGCTCCAAATAAAAATAAATTAAAACTTATGTCTTAGAAGTTGACTTTTTTTAATTTGAGAACAGCGTAAAAATATCTGTAAAGTTTTTTATGTTACAATTTTATTTTACTCTTCACTTTCAGAATCATCCTCACAATTTTCAGCATTGCTTTCAATATGGATAAATGCACTGATATCGAATCAGAATGGTGGGTAAATAAATAGTTGTTAATTGAGTCGTATGCCTCTGTATCAACATGACTGTCTGTCTGTTTGATAAGTTCACAAAAATCTGTATTTTCATTTTCATCACAGACTACTTCATTATCTGAAATGCAAAAACGAGTCTCTTTGATCTCATTTTCAAGTGTCCCTTAAATCAAGCGTCCCTTATTCAGAGGTAAATACATTACACATCCTATACAAAGGGACTGGGACCGGAGGTTTTGCCCCTTAAATAGAGGTGGTTTTGGAGGTTTCACTGTATTAATATTTAAAAAAATAGAAGTTCTTTAAAAATTAAATCGTAACAAATAAAAATAATAAATAGACTACTAAAAATGTAAACATAAACAATGTTCACTCAGCGCCACCTGGTGCTACTTTAAAACATGCATAACAGCGCCATCTATTAGTGAAATAATTAACATAGGATGGTTTAAAGAACTGAATATTATATTTTTGAATAGGTTTTACAATTTTTAGCGTAAAAGAAATTCAAACTCATAAATATAAAAATTAGATTAACTTATGAAAATCTATTGTAAGTGCAGTAATAAAAAAAAGAAAATGTTATAGTAAAATTCTTTTTGTTAATAGGGTAACATCGCCAGTAATTGGCACATTAAGAATTTTTCTTTAAACTTACTTCAATTTTCATTCCCAAGAATTAAAATATTTACTTGCAAATATTTTTAAATCAAAGAATGCATATCTGTGCATCTATTTTGCCCAATAAAAGCAAAAATTTTCGAAAAGTATTTTTATAAAAATACATTCATAAAAAGTAGCTGTAATCACCAGTAATTGGCACCTAGAGCACCAATGTATGACATCTTGTGATCCAGTAATTGGCACATCTTTATATGAAAAAAAAACTTTGTATATTGGGTTTAATCGATTTAAATGAATTTACTGTAGATGAAGATGCCATATTTCACGTTTTTGAGAGAAAGAAATCAGCATATTAGTCTGAAATGTGAACATTTTAAAACAATACAATATATTTATATTAATACACAATAACTGTCATGCTGTCCCCAATGATTGACTTACAAAGCTTAAATGGATTCCAATTACTGATAATATTTCATATTTTCAAATAAAAACAACTGATAAATAAATTTAGTCTAAAGCTTTAAAAGTTCTGCCAAATAAGTGGTTTAATCTCAAATCTTGCGATTTCCTAGTCATTGAAATAGGTGCCAATTACTTGGAACTAGCAAAATTGAAGTACCATTAATTTGCATCTACCATTAATTCAGAAATCCAAATATTTGTGTCAAAAATACTTTTATACAATTAAAGTAACCCTTTTCATCTAAACAAAACTGTTGTTGATTAAAATTTAAAATATATTATAAATCAGATAATAATGAATTGAAAAGCATGCCTTTCTTAAGACAGAAAAAAAGCATTCACAAGAAAAATGGCTAATTTGAGTAAACCATAATTGTTTCTCTTTCCTAGGCATTATTGTCATCTAGTAGCATAAATCAAAGTTATAATCTTTAGAGTAAATGAGTATATAACTGGTATATAGTCTTATATTTTTGAAAGACTGGATATAAATCTTATTTTAGGACATGTTTTTAGGATGTGCCAATCATTGGTGCATGCCAATTACTAGGGATGTTACCCTATACACTTTAATATTCATTATACAGGAATTAAAATAATTTATACTTACTTAAATTTTAATAATTTCTCTATAAAAAATATTATTTTATTATCTTGATATTAATACCATTTAAAAATCAATCTATGAAATAAAATGTTTTCTTTTTATATTCATATTAGCTGGGTAAAAATTAAAAATTTTAGTTATCTCAAGAAAAAAAAATCATATATATTCTTTTAAATTAATTTATTAAAAAGTTTAATGATCCATGGTTCTCAACCACATAAAAATCTGTTATATGGAAAATAAATTGCGACCTAAAAAAAGGCTTGCCTTACTTCGTAGCAATTGTATCCAAGAAATAACAGAGAGTTTAGGGGGAAAAAAAAGAGTTAGAAACATGTATATTTAGATAATGATGACAAACAGAACTTTTTTGTCGGTAAAACATAACATTGAATATCATGTACACTGAAAAAAATAAAACACTAAAAACTGAAGTTTTGCTTCTAAGACAACTAACAAAATTATATTTAAAGCAAAATGTTTGTTTCTTGAAAGCCGAGACAAAATTACAGAAAATTTCAAGAAAACACATTTTGTTAGCTGTGAATATGATAGGGATTAGTACAATAAAAAAAATTAAATTTGCAGTATATTTAACAAGAAAACAAAATTTAACAGTTAAAATGATTACACTGATAAAAATATCGGTTAACATATCTAAAACTTTTCTAATTGTGCTGTTTTTTGTTTGTTTGTTATTTATTTTGATCACCCAAACAATTATGTGCTTTATTTCATTTTGAAAAAAGTAAAAAAAAAAGATAAGTAAATGCAGTTTATATAAAAAAATGTTGTTTGCACATTCTTTTTTTATTATTATTAAATTTGTATTAAAAAATAAACGAAAATATTTCAAAATATATCGGCTTTCTAAACTAGACATGGTGTCAGAACTTGCCTTAAGGGTGTAATTCAATTCAAATTGTTTATTTTCTGATTTATTTTTTAAATCATTTTTGCTCTCAAATGCAGCAAACTAGCAAGTTCTCTTATTTAGAAAGTGCATAAGGTGCTGTGCTTCTCGCTTTCTTAATAAATGCAGGAAATATTGCAAAAAAATGCTGTCAAAATCAGCATTTTGAAATGATTTTTCTGAAGCAGGAGATCTGACAAAGAAAAAAAGGGTCATGCTGAGCAAATAATCATTTATAAAATATAAAACGAATTTTAATGAAATCCCACGGCCTCTTATACATCTCTTAAATAATCACCTCAGCAAATTTCTTGTTTCTACTTTTAAAAATGAGTCAAACTGTTTCTGAAAATTTCGAGCTGTTGAGTGTTCAAATTTCTTTTTTTTTTCTTTTCTTTTCTTTCTTTCTTTTTTTTTTCCTCCCAAATATAATACACTCTCTCAAATCCACAACTCTCTGAAATCTGCACATCATTTGCAGATGTAAACAATGAAAATTCAGTTCAGATATAGGAACAAAATTTTACTTTTTTATTTTTATATCAATTCCATATATATTTTAATTTGTAATTTCCATTAATATTACTTGATTCAGGTTGTTTTCATGAATGAAGAATAAATTCATTTCAGAAAAAATTCAAGATACTGCTGTTATCACTGATAATCAATCTTTTTAGCAAATATATTTATATCTTAATTAAACTTTTTATGGTTATTAAATTTGACTGAACCTTAAATAAAACTTCCTTATTTTATAATTTTTATGTCAATTAGCAATGTATCTTTATGAGACGAATTTCATAGAAAAAATACTTATCATCTTTGTAATAAATATTTAGGTATACATTATTGATTATTGATTTAACCTTTGCTTCATATAGTTTAATCATTTTAAAAATTATTTCGGTTTTCATTATTTTAGTTTATAATTTATTTTAATATTTTATTATATTGTAAACATTTATTATAATAAGCATAACTGAAAGCATTTATGATAATAATCTATTATTATATATTTTGATTTCATTGAATAACTGATATACAAATGCAAGCTCCTAAATTTCGTTTAGTAAATAATCCATTTCTTGTTTTCCCTAAATAAAAGTGATAAAATAAAAAAGATACCATCTTTTGGGATTGATGATAGCTATCAAGACAGACAATTTTTGTTTATGAAACCATAATCGTAATCAACTTACTGACTTAATAAGTAATAAACTTGTATTTTTGTTTGTTACATTAACAATAATGAATATAATATAACTATACTTTCATCTGATATACTATGATTTTTGTGAAATATGATTTGATGGGAAGAGCTGTAAAATATCATCAATTATAAGAAAAGAACTATGAACTAGACATTCCTTTATTCAAAATTAAATTGGTAGTATTTATACTGTCACTAATCAAAATTCAGTCATTTTTAATATCATCATATTTAATACAAATAAAATTAATATGAAACAATTTTGTTAAAATATCTTCATTATTCATAAATTTATGAATAATTATCCAGTTTCGGCTTGTTTCACACTCAGTATATATTTGATTCACATGTATTTTAATAATGAAGGAACAAATGGACTGAGATATTTTTTGTTAAAATAATGTTTGTCTTGACTGTATATTTAAAGTTTGTTGCAAGATTTTAAGAAAAAACTGAATGTTTACAATCTTTGAAAATGATCGCTTATTCCAGATCCAGACATTTATGGAGGATGCTTTTAAAAACTTCCTTGCTAAATCAAAAGAAATAGAAAAGTAATTTATATTGAATTGATACTATTCGATTTTACTTTAATTTAATGTTTTCTTTTAAAAGCTACGTTTATATTGTTTATTTAAGTAATGTATAAACATTGTTTTTGAGATTACTTTGTTATTTTATATTGAGGAGATGGGAGCGACATGATACAAGTTTAAAAAATGTCGTTAATATATTATATGAAAAAATTGTACATCCTGTAAAATAAATACATCAGGGGGTCCTTTCTTGGAAAATGAGTATGAACCCTGTTCTATTGATTAATAGGGTAATATTCAATTCAGTTAAATTTATGCAATTAGTCGCACAATCAGGAATATTTATTTAAGTTTTAAGTTAGAGAAATTTTAGAAATATTATATTAAAAGAATTTTATGAATAAAAAGTTCCATTATAATAAAATATTATCATAAATATGAGATTCTAATATAACTCAACTATAAAAATCTTTAATACTATTATTTCTTAAAAAATGGTAAAAAATTCAATTTGTGCGATTATTAAATAAGATAATCATATGAACTTTTCCGTAATGTAAAGGGATTGACGATATGAAAACCATTCTAATGCAAAGATTAAGTAACAAAAACTCATAATTTAAAACTTTCAACTGACAAAAGCACAAAATTATATTAATATGAATTATTATATTTTAGTAAAGAAATATTGAGGTTTCATATATAGAAAGTATTTTCATGTATTGTTTCTGTTTTATATGCAATGTTAGCAAAACATTATTATTTCAATAATAAATGTAAGAGAAAAAACAATAACTTACAAAACAGAAGCAATACTGATCTTCTTTTAAAGAAACTACGTTGTATGGAATATTTTAGCTCTTAATAAATGTGTATTTCGAGGGTTGAAACTAGTCTCTTTTGAACAGGGCAAACATGGATTTGAGCACCCCCCACCCCCCTTTTCCTCGCTCCTACAAAAATTAAATTTACAAACATAACTTTCATAAGTTTCAAATAACTGAGTAATTTAAAATATATAATCATAAAATATATTTTATTGCTTTACACAAATATTATTGCTGTTAGCATATTGTTAGTTCAAATATCCTCCCCCCCACCCTTAAGAAAAAAAATTTCTAAAGCGAGAAAGTTAAAATCATAAGAAAGATATTTTAAAAATTAAAATAAATATATTTATCATTAAAAAGGTAAATAAAATGAAAACTCGTTAAAATACTGAAAGAAAGAAATAAAATTTTACTGTGCTTCCATCTATGTCCAATGATGAAAACAAAATTAATTATTAAAAGAATTATTATTTTAAAAGGAAGGCCATAATATCTAATATTCAATAAAAAATGTATTTAATATTTAGCATAATTACATAAAATGTAGAAAGGATGTAAAAAAAAAAATAAATAAAAATAAAAAAAATGCATAGTTAAAATTTGTAGAAATAATAAACTATTACATTTAAATTTAAATATTATTGCTTAAAAGAAATTTATTCAATGTGGTATAAGTTGTTAAATTCAATGGTTCATATATTGTAATACAATTAATGGTTATATATATATCATTGATAAGCTTATTTGCAAAATTTAACTCTTAGTCTGTTGAGCAATAAATAATTTCTTATTTAGGTTAGTCACAGATACTGTAAAAAAATCACATAAGGGGCTGTCCATTAATCATGCGAGACTGAAGAGGAGGGGGAGGGGTCCATAAAAAAATCATGAAACATCACAAGGGGGAGGGGGGGTTTTGTAATATATCACGAGTATTTATTTTTTCGGCAAACGCGCGATACTGAACCGGAAAGCGGCGTTTCGTGTATTTATTTTTTCGCCAAACGCGTACAAAGTCGAAAGCAGCTTGTAGTGTGACCTTGATTCACCATTGCTAGACAACGAATGAAGTGAAGTTCCCGCGAGCCGCGACAAGCGCCTGCCGGACTCAGCTTGTCAGTGTCAGTTATTCTGTTGTTTTGGCACTGAATACATGCGTAAATTGTTTAACCTTGTACGTTTTGCATTAAAACAATGTCTAAAGTAGGTGATCTGTATAAAGACCTATTTTCAGAGTATAAGAAGGGAAAAAAAAACCTAGTGTAGCTAAAAAAGAATTCAATGAATTGTGGGCTAACACGAAACAAAAATATACTATCAAAGAAGAATTTATGAAGTGGGCGAATGATCTTTAACTAGATTACTGCCGAAAGCACCAAGCAAAGAAATCATCTAATATCCTCTTTTATTGTTCAAATACTAAAAAGGTAAGTTAAAATTTGTATGTAACTATATGTTTTATGGTCATTGTTCTAATAATAATACTTGAACTTGTATTTTATAATAAATATTCTAAAAAAATTAAGATTCTTTGTAGGTATTAAAAAATACACGTGATATAGGGTGGGGGGGGGAGGGGTAGTCTTGAACCTCACCATGTATCACCAAGGGGGAGGGGGGTTAAAAATGCCAAAAAAAACATCACATGATTAATGGACGACCCCTAAAGCTATTTCTAAAGCAGTGCTGTTTGTCTATACGTAATAAAATAATAACGTAATATGGAATGAAAATGTCATGTCTGATAAGATAAAAGTACCAATATGGTAACCCTGTAGGAACAACTTTTCTAGCAGGGAGAATTTCAATCTAAGTCCACACGCATGCCCAGTTTCTATTTTTGCATTATCGGTTAGGAACGGCGAAAATGCCGCTACCACTACGATAAGATAATTATTATTTCGATTAAATATCGATCATCGTAATTAATAAACTGGATGTAGATTCCAAATTCGTTTCGTAACTAGCAGGAATACGAAAGTAGTAATAGAACTATTAAAAAAATAATTTTATATAGCAAATATTATCCTGCCACGTGAATTTCAAAAACTAATAACCAGCCATTGAAAGTTATATTTTGCTGCGACTACGATACGATAATGATTAATTCGATTAAATATCGATCATCGTTTGTCTAAGAAACGTATTATTTAACACTGCAAAATTTAAATTGAAAGACATTAAAAAAAACCAGAAAAAGTTTAAAAGGATTTAAAAATATATATATATACCTAAATTTTTTTTTGTATTGCGTTAGCCGCTGACTACAACGCCATCTTTAATTTCATTGTTTACATCTGAAAAAATGCGCGGATTTCTGGCGGATTTAAGGGAGTCTACTGTATATAGTTTTATTTTAAAAAAGTACTTCCCTACTTCATACTTGATGCGCATAATCAAATGAAAAAATTATGTTAGGAATTTGTAGCAGAAAATAAAAAAAAATTCTGTTTATGTATGATTTTTAATTTTTCTCAATTTTCATGAACATACAACCTTTGGCATTGAGTTTCATGAAGGAGACTTCATATTTTAATACCATCAGTTCTAATAGTAATCTCTGCTGTAAACAGAGTTTGTGTAATTGTATAAGGCAAAGATTAATATTTGGAAATAATGGTACTCAAATTTAAAGACAATATGCGTTATACAGGGTGTTTCTAAATTCATGGTACAAACTTTAAGGGGTGATAGTACACATCAAGACAAACAATATTAAATAGGAAACTAAGGGTCCCAAACGTCTTCCGAAGGAGATAGGCGCCATTAAAGTTTAGGGTCCAAAAATTCAAATGATTATAAAAAACAGAAAAATTGGTCGATTCGTTTGCGGTTTTCAATAAAATTATTCTTTATGTCAGTATGTCTTAAAAATAAATCATAAAGATAAATTTCAAAAATTGTCGATAGGGGGCGCTTTAGACTTTGGAGTAACGAACAACTATTTTTTTACCGTTATTTTTTGCATCTCATTAATTTTTTTAGAAGCTTAGACATAAACTTAAATTTTGAGCTCAAAATCTAAATCTCTGGGAGTGGTTAAGTAGCGCAAACTGAACTGTAGGGAGAGGTTCAAATTTCAAATGATTATAAAAAACGGAAAAATTGATCAATTGATTTGTAATTTTCACCAAAAGTATTCTTTATGTCAGTATTATTGTGAAAATAAATTATAAAGATAAAATTCAAAAAATGCCGATAGAGGGCGCTTTAGACTTTGGAAAAACATACAACTATTTTTTTTACCGTTATTTTTTGCACCTCATAATTTTTCTTAGAAGCTTAGACATAAATTTAAATTTTGAGATGAAAATCTGAATCGTTGGGAGTGGTTAAGTAGCGCAAACTGAACTGTGTTCAATGGGGGTGGGCAGGTTCAAATTTCAAATGATTTTTAAAAATGGAAAAATTGGTCGATTGGTTTGCCGTTTTCGCTAAAACTATTCTTTATGTCAATATTTCCTTGAAAATAAATTTTAAAGATTAATTTCAAAAAATACCGTTAGAGGGCTCCTTAAAATTTAGAGTAACCAACAACTATTTTTAACCGTTATTTTTTGTATCTAATTAAATGCTTGCAAATTCTTAGATTTAAATTTTGAGCTCAAATTCTAAATCGATGGGAGAGGTTAAGAAGCGCAAACTGAAATGTGTTCAGGAGTTGAAATGTTACCCTCCCCACCCCTCGAACACATTTCAATTTTCCGCTACTTAATTACTCACAACGATGCAGATTTTGAGCACAAAATTTAACTTTGAACATTTACAAGCATTTAATTAGATACAAAAAATAACGGTTAAAAATAGTTGTTGGTTACTCTAAAGTTTAAGGCGCCCTCTAACGGTATTTTTTGTAATTAATCTTTAAAATTTATTTTCAAGGAAATATTGACATAAAGAATAGTTTTAGCGAAAACGGCAAACGAAACGACCAATTTTTCCGTTTTTTATAATCATTTGAAATTTCAACCTTCCCACCCCCATTGAACACAGTTCAGTTTGCGCTACTTAACCACTCCCAACGATTCAGATTTTAATCTCAAAATTTAAGTTTATGTCTAAGCTTCTAAAAAAACTCATGAGATGCAAAAAATACCGGTAAAAAAATAGTTGTATGTTACTCCAAAGTCTAAAGCGCCCTCTATCGGCAGTTTTTAAATTTTATCTTTATAATTTATTTTCAAGATAATACTGACATAAAGAAAAATTTTAGTGAAAATCGCAAATCAATTGACCAATTTTTCCGTTTTTAATAACCATTTGGAATTTGAACCTCCCCCCACAGTTCAGTTTGCGCTGTTTAACCACTCCCAACGATTTAGATTTTGAGCTCAAAAATTACGTTTATGTCTAAGCTTCTAAAAAAATTTAATGAGATGCAAAAAATAACGGTATAAAATAGTTGTTCGTTACTCCAAAGTCTGAAGCGCCCTCTATCGGCATTTTTTGAAATTTATCTTTATAATTTATTTTCAAGGCAATACTGACATAAAGAATAGTTTTAGTGAAAACCGCAAACGAATCGACCAATTTTTCTGTTTTTTATAATCATTTGAATTTTTGGACCCTAAACTTTAATGGCGCCTATCTTCTTCGGAAGACGTTTGGGACCCTTAGTTTTGAATTTAATATTTTTTCTCTTGATGTATACTATCACCCATTAAAGTTTGTACCATGAATTTAGAAACATCCTGTATACAGCATGCAACGTGTAGCTAGTACCCGATTTATGGCAGGGCATTTGAGACATAGGCCCAAAGCTCGTAAATGTTAGAGAAAGTTTTCAATTATTGTACAATATCCGATTTAGGTTAAAATGAGGGCTGTATCTAGAAGTGTACGATAGGGGGGGGGTCATATTTTTTTCTCTCTCTCTACTGCAGAAAGATAAGTTAGTGCATATCACATAGTAGGTACTCTGTTTCTTATTAAACTGTTGTCATAACTTTATTTTATGCTAAGAAAAGTATAGGATGATGAAAATTTTGAATGTATAACTGGTGCAAAATTAAATGTCCTGTTAGCTTCATATGTACCAATAGGATGAGGGAGAGTTGAAACACATATTTTAGATACAATTTAGTAACTCTGCAAAACTGTGAAAGGGTCTCAAAACTAAATTAGATTTTTGAACAGAATTTCATTTGAATTTTTGGAACATTTAGTGACCTTGGAGCTTTTTCCATGGGGGGCTCAAAATATTTTAGGGGGTGGCTGAGCCACCCATAGCGCCCCCTTAGCTACGGCCCTGGTTAAAATGTAATGGAATGTTACATATCTTTCTCATGGGAGCAAGAAGTCGATCCAAGTCAAGACTGAAATCTTTTCTGTGTATTAGAAATAACTAAATGAAAAGGGGTTAAAAGATTTCTAAGCCTTTCATTATGGCTAAAAATTGATCTCTTATAATAAAAGAATGTAATTAAATGTTCTTGTTGGTAAAACTGCTATTGCTTAAGTATATAAAGTAGAATTTAAAGTTAGTCAAAAATATCTTCAAGACTGAAATCAGTCCTGAGACAAGGTCTTGAACCCATGACCTTTCTTTATCTTCGTACTGTATAGTTAGAAAATCATATATTTTATCTGAAACATGAGTTTTTAATTATTTTATTATAGTGAAGTATTTTCTTTATCATTTTTAAAAATATATTGCACTTTTCAATTCTTGTTTAACCATGTTTCTGTCAGATTATCAGTGAGTGATGACCATACATAGCAGAGCTCCTTAGTAATTACTGCTTAGTACTGCATGAGATTTATGTTAGTTATTGCATACATTATCATCCCACAATTATGGAATTGCACAATAAAAAATTATCAGAACCACATTATTTTATATTAAACATCTACTGTTAAGCATCAAAAGTAAACCTTTCTTTAGCAGAGAGAAAATTTTAATGACTTTTAAGGGGGACTTATAATTGGAAATTTTTAGAAAGAAAAATTGGTATAGTGTGTGTGTGTTTTGAGGGATGTATCTATGGAATTTAAGAAAGTTTACAATTTGCAAAATAAAAGCAGACCAAATTAACATTTTTATGTTTCAAAATTATCTTTTATAGAAACTAAGTAATTTCATTCATTTCCATTAAAAAAATAACAAATTAATGAAAGAAAGTTTCATAACATAATTTAGACATGAAAAAAAAATAAGAACAAAAATTATAAAATTTAAACACACTATCAATATCTATTAAACTTTGTTGAATAAAATTAAAAAGAAAAACATTAATAGTAAAAAGCAAGTAAAACAAAATATAAAATTACTTAAATTTTGCTCGATAAGGGAAGCTGTGGCTATGACCTTTGAAAAAAATCATTCCTTTCAGAGGTCTGGTAGCATGCGTAGCAAAGTATATCATTCTTATAGAATGACTTGTAGATTTATTAATGAGTTTAGACAAAAATAAAATGCATGAGATACATTCATTTAGGAGATATAAAAAGAAAAATCTTAAGAAATTTACAGAAAAAAAGAAGGGTTGTAAGTGTAAAATAAATAAATAAAGGGGAGAGCATATAAGTGACACTTTTTCAAAAAAAAAAAAAAGAAAAAAATCATACATATGAGAGGGATGTTATAAACCGTCAAATATTCAACCGTCACTTACTCGGTCTTCGTCAGGGAGAGAGACCAAAGACCGAGTAAGTGATGGTTGAAAACGTTCTGAATTTTTGAACTTTTTAAAGGACTTTAAATGTATTTTTAAAGTTTTTATAAGTTTTCTTGTGTGCCTTTGAAGTAATTTATATACAGTTAAGTGCATTTTTACATTTTCAAAATAGTAAAAAGGTGAATTTTGCACTGTTTTTGTTTTTAACTCCAATTGGGGGCATACCTGTTGTACTTTACGAAATTCATAATTATGAAGTAATTATTTAAAATAAGGATTATCAAATTAATTTTTATGGATATTTTAAAGAAATTATTAAAGTTAATAGTAGTTATCTTAGTAATTATAGTTCTTAGTAATATTATTTTTTTATTTAAGTGATCTACAGGCATTGACTTAAGCATTTAGGCACAGTTCTTTCAAATTTGATGATTAGTCAATGGGTGCAATCTGCTACCTTTTTAAAATTCAGATCAATTGTTTAATTTTTACTTTTCTTCTATCTTTACAAGAAGAAAGTATTGGATTCATGAAAATTTTCGACTTCCGGTTTTCGACGGATTTATACGTTTTAGGAGGTCCTGAACACGTTTTGACTATTTTTAGAAAATGTCTGTCTGTGAGTCTGTCTGTCTGTCTGTGTGTCTGTCTGTCTGTATGTGACAAAAAAATTGTGGGCGCTCTATCTCAAGAACTAATGCTCGAAATTTAATAAAATTTTATATTCAGTTAGACCTTGACATGAATTAGTGCCTATTGATTTTTGGTGAAAATTGGCCTGCAGGTGGCGCTGCTATACTATGTTTTTCATGATTTTCAAGATTGCTATATCTCAAGAACTAATGCACAGAATTTCACCAAACTTCAGATTCTGTGAGACATTGATATACATAGACGCTGATTAAGTTTTGGTGTAAATTGGCCAGCAGGTGGCGCTGCTATGCCACGTTTTTCATGATTTTTATGATAGCTATATCTCAAGAACTAATGCACAGAATTTCACCAAACTTCAGATTCCGCGATACCTTGAGATACATAACCGCTGATAAGGTTTTGATGTGAACTACCCTATAGGTGGCGCTGCTATGCTACATTTTGCACGATTTTTGTGATAGCTATATCTCAACAACTAATGCAAAGAACTTCATCAAGTTTCAGATTCTGTTACACTAGAATATATAACATAATTAGACGCTGATTACATTTTGGTACAAAGCTCATAACAGGTGGCGCTGCTATGCTACGTTTTTCATGATTTTCACGAAAGCTATATCTCAAGAACTAATTCACAGAATTTAACCAAACTTCAGATTCCGGGAGACCTTGAGATACATAGACGCTGATTAGGGTTTTGTGTGAATTGCCCAATAGGTGGCGCTGCTATGCTACATCTTGCACGTTTTTTGCGATAGCTATATCTCAAGAACTAATGCAGAAAACTTCATGAAATTCCATATTCTGGTACACTATAATATATAACATAATTAGACGCTGATTACATTTTGGTATATATCTCGCAATAGGTGGAAGAAACAGGATAGACTCACAACAGGATAGAAGAAAGTTTTGTGATGGCCACAACATACTAGTTTTATAAAGTACATAAAAGGTTTAAGGTGCAAGCATAAAAAACCCATAGTAAATATGCCATAAAGTCTCCTGCAAATGTACAACAAATTCTCAATAAATATACTGTAAAATGTTTTGTAAGAATACTAAAAATCATTAGAATACTCACAAAATAATGTATAGAAAACCCACTAAAAATTCGTAAATACGTTTATTAAATAATTCTCAGTAAATTTACCAATATATATATATAGTGATCACTCTAAAATATCGCTAGTAAGCTTACTAAATAATGTTTAGTACATTTATATAAAATGATATGAGAACCTGCCTTACAAATCATTAGTAAATTTACTAAATAATCAGTAGTAAGTTTACAAAACGTTCTTTAGAAAATTCCCTAGCAAATCGTTACTGCATATACAACATAATCATTGGTAAATTTACGAAACTTTCCTTACTAAACTCCCTGAATAATTTATAGTAAGTTTATTAAATAACATTTAGAAAATTTACAGACTATTCTTTAGGAAACTCACTAAAAAATCGTTAGTATGTTTACTAAACAATATTTAGTAACATTAACTAAAGCAACTTTTGTAATTGTACATGATTTTCTTCTGTTGCGGTTACATGAAAAGTTCTAGGCATCCCAGTTTCCTAGAAAATTCTTAGTAACCTTACAGAATTATTTTAGAGTGTAATGCTCAAAATTTAATAAAATTTTATATTCAGTTAGACATCGATATGAATTAGTGGCTATTGGTTATTGGTGAAAATTGGCCTGCAGGTGGCGCTGCTATACTACGTTTTTCATGATTTTCAAGATTGCTATATCTCAAGAACTAATGCACAGAATTTCACCAAACTTTAGATTCTGTGACCCCTTGATATACATAGACGCTGATTAAGTTTTGTTGCAAATTGGCCAGCAGGTGGCGCTGCTATGACACGTTTTCCATGATTTTCATGATAGCTATATCTCAAGAACTAATGAACAGAATTTCACCAAACTTCAGATTCCGCGATACCTTGAGATACATAACCGCTGATAAGGTTTTGATGTGAACTGCCCTAGAGGTGGCGCTGCTATGCTATATTTTGCACGATTTTTGCGATAGCTATATCTCAAGAACTAATGCAGAGAACTTCATCAAATTTTAGATTCTGTTACATTAGAATATATAACATAATTAGACGCTGATTACATTTTGGTATAAACCTTGTAACAGGTGGTGCAGCTATGCTGCATTTTGCGTGATTTTTCCGATAGCTATATCTCAACAACCAACGCACAAAATTTCATCAAACTTCAGATGTTGTTACAAAATGACATATAACATAATCACACGGTGATTACTTTTTGTTATAAATCCTTCAACTGATGGTGCTGCTGTGCTACATTTTACATGTTTTTTTTCACTAGCTATATCTAAAGAACTAATGCACAGAATTTCATCAAACTTCAGATTATTTTACACCGTAGCATAATTAGATGCTTTTTTACATTTTGGCATAAATTGTCAAAGATATAATGTTGCTGTGCTGCGTTTTGCAAATTTTTTGTTATAACTATATCTCAAGAACTAATGGACGAAATTCCATCAAATTTCAGATTCTGTTAGGTCTTGACATAAATAGATGCTTATTAGGTTTTAGTATAAATTACCCAACATGAGGCACTATTAAGCTCATTTTCTCAGATTATTAATTAAATTTTGCGTTTTAGGCTTTTCGGGTACCAGAATCGCATTAGGCTAGGTGAAATGTTCGAGGAAATTCGATAGCGGGTAACTTTGGGGACACCACGTTTTTTAAAAAATATTAAAATGTACTTATGAGATAGAAGAAAGTTTTGGGATTGATACATCCAACTAGTTTTTCTTGAGTCTGAGAAAAAATATTAAAATCAGAGCAAAAGTAAAAATACTGTCTAAAGTTATTGTTATTTGAATATATCATAATTTTATATAATCAAATATATGCGAATGCAATATATTTAAAAAAAATCCATTTGAGCCAAGTTACCAACTTAATAGGTATTCTTTTTTCTCTTTGACAGGATTCCTTTATACACTAGTTTCATTTTTATAGGTTTTTCTATACAACTTTATTGATGTATGAATCATGTATTCAATATTTTAAGAATTTTTAATATTTTATTCTGGATGTCTACAAAGATTTAAAAAAATGATAAAGTGGTAATTAGAAAGTTGTAGAATAGCGGATTTAGACAGATCGAATTTCCACATTCTTTGAAATAGCAATATCCGTATGGTAATAGAATAAACAAATCAAATTACATTATTCCAAAAAAGTTGTGGGAATAGGATAATCTGTATAAAAATAAATGTAGCAGAGTGATGACACAGTGTTTATATTAAGCTTATCCCAAAAACATTAATGAACATCATATCTAGATTATATTCAGTATCCATGAGCATTTAACAGACATCTGTATAAATTTAATTGACATCTATATACGAGCAATTTCTTAAGCTTGTATACCTACATACACCCATCACATAGTTATGATGAGTGAAATATATATGAACAGATGTAGACATCAGTTTTACAGAGATATAATGCCCAGTCTGGATGTGCAGCGAATGCTGTATAGATGTATAGGAGAGACGCCTAATGACATTATCTATGAATATAGTACATGTAATATGGAACTCCTTGGATTAATTGTGGACATAGTGTATGGACATATACTTTACATTATAAAGATATCATATCTACCAATTTGTGCTGTATAAGAATTATGGAATATACATTTTAAATCAATCATGGGAGGAAAGGAAACATAATTTGTTGAAATTGATTGAATTAAACTCTAAATAAAGACTACTACAAAGAATAAAAAAATACTTATTACAAAATTTTATTCGACATCAGTTTACAAAAATCAATTGAAATTGAATTATCAGTGGTAAGATTGCAAATAAATGATAGTCTATTAGAAAAAAAAAAGGTCTGAATTTTCTTACAAAATATTATTATTGTATGAAAACAATTCTAAGGAAATAGCATCTACAGTACATATTAGATAAATACATTTTATGAAATATTGACCATCTAACTATGGTTTCACAGAAGAATCTTTCTAATATTCCATAAACAGAAAAAATGATTAATAATAATGAAAAAGTTTACTTTTTTGCAAGTTGCAAAATTACAATACAACATTCTATTCAATCTATATACAGTAAAATCTTGTTAGAATGAATCTTAAGAAGCACTGATTAAATTCGTTAAAGTGAATATCTTTATAATAAAATAAGGTAGAGGAAGGTTTTTTTAAAATAATTTAAATACTATTTGTTAAACCGAAAAGTTCATTGTGGTGAGATTCTTTCATACCAAATTTCAGTAAAACAACGTTGGAATGAAAATGACTGAATAATTCAAAAGCAGGATAAGTCCCCATTTAATTTTTTTAATGCTGTAAACAATTCAAAAGAATTTAAATGATTTCTTTGAACAAAAATTTTTTTAAGTAGAATAATAATAATAATAATTAATTGTTTACAAAAATGACTATAAAAATGAAGTGCAAAACTAGGTTAACTATTTTACTTCCCCTAATTCAGCATTTATAGTATATGAAGACTAATCTAAAAATTTTGCAACGTTTCCTTTTTTATTATCTAACATTAAAAAATAACCACAGATAGTTTGTTTTATGTACTACATTACATATTACATAAATATATTATCATAAATTTAATCACTATATTTTTTGATAAAAGGAGAAAGATGTTATTTAATGCTGAATGCTTTTTGATTTGCACTGCACATAACTATTACTCAACACTATAAAATATTTTTTCTTTCGAAATACAGGATACAGGAAATTATTCAAAGATGCAAAATCTTATTCAATTTATGAACTTATTTTAAGAAAAATACTGCCTTATTATGGGTAACAGGTTCTTAAACTTAACAACATAAGATTTTTTTTAGGAGTGCTGACATTGTTTTTGAAAAAATCCTCAGTTTATATACGGATATCCTCTGTATCCATTTAACATTTTCAGGGGCGTGCTTTTGCTTTCTTCAAATGCTTAGTTTTACTCTCCAAACTGCTAAATGGCACTTGTAACTTTTTCATACGGTTTCAATCGCATAATATATGTGAAGAAAAGCTTTTGATTATTTTCAAATTTCCTATTCATAAGTTCTGGTGCAAATTAATTATTTGAAATTTTTTGGAACAAAAATTCTTAACCTCTGAAAGGCTATAAATAAATAAATAAATAATAAATCCTTAATTATTTTACTTTAATTATTATTACAAATATTTTTCTTTTTTGAATATATAATAATATTTTTAAATATTTAATCATTAACACACATATATATATTGTTTTATATTTATTTATTTATTTTACATTTAGACATTGAAAATTTTATAAGTATAAGCATTCAACAATTAGAGATTATTAGTTTAAATATCAAACCAAAGGAAAAGCTTTGAATTTACGATGACTAGTTTAAATTAAACATAGAAGAAGTGTATAAGTACATAAATAAATAAATACACATAATATGCTTCAAATACAAGTTAAAAAGAGTTTAGAACCATTCACATTAAAGCTTTAGATAAGTTACATCTCATTAACTCATTATATCTGTGAAAAGAAGAAAAAAATACAATTTAGTTAAGATTGCACTTAAAAATGGAACCCCAATTTAACATTTCCTGCATCTAACGCCTTCCTGATTTTAATGTCATTTCAGCTTGTCCTACTGATTTCCTATATCAACAATGTAAAAAAAAAAAAAAAAAAAAAAAAAAAAAAAAAACTCGCTTTTAAAGTCTCATTCTGATGTCTTTCCTGCATTTGAAGTTGTTTTCTGATCGTTTTCAATTAATTTCCTTCTTTTTCAATCTATATTTCTGCTTTCCTTCAAAACAATATTGCCTGTAACCAAATCAATTTAAATGAAATAATAGTTTACTTTTGTAATAGTTTCTATTTTGGAATACCAAGAAACCTGCAACTTGCTTGCTGCATTAAAAATTAGTTGTACATAAAAGCTAAAAAAAAAAGTAAAAGTTTCTCTTTTGAATTTTTATGGCATGTGATTACAGCACTTGATAGATAAGAAAAGAGAAGCACATATAATGTACTGTAAAATATTTCACAAAGGGAGAGAAGGTTGAGAGGCAGCAGGAGTTTTGGGTTTATGAACAGAAGAATAATATTAAAAAGCTTTATTCCTTTTCATTCAGCGAGAAATTATTGAAAATGGAAGTTATTGTCGATAGGTCAGCATTATTGAAAAAGATGAAGCATTTTACAGGGATTAAAAATTGACAAAATCTCTTGGACTTTCAACATATACACTTAAAAGAATTTTAAACGAGAAAAATACCGTTAATACAAAAAGAGACACACAAGGAAATGCTGCAAAAAAGGTTAAAACTCCCCGAACTTCCCCATATGTCAAACTGGAAAAACATTTAATTGACTGGCTGCACTAGGCACACCCTGTAAATATACCTATAAATGAAACAATATTATGAGAGAAAACTATGGAAATTTCTTTTAGATTAGACAGGATATTCATAAAAGACAGGATATTCCAAAAAATAGGTGGATTGACAGATAAAAAAAATAGACACAACTTGGCATTTAGCAGGGTGCAAAATGATAGGAATGATACAAAAACAAAGAGATCAGTTTGCTTTTGCTATGCAAGTGCTTAAAGCTTTGTATTAAAATTAAACACATGGTTTTCCAATTAATATTAAAGTAATTCTGAACAAATATTATACATATATTTTTTAATTTTTCAAAAATATGCATTTTGCTAAATTTACACATATGCAAAACAATAAGAACTCAAATGATATTTCTAAAACCACTAAACATGATTGGCAGATATTTTTGCAAATCATTTAAATATACATTTAAAAAGAGATCATATTCGTTTATTTCACAAAACATTTCGATTACAGGGTAAATCAGAATGCTTTTTGATTTCAAAAGAGAGTAAGTTTTAGCTTATAACAAGATTGGAATGTAATTTCAAAGAATTATTGATGAAATTAAACTTTCAAAGATTTCTATTTTAAATTTCTTGCACAATCCAACTATTTATGTTGCTACAAAATCTACAGGGAGGCCAAAAATTATTTCAAAATAATTCAAAAGTTTGATTATTGACATGCATCCAAGGAAAATAATAACAGCAAAGGAATTTGGAAGTCAGATGAAGAAGCCAGCATCAGTATTGATCGTACAAAGAGAAATTAAAATGCCAAGAGTTCTCAAAAATGTAAAACTATGTCAATGTTGGCACTTAATATTTGGCAGTAAAAAAGCTCAGTGTCTATTTGCACATAATATGCTTCAAATTAAGGTTAAACATTTAAAAGAATTTAGAACCATTTTACACTAACACTTTTTAAATATGCAAGAAGAAGAAAAGTTAATACATTTACTTAAAATTGTATTTTTAGGAGTTTCTTTGCCTTATCTCCAAAATGAAAGAGAATCATAACAAAAGAAATCAATTTTGCACACACTTATTCGAAATAAGTCATCTTTTGTGTTTGAAACTTTATGAAAAGATTACATTTAAGTGTAGCATATTTCAAATATTGATTCGTAAATAATAGAATGCAAGACATTAATTTTAATTGTTGAAATAAACCGGCCAAGTTATAAGAAACACATCATCAATCTACAAGAAAAATAAAGATCTTTTGGTTGTTTATTAAAGCTCAATTTTAATACAGGTACACTTACATTTACACATTTTTCTGACCTAGAAGTTTTTAATCCTGTTTCTAATTTTTTGTAATTAGCAATTAAATTAAAAGAATAAGATATAAAACTGAGTATAATTTACATGTTCTCAAACTTACAAGAAAGGTCTCCATACTGGGCATACTCAGAAACTTTTGAAAAAAAAATACTAATTACATTATTTATGTATGTAATAAAACATCAATCAAAATTAGCGGCGGAATCACAGTAGGAAGTATATAAAAAATAAAATACTTTTAAATACTTGGCGTGAAAAGATGAAAGCATCACACGATTTGGTGAGCAGCACTTTTCCTAGCAAAAAGCAAACGATTTAATGCAACTGAAAACTATTGGATTTTTAGAATGTGTGTAAAGGTATTTAATGAATTTAAACATAAAGAATGATAGAATTTAATACACACACACATACATATATATTGATTGATTGATTGTTGCTATAGTTGTTAGGTTATTGCTGGAAAAAATATTTTCATATATAAAAATTCCTATTGAATTTTTTTTTTCATACATTTAAGCGTATTCAAAATTAAAAGCCAGATGTCTCCATAGCAATGAAATGGAATTGGCAAACAATGCTCAATTGGACTTTGAGAATGAAACAATTTTAATTAATTTAAATTATGAATTTTGTTTTAGTTCACAAATTTTGATGGTTAAAATTGAAAATAAATACATATAAATATCAATATAACAAAGTTATAATTAAAACAAACTAAAACTGACAAAATTAAAGTGATTTAAATTGAATTTACCTAAATAAGTTCAACATGAAACTTTTATTTCTTTAAAATGTATTTGACAAAAGTATTTTTTGAAACTATATTCTACCGCCAACCAATAAAAAATCGCCATATAACAAAAATTACACTTTTTTTTTTTTTTTTTTTTTTTTTTTTTTACAAACGTTGTACGGAGATTCTGCTATTTTTTTTTATATATAAACATATATATCCTCATGAGAAGAACATTCTATAATTTTTTTGGAGTATGCCCGTATGAAGACCTTCATCGTCAGCACCCTTTCATTTGCTAACAGTAATTTATACATTACTTTCTACTAAATGTTTTTAATCAACTCTGTGAAAAAAATCTATAAGTTACTTTTTTTTCTTTATAGTTTTTTAAACTGATCTTTTTTTCAAATTAAACCATTGCATCTTAATATAACAAAGTAAAAGATCTACAGTATTGAATACTGAACAATACAATTAATATTATTACAAAATTTCAAAGATTCTAAATACAAAATTTTATTCAATCATCTTTCAGAAAAACAACATTAACACGATCGCTGCCGATAACTCCGCCCTCTGTGTTAAGTGATTGAGAATTTCATGCGCTAGCGCATGACCGGCAGCAAATGTGTTAACATGAAAATGACTGAATAATTAAATTGCAGAACAAGCTCTCAGTTTGATTAATACCTATATTATATAAACAATGCACAGGAATTTTATGTTTCAGTTGTATAATTTAATTTCTCTTAAGTTGAATAATAGAAAAAAGTTACATAAAAAATAATATAGAAAAATAAAATGTAAAACATAGCATTGTATTCAATCAGGATATCATGTTTTAGAGAAGCTATGTTGGCATGAAATAGAAAACCTGAAATGCACAATAAGCCTTAGTGTATTCTTTTTGAAATGTACAAATGAATTTTATTTTAATTTTTTTAAGTTCATTTGCACTAAAGATACGCCTATATCATAGATTTTCTTTACTTGTAATATGCTCATTTTGTAAACTTATGGACTAATTCTTTCTTGCTTTCTTTCCAAAAAAAATAATATAAAATTTTATGCCATTAGCTTCACTTTTACATTTCCCACAGCTTCATACACTTTGAACTCTTTCTAGTAAGTGCAGTAAATTCCTAAAAATGCATGTACCTTTCAAATTGTAGGACAATGTTGAGACAAAAATATGTTGAATAATAAAATAATAATCACTTCATTTGAGTCATTCCTAACACTAGAGTTTGATGTTATGTCTGAATTTTTTGCAACAATAAGCAGAATTTTTCACCAAATCTCTCTTAGATTAGGTATCTCATTACGGTTAATGTTCTTTGAAATAATTTTTCTATTGAGTCAGGATTGCACATGGCAACTAACTATATTCTTATTTTATGTACTACTACTTTGAAACAATAAAAATCTACCTCAATGACAAGTAGGCATGTACCATGAAAACAGTAGTAAACGAAACAAAAATTAGTCATAGTAGCAACCCTGTTTAACCAATGAATTTGTTGATTAAGTATTATTTGTCAAAAGATATTTTGAGCTTTTTTCAACCTTAAATTCCCTTTGTGATGGGATCCTTTTATGAAATTTTTAATGTTTGCCAACATTTTTTAAAAACAGAAATTTGAGCCTTATTAAATCGCAAAAATGCTCTAATAAAATATGCGTATTTTACGTATAGGGATAAACAAGGATTCTAAGCATTTCTGTGGCCCCTATTTGGGTAGCTCATCCTGAAAAGGTTGAGGTAAGAACAGTAGAGAAATTTTGAAAAATTTAAAACATCATCTTAATTTGTTCTTTCTAAATCATTAACAATGGAATTATATTGGAAAAGAGTTCACTTGACTATGTATCATCCAGTATATTCCATTCGTAAATATACAATTTTTAGATACAATATTTTCTCAAAAATAAGGCAGTTTATATTCAGAAAAATTACATCCTTTTATAAGTAAATGCATAGAACTGATAGAGGACAGACATTCTAAATTTTTTGATACAATTTTGATTACTCAACAAACTTTCTTTTTGTAGAAACTTTTTTCAAAAATAAAATAGTGATTAACTGAAGAAAAATAACATACAGTAGAAGATCTATATAACGCAAACCTAAAAACGCAAGGTTGTGCGTTATATAGAATTTTGCGTTATATGGATCATATATCATGCGTCATCAAATTTACCTCATAAATATAGACAAATATGTCTGAAACACATCAAAATACATTAGAATTACCTTTATACTGCATTTTTTATCCAGATTATAAATTTTTCTATTATTGCGATCATTCAACATTTTGTTAAATATACGTTTTAAAAATGGTCCAGATACACCTGGACCCAATTTATTCATTATATAGCTCATTTTCAAAAACATTTATTGTAATAATAATTTTTTTCCTTTAAAAGTTCTAAATTAAGGAGGTAAAATTGTACTAATGCATTAAATTTAGTTTTCAGACAGTAGCAGTTTTTTACAGTCTTAAAATTCAGGTGCTCCTTCATGGCAAAATTCATTGTTTACATCTGAAAGGTTGTGCGTTATATGGAGAATTGCGTTATATGGAATTGCGTTATAAAGATCTTCTACTGTATAAAAAATAACTGTTTAAACCTAAGAAAAACACAAACCCAGTAAATACACATATAACATCTTTCTTTTTCAATGTATGTCCACATACACAATTTTAATTATGAAATAGAGTTAATGAATAGTAAAACAGGAAGTACACAGTTTAAATTTCCATTTCAAACAATTGCGGTTTCCTTAAAATTGTTCACTAAGAATAAACTATTTTTCTCAGTAGAATAAATCAAATATATTTTTTAGCTTCTGTTTTGAAATTATGTTTTTCTATTATCGCAGAAATTTTAAAAGTCTCTAAAAACTTAAATTGCAAGATTAAAATTTAGATGTGTGCAAAAACATTTACAGACTACTTGTGTAATACATCAAATTGATGTTAATAAAATATTTACTTTTTATTTTTAACTTATTAATCCAAATTATTTATCTTTTAGAAAAATAAATTTAATTTTCAAAGGGATAAGAGAAATTTTTTCTCAGTTTTTTTATATTTTTATTAAATCAATGATTTAGTCAAAATGTTTTAGGACACATATAAATATATTAGGAATTTTCTGAATAACTCTTTTCCTTGCTTTAAGCATATGTTACTGTAGACTTTTAATTGTTTAGATAAACTTACTTTCACCTTCTTCTTCATTTCTTTTACCATTCTCACAAATGGAGTCATCAGAGAAGTGGAATAACTGATTCCATTCCTGTTTTATTGTTTCAAAATGCTTTTTAAAGGGAGACTGCATCATATATCTTTCAAATTCTTCTTTAAATTTTAACATTGCTTCTTTTGATGACAATAACTCTTGAATACAAAATTCAAGAAAATCACATTCATCATCAGATATGAAATGTTCGCAACATACCATTATATAAGAATTGTATATAAGTTTCTCTTTTGCTGTAGGTGTAGCATGATTCAAGATTATTCTAATGTTTTCTTTATCTTTATTATGAAACAAACAAGTTAGCAGCAAACTCGTATCAATTTCATTTAGAATCAAATCTTTTAGAGCACTAGGACTTTTCTGCCAAAAATCTCTGAAAAGCTTTTGATAATTATAATCCTTATAGCCTTCTCTGACTTTAGTGATAATGTCTAACAATACTCGGTCATAACTGTTTTTTGATAAGAAATTCCAACTGCAATTTGCTACTTCCATAAAAAAGCTCTGCCAGGGCCACTGCAGAAAAAGCTGCAACACTCTATGAGGCTTACTTTTAAGGACTTCTTTTTGTTCCTCTTCTTTCAGTTCAAGTAATAAAAAACACAAAATATCAGCATCTTTCAGATATGTTGTGAGCTCTTTTAAGCACTCATCTCTTTTCTGTGGGGTTAGTTTTTGTAGGAAGTACTTAGCTGCTGCTTTACTACTATTACCTACAGATGAGTAAAATGCATCTTTGTAAGAAACATGACCTCCTCCTTCTCTCTTCATATTATATGACCAAAAATCAAGGACTGGAAAGTTGCCCCAATGATAATCTTTGAAATCCTCAGGCAGTATTTTCCACAATCGAACAATATCATCCTCCAGGAAGTAATCACACGCTAGTCTGTAGCGTCTGGATACAAATAAGTTCTCATCTTTAACTAACACTTCTGCTGTTCTCTTCCCATCTACTGTACCTTGTGGGGTCCAACAAAGTTCAGCTGGTAGGTATGCAGGAAGACCGAGGTCTAGACAATGGGGTTCCATGCGTATATCATATTCATGAGAGTATTGCATCCATTCAAAAATTTGCATGCCAATAGGCTTAATAACACCAAACACCTTCTCTTTTAAGAATTGTGGTATAGGAAGCTGAGGCACTTTTTTTCCTACCCTTTCTTTGATTTCCATCCATTCACTTGAATACCAAGTCGTGTATCTGAGTTTTGCAATCAAAGCACTAATATCATTCTGGTTCCACAGTGAAATGCCAATCTTAACAAGAGCCATATGCTCCAGTGAGGGCTTTAGAACAAACTTCATAACTAAGGAAATCGGTCTTCACCACTTCTTTGTTGTAAATTTAAATTAGTTTTAGTAATCTCCTAAAACTGACATAAGCCTATAATTATAAATTACTACAATCTTATATTAGTCCCTAAATTTAAATGATATTGGATGAGTTATAAGCAAGCAGTTAGCATTCTGGCTTATGCTTAAAAAACAAAAAAATCTGCGAGTACTGATAAACATCGAAGTCTTATAAAAGTGTTAAATCAACTCTGGAGCTGAAGATTGAATTAGATATTTAAGAAAATTAATGGCACAAGTATGATGATAAGGTGATAATGATACTTCCTTAAATATCATAGATAGCAATCTCCACAAATTTGCTTCTTCAGATATTAGCTTGAATATCAGAAACTCTAGGACAGGTTAGAAGCTGGATTAAAATATTGCTGACTTACTGGAACACACACCAAAGTGACCTAAAACAATAAGTAAAATATCTTTTTTTTTAAACGTGAAACACTGAAATCTAAAGAAAACAATTATTTATTTGTGAGTAAATGGTATAAACAGTATATAGCTGCTGTAATGTTAAATTTATGTACAACTGATTATGAAAAGAAAAAGACACACTCCTCAAACGTTAATCACTAAATTTAATTTTAGCAGAAATTTTAAAAAAAAGCTATTTGATTAGGTTTTTTTTTTTTAACTTGTATTAGAAAAATAAGCTAAAGGGGTTGTGTTCATACTAAAATTCTATTAATATTTGAAAGTATGAAAAGAAAAAGACACACTCCTCAAACTTTAATCACTAAATTTAATTTTAGCAGAAATTTAAAAAAAAGCTATTTGATTAGTTTTTTTTTAAAAACTTGTATTAGAAAAATAAGCTAAAGGGGTTGTGTTCATACTAAAATTCTATTAATATTTGAAAGTTCCAACTTTCCAGGTTTTTAAAGTTGAATATTCTGACCCAGAAAATTATCAAAATAAAAATCATATCTATGTGATATTTATTTGATTTTATTTAGATAAATTTCTCATTGGAAGTACATATACATTATTTAGGAAAAAAAGGAAAGGCCAATAAGTAAGGTGAGAACATCAATAAAGAAATTTAGATGCAAGAAACATCAGAAATGTTAAATTTATGCATGACTGATCAAAAGGAAATAATATAAAATTTAAAAACGGCATGTAGGCTACCAATTATCAAGAATTCCTAGAAATCCATTTATTAACCCATACCCAACTAAAGTGAGAATTGCTGGGCTAAGTCAAATTTTTCAGAAAGAAAACACTCCCCCCCATAACCTTTGCAAAGTCATATGAGGAATGTTTTTGGATAATAGCAGACAAGTTAATGAATGGTCTGCCCTGCATCTTCATCTCAATTCCCAAGAAAATGTATGGAGTATCCACAGTAGAACTTTAAATGTCAATGGCAGACAGTTCAAGTCTGCCTGCATCATTGAGGCCTGGGATAATATTGATGCTAATGTCTTCCAATGTTGGTAAATGGTATATCACATTGTATATTTTAAATCATATTTAAGTATGGTGGATATAATTGTTATTAACAGTAGTGGCTTTATTTCGGCAGGACACATTTTCCCCCTTTTTTTTTACTACATTCATTTTTTTCCTGATCAAATGGGGCAAAAAGTGAGTTATTCCTTGTAAATATGCATTTCTATATGGTCTCTCTTAATATATTTGTTTTGTTCTAGTGCTTTTGTTTTGTCTCTGATTAGGGCACAAAATCATGGTGGCTTTATTTGTGTGAGACAAACTGTATTAACAAACTGAAATAAGATTAAAACCAGTATCTTTTTTTTTTTTAAATCAAGCATTATGAGTGACATGATGACTGTACTACAGTCAAAGTTCTATACAAATTGGGGCCAAAGGTTGTGCAGATTATGGAATATTGTGGATTATAGAGCATTATATGATTCATATTACCTTTTATTATTCTAGACAGCATTTTAATTTTATAATGAGTATAATATGAAAAGATAAATATGAAATCTAATAATTTCATATGTTATCTCGAAAAATATCTTTTTAAAGTTGTTTTATTGAAAAAATGATACATTGTTGCATTTAAATTAAAAGAATTACATATGTTCTGTAATATAATTTGTCTTTTATTGTGAATAAAATAAAAGAGTGATTTTAAAAAAATAGATGTTTTATTATGATTTTTTTTTTCAATTTTTTATTATTTGTTTTAAAAAGTCATATTTGAATGAGAAATTCATAAATTTTCTTAATTGTTTATTTCACTGTTTACATTCGTAAAATAACGCCAATTATAGAAAATTGCGGATTATGCATGTGCGGATTATCAATCCTTGACTTTATTTTATGAGGGACTCATGTGTGATGATGTTTATGGGTTAGTAGTCGCTAGATTTGAAGTTTTGGGATATATTACAGCTGCTTTGAGTTTGATTCACAGAAAACTTATTCACTGAAAAAGAAAAGAATAAAATAAGGGCTCTTTCAGATTGTGATCTGACTGAAAGGCAGCTTGCCCTAAACACAAATAAATTTAAAACTGTTGTGAACAATTTTCTTTATGATCCAATGAATTTTGTAAGAAATAAAAGAAACATATGGTTATCAAAACTTACAGCATAGTGTAAATAGAATGTTACTAGAATAGTGTTTCAAGTTTTTGTTTATTTTTCAATTATAAAATCAACTCTAGAACAGTTTGGAACGAGCAGAACAGTTAGAAATGTGTTTAAAAATGCTGAATGCTTGAAATAGGTTAAATTTAAAGCCAAGCCAAAACTACAAAGCTATCAAATGATACAATAATAAAATTGCTCTTTGCATTTTTTAATGTCTTAAAATCAATTTGTGGTGTAAATGGTTTTAAATGATAAAAAATTATTCATCCTAGATTGTGCATACAATTCAACATTTTCTGGTATGATTTATGAAGAGAGATATATCTGCTTTCAAAGCATGTATGAAGTGGTGCTCAGTCGTGATTTGGGTAGGCTTTAATGCAGAAAAAAATATGAATGGTTTTCACTGAGACAAATATGAACTCCTTTGATTATCATGGTGTTTTTGGTAATAATGTAATGCCAGTCAAAGATGAATTTATGGATCAGAATTTGGTATAGCTTCCAAGATAACTTTTCTATTTGTAAGTCTCTGTAAACTTTGAATTTGTTATCTACAAACTAACATTAAAACTTTGCGCATTCTATCCATAAGTACTGACCTAAATCCTACAAGAAACATGTGGAGAATCTAAGTTAGACAAGTTTACACCAAAAGAATGCAGTTTGATTCAGTTCTTGAGCTGAAAGTAACCATTTTGGAGATATGGAAACAAATACTAGCCATTTTTACATGTAAAAGCCGGGCCAAATTTTTCTCAAAGAGTCTTTTGGAAATCATCAGTGTTAAGGAGAAATAAACACAGTACAACAAATTAATGTACTAATCATTTATATGTGTAATTTAGATTTTAAAACATACTGGTCCTAAACTTTTTCATGTTTAAACCAAATTGTGTTATTTAGAAATTAATTTTTGCTTATACTTTTAAAATATAATATTGCAATTTAAAACAAACTTCAAAAGTTGTATAACTTTCTGTGTATAATTTTGCAACAATGTTGTTTTTCATTAAAAAAAATATTTTTAAGTGCTTAATAATGGTCTTTAAATTTTTCCAGCACTGTATTAACCACAACAAATTTTCATAAGATTTTTTGGATTTATATTGATTTTCTAGTACACATAAATCATAATATAAAATATGATTTTGTATTCATGCATTGGGAATTTCATTTCCTTTTACTTGTACATATTTTAGTTTGCATATAAAAGAGAACAAAGGGTTTTAAAATAAATTGTACTAAGTCTAGCAGGTAGCCTAATTTAGACAATAGTTGGTAATGTGATGACCAGAAGTTGTGATGGGAGACTTAACTTTTCTATATCATAATATTAATAATATATATTCCACAAAGAAAAAGTAAAAATTTATATTATTAATAAATATTTTGCTTTAATAGACGTAATCAAGGCTTAATAGTTTTTTTTTTTTTTTTTTTTTTTTTTTTTTTCAGATTGTTAACTTTTTTGGACTGCAAAATATTGTCAATGTTTAGAAATGAAGTTTTTGGAAAAATAATATGAAATTGCTGCTATAGAATATTAAATTAAAAAAAAAATCAAAATTAAAGAATTATAAAAGTTAAACAAAGCATGTTTGGAACAACAGAGTTGTATAGAGGGATGCAATAATTTCAGGAAATGAGAGGTATATATGATTGATTATTTATTGTTACAACAAGATATGGTAAAAGTAAAGAACTTTTCATTTTTTTCAAGATTTAAAGTTTAGTTAAGATTTTTGTAAGAGGTAGTGACTTTAGCTGGTAAATTTAGATTATTATTTTCTTTAAGTGGAAATTTGTAGAAAATCAGAAGATTCTCACTCCTGTATTTACTTTTTTACCTTTAAATTATTGAAAAAACAGGTTTTTATGTGAATAAAAAAATCTGGATTATTAGCCCCCCCCCCCCCCAATAATTTTTTTTTTTTGACATTTTGAAATATGAAGGGCTTACAATTTGTGTTTTACGATATTTTTAACACTGTTTTCCTTTAAAGTATTTGTTATTATAAGCTCATAATTGATTTTTTTACTGAAAAAATTGATTTTGTAAGCACAATAAAAGTTACAACTATAACTTCTTTAACATGATACGTGATTGTAACATTGCAAAAGAAAATTTGGACTAATGAGATTTCCTCCCTCCTAAAAATCAAGCTTTCACATATAAATGTGTAAGAATACACATACATAAATGGTAGTTGCCGTTCAAAATGCATGTATACATAAATAGACATTCATCCAAAAGATCCCTGTTTTGAATCCTGTTCTGGAAATTTTTTGCTCAGTTGAAAACTTACACTGCACATGGTTTGTTTAGCAATTAAGATAATTGTGTTAAAATCATTCTAGTAACACAATGGATTAAAGATGCAGCAAATATTAAACATGTGCTTGCAGATGTTTTTCACGTCACCCAAGAAAGATGTAGTGTATGCTTAGACTTACAGGGAAACCCCACTGACATGTATTGATTATAAACCTTGTATTTCTCATCAAATACTTTATTAAAAGCAAATTTCAGGAAATTGCCAAGGGACTTTTGAAACAATATACTTAGACTCCCTTAAATCCGCAAACGCCAGAAATCCGCACATTTTTTCAGATGTAAACAATGGAATTAAAAATGGCGCTGAAGTCAGCAGCTATTGCAGTACCAATAATTCTTTAAATATATATATTTAAATCCTTTTCAACGTCTTCCTTTTTTTAAATGTCAATTAAAATTCAATGTGTTATTCAAATGAATGTCCTTCAATTTAAATTCTGCAGCATTAAATAATGTTTCCTAGACTTACGATGATCGATATTTAATCGAATTAATCATTATCGTATCGTAGTTGCAGAGTAATATAACTTTCAATGATCCTTTGGTAGAGTTTGCAATTCGCGTGGCAGGATAAATTTTGCTATATAAAATTTATTATTTCAATAGTTCTATATAACTATTTTCGTATCCCTGCTAGTTACGAAATGAATTTGAGATTTACATCCGGTTTATTAATTACGATGATCGATATTTAATCGAATAATCATTATCGTATCGTAGTTGCAGCATAATTTTTGCTTTATAAAATGAATATTTTTTTAATTAATCAAGCTGTTTTTGTTTATTAACAAAAGCAAATATTTTTCTTTATAAAAAAGATTGATTTTTCTTCATCATTATTTATATTTAGTATTGCATCTAAATTATTTACTTTAATATTTTTCTAAAATTTTATTTTAATTAATTTTTTTTGTAATAATAACTTGTTTTTTAATTATTTATTTATTTAAATATTTTACTGAATTTTTTTAATGTTTCAATTTATTATATCCATTAATTAAAATGCTTAACTACCAATCAAATTAATATTTCAAAAATGTAAGCAAATCAATGACCAGAAATCCGCAAAATTCTAAAATCCACACAACCCCAGGTCCCAAGCTTTGTGGATTTGAGGGAGTCTACTGTAATTGTTAATTGATTTTTGATTTTATCCTCAGTTTTTATGTAATGTAGTTTATACTTTTAAAACATAAAGAAACAAGCTAGTTTAAGTTAACAAAAGTCACTTTTCAATGGCAACAAAAACAGGATTTTCATTGCCTTATAAAAAGAAAGTATTTTCAAATTTTGATAATGTAACAGTAAAAAATATTTAATAAATTTCAGGATAATGAACTGTACGGTATGCTTATGTAAAACATTTCAGTAAAGGGAAGCCCAAAATTATAAATATTGTACATGTTTTAAAACAAATTTTAAAGTCTAACTTAATTGCAGGAAGCATAAAATCATATACCGTGCAAAATATCAAAACAAGACATATAGTTTTAACATAAAGAAAATCATAAGACAAAACATAAGCTTAATATTTTTTAAATGGTATAAATTTAGACACAGATGTCATATACACACCACATTTGCACATGCTGCAAATTTGACGAAAATTTTGTTTTTGAATATAAGTTAAAAATTGCATTCAATAACAGGACGTGATTTTTTATTGGAATATGAAAATAAAATAACGTGAAAAATGAGAGATTCTAGTATTTTAGAAAAGGAAATAAAAATAAATAAATGATAGTTTCATATAAATAATTATTGATATAGTATATGATAAAAATAATTTAAAGATTCAAAATAAAAAATAACAGTAAATAAAATTAATAGAAAAGGAAACAATAAATAAAGTTATAAATAATAAACTTAATAGGTAACACAACACTAAACATAATTTTCACAGTAATTCATAAATATTAATATTTATAGCAGGGTTTGAAAAAACCCGGGTTTTTTTGAAAAAGCTCAACCCACTGGGCCCAGTAGTCTAAAACCTGGGTTTTTTCGGGTTTTTCTGAAAAAACCTGGGTTTTTTCGGGTTTTATTAAAATTTTTTAGAGAACTCTTCAAACTTCTAATTTTTATATGCATAATACCAAATTTTTTTCATTTATCAGTTAAACAAAGATGTAATTTTGCATTAAGTTTGGATTAACAATAAAAATAAATATATAAAAAGAAAAAAAAGAAAGCATATTAAAAAAAAAAATTGTATCTCATAGAGCTAGATTGCTGTAAGAATGATATATTATGCCAAGTACAAATGATAAGTCTTTATATAAATCTTACATAAGTTAAACAGACTAATAATTTATACCATTTCTTTCATTTACTTCAATCAGAAATCAGTTTAAAACATTATATTTATTTTTGTGTTTTAAAAGAAATGGATTTTTTTTTTTCTAAATAGAAAAAAATTAGCTTTAGTGTTTGTGATAGTTACACATACTTATAGAAAATTAAGTTACAATTACTTGCTTTAAAAATTGTCATTGGGAGAATTAATACTTTTTTCCCTTGGAAGGTTGGGGGGGGGGGGGGGGGTGTTAAACTTTATAAGTGGTGTACTGATATGAGGAAATGTAAAGTTGAAATGTATGTTATGTAAAGTTGAAATTTTGAAAAAACCCATTTGGGTTTTTTCAGAAAAGCCTTGTTGGTTGGGGAAAATCACAATAATTCTGCCTTAAACATGCTAAATTTATGTAGTTTCTTTCATTCATTTCAATTAAAAAATCAGTCTTTAAGGGGATTTATAATATATTTGAAAATTTCAGCAAAATCTGCTATATATATAGCAATAGTATTAAACGTTAAATTAGATTGTCTTAGAAGCAGGGTTGCCGGCTTTTAGCCGGGCCAAAAAAAGCCAGCCGGCTTTTTTTGGTTTTATCCACTTAAAACAAACCGGCTAAAATTGAAAAAAGCTGGCTTTTATTTTTAAAGTGTTAATTTGTATTGAATCCATATTAAATTTTGATTGATTTATTTTTAATACATTTTTAATAATTTACTACTAAAAAAGTTATAAATTTCTATTTAATTTTTCAAATAGAAAAGTCTTTATAACTGCTAGGAGTCAACTGTGAAGGTTTAAAAATATAAATCTTGGAAAAAAGAAAATATACTCAAAAAATGTATTTTAAACTTCTACATTTCATAGTTCTACTTATATTACACATTCTTAAGAATTATATTTAATGGAATTATGACAAAATTAGTGTTCCCTATAGCTATAAAAAGGGCAAGGTGCTATTCATTAAAAAGGGTACTACTGTATCATAAAAGAGCACTTTTTCAAGAAAAAAAAATTGCTATTGCCTTTAGAAAGGGAAAAAAGAAAGCAGCAAAATACATAATTTTTAAATATGATAAATCAAGTAACATTAATTTCGAATAATTTTATGATATAAAAATTAGAAATACAATTAAATTAAAACATGATTGAATAGTTTCATGTTCTTCTTAAAGAAATGAAAAAATTCTATCATTTTTGGAAATTTCACACAAATTTAGAAATACTACGAAAAAAAAAAAAAATATATTTATCAAAAATTTGTGGGTAAAATCAGAGGTGCATTTTACTACTTTTAAAAAGGGCAGGGTGCTGCACCCTTCAAAAATGACCTAAAATGAAAACATCAAAGCATTCATGGAAACATTGTTACAGGTCAATATGTAAAAATTAAGTTATAAAATGAACAATGTTGAAAGAGAAATTAGGAAGGATTCAATATTTGAGGAAAGTTTAATACATAATTACATAAAATTAAACAACGAAAAATGTTTTAATAAAATTTGTTGAATTAAAATTTTGAATAGCTCTTTGTTATTTAAAAGTGAATATATGCCCACTTGCATGAATGAATATATTCATGCATATGCTAATTGAGAATACTGAAATAAATTGTGAAATATAATATATTATGAAATCTGCATAATTCGAAATACTATTTTCAATAGTGAGAAATGGTGTTTTTTTATATACATGATTTTAAATGTTTATAGCGAATAAAACATGACATTTTAATAACTCTTAAAATTAGTTAAGTAATAAAACATGTAACTAAGTAACCTTTAATTTTATAAAGCAGTAAAAATGGAAAAACAAAGGTAGGATTAAAGGTCAATGTAAATCAGAAAAAGCACTTGGTATGGCCATTTTATAATTTAACTGACATATTTGCAATTCTGACTATAAACCACTAGCAACTCCATCAATGTGTTATTCTAGTATTAATGTCTTCATTATTGAAAATTTGGGCTATAACCCAATTTCTCAATGAATCATAATTAAAATCTCAATTTTTCATATTAAGAAATAAATTTATTAAACTCAAAGTAAATTAAACATCATTAAAATTAGTTAAAAGACACTTAAAAATGTGTTGCTTATAATAAAAAGGCTTCACCGTATAAAAGCCAATTATGACCAAAAAAGGCCAATTTTGGCCAAAAAAAGCCGGCTAAAATCAATAAAAGCCAACCGGCCTGGCATTTTTAAATTTTAGCCAGCTTTTTTGCAACCCTGCTTAGAAGTCAGTATCAATGGCATTTGTAAATTCAGAGCACAAATGGAAATACACTTTTACTAGCTTTGTTGCTTAATAAACTCCTAAATGATTATGTAATTTGTTCCAAACTAGATCAAATGTTTTTGTTATATAATCTGTCATTGTGTTGTGTTGAAAATTATTGTATAACACTTTCAATAAACATTGAAGCAGGATAACAAATGGAAAGATTAATCTTAAAAGCTATAATAATGCAAGCAATCAGGATGGTGTTCAAGTTTCAAATGCCACTTTTAGGTATACATTAAGATTTAAAGTACTTGGATGCATTTTAAAATATAGGCATAAAAATCTTCCTTCTTTAAAAGTTAATTTCTGCTTTTTTGGTCATTTTATCAATACTCAGAAATTCCTTTAAATCGTTCATTTGAAATATATTTAAATTAGCATTTATCTTTGCATTATCATACCTTAGATTAAATAATAATATAATTGTGAAAAAACAAAAAAATTTGAAAAAACCCACAAATGGGTTTTTGATGGGTTTTTTCAAGTAGGTCCGCCCGAAAAAACCCGGGCGGGTTTTTTCGGTCTGGGCCCACTTGGGCGAACCCTGATTTATAGCCATATTGAATACATGCAGTTGTACATTTAATCAGCACATTTCAGTGAAATCTTTAACTTTTCCGATTTTATTTCCCTAACAACTGTCATTAAACTTATTAAACGGATCTTGTCCTTGGCACACATGTGCAATGCCAAATTGGCTGGGGAAAAAAGCGCATGCAAATGTGGTGCATATATGACATCTGTGCCTAAATTTATATATCACAGTTCATTGATAAATGACTACATACACAGCAAATTTTAGCAAACAGATAAAAAAATTAAAACTTACAATTTTCAGTTTTTGAAAAAGCCTGTTGTTGATGATGTTGAAAACAGGTGACGATGTTTGTTCTTCTCAGAGAAGTCCTACAGCACTTTACATGAAGCAGGTGTCATAGATCTTAGCAGAATCCCATATCCAATGCCTTCACAGAGTTATTCCTAACTTTGATGGAGAATTTTTTTAATTTTGTTCGATTAATTAAAACAAATTTTAATACGCAGTAGACTCCCTCAAATCCACACAGCTTGGCACCAGAGGCTGTGCAGATTTTAGAATTTTGCATATTTCTGGTCATTGCTTTGTTTACAGTTTTTTAACAGTAATTTGAATGTAGGTAATTAATAATGCAATTGAAACTATAATGAATGCTTACAATATAACAAAACATTAAAGTAAGTGATAAACTAAAATAATAAAAATTTAGAGAATTTTTAAAATGAATAAAATATTAAAAGCATAAGTCAAGTTAATAATCAATAATATGTGATTAAATATTCATTATAAAGATAAAATGTATTTTTCCCAAATTATTCAATGAAATGAAAGACTTATTTCTGGTTTAGTCAGACTTAATAACCAAAAAGGCTTGATTAATATATATGGTAAGAAGATTGTGATGACCAGTGATATCTGCAATATCTTGAATTTTTCCAGAAATAAATTTATTCTTTCTTTAAAAAAAAGAAAAAAAAAACATGAATTCAGTAATATTAACAAAAACTACAAATTACAATATATATGGAACTGATATAAAACTAAAGAAGTCAAATTTTGATCCTATATCTGAACTGACTGTTTCATTGTTTACATCCATAAATTATGTATGGATTTTGCGAATTTTAGGGTTGCAGATTTGAGGTAGTCTACTATATATGTATTTCTAAAATGAGATTTTGAAAAAATATAAAAGGCGTTTTATGATTGCTTAACAGAAAACAATTTTTACTAAATTTCAAGTATAAAAATACAAACTTACAGCTTTTCCAACAAGTAACTTTTGAATAAATGTTAAAAAAATACTTGCATTGTATTCAGTTTAATAATAATAAAAAATAGTTATTAACATAAGGAGTCTTAAATCTTAAACCTGTGTATCTTTAAAATTACTTCTTTAAATGACATCTCGTTTAAATTGCAAAGTAAAATCTGCAAAAAAAAATATCAAAATTTTAAGTGAAAATTAGACATTAGTTTAAAAAATGTTAAAATTTCTAACATATGAATATCCCCTATACAAAGTTTAAGTGAGTATTAATAGAAGTATCTAGCATAAGTAAAAACTATTACTGACTGAAGACTTTTTATATGATGACTAACTAGCTAATTCACATTACTTTAGCTAAGTTAAACTTTCTGAAAAATTAAGACAATATTTTCCAAAGAAAAAAAAGTAGGAAGGAAAAAAATGATGTACTAATAGAAAAGGCAGAAGAAGTTGTAATAGATCGAATATAATCGATTGCCATAATTGAATGTTTGATTATGGCAAAAGAACAAGGAGAAAATTATTATTCACGGAGAAAGAGTCTCTTACTCGGTGTTATTATTAAACTATTGTCAAATATTATTGGTAATAGATCAAATATAATAGACCACCATAATCAAATGTTCGATTATAGCAGAAGAACAAGAAAAAAATTATTAAATTATTGTCAAATATTACTGATACTATCGATTATTATTTTAACTTGCAGTTATCCTAAAATTATTTATTTTATTTACAATTATCATTTAAATAGGACAACTAAATCAATAGAAACTTTATTTATTAGTATTTTGGAATGTTGAAAACAATGAGCAATCATCTGATAACCCGCAGATTATCTGCTAAATTTTTTTTTTTAAGGCTAAAATTTACGGTTGCAAATTACTTGCCGGTGCGGATCATACACAAGAAAATATGGTAATATTCATTATTATTTACTTTGAATGAAAATTCTCGAAGCAATTTTTTAAAGACAGATATATGTACTAGATTTTACATTCTATCATCCTACAAAAGTATATTTTAAAGTATATCATGATAAATATACATTATAAAGCTGTGCTCATTTTTAAAACTTGTTAGAAACTTTGTGTTGCTTTGAAAGATAACTCTCCATCATCTAAACTTGGAACACACACGTCTTTTTGTACACAAAATATTAGATATACAGTATACTTCCTCAAATCCGCACATAATGGCAGATGTAAACAATAAAATTTTCACTTCAGCTTTTTAAGTAATGTATGATTTCGTATGAATTTAAATACAGTAGAGGACCTATTATCCGGAATTCCGAAATCCGGAAGGACCCGAAA